>CM069448.1:32931651-32988823 GCA_035610835.1 Ophiura sarsii
AGTTCTCTTATTAAAACACACACGTTTAAAGACAATTGGTAAAAAATACATACCATTATTACAATACATTATTGCAGGCCCTACAATTACTAATTAGTATTACAATACAAGGCGGTAAAGGCAGATGGTCTTCATTATTGTTCGGACAGAAGATTGATGGTGATTATCCTCTCAAGCACTTCTCCGATCGACTTAGCATATTATCTTATCAAGTACATCAAACAATAATTTTATTAAATCATTCCAATTTTATTAAAAAACATTGAAAAGTAAACATATAGGCCCTATATATATAAAGCCAGACTAGAGCCTAGACTAGGATGGATTTGGCAATGGGCCTTCACCATCATCCGCAGGCATTGCACATAAATCAGACACATACAAATGAAAACATACAAAGCTGGAAATGAATACCAATTTAAAACTGTGGGATAAAAGGACCAAAAGGGTCAGGAAAGCCTGCTTTTACATTTGATACACAGACGGTACCGCCATATCGATGATTCAATATGTACAGTACAGCTCGAAATAGAATGGACAATGTCAACGCACTTCATTGCAATGTCATTGCAATGTCAGTGCAATGACATTGCAATGAAATGACATTGCAATGACATTGCAATGACTGCACTAATCGGGTTACATCTCAAGGCATCATTGCAATGTCATTGCAATGTCAGTGCAATATCATTGCAATGTCAGTGCAATGTCATTGCAATGTCAGTGCAATGTCATTGCAATGACAGTGTCCATTCTATTTCGAGCTGTACTGTACATGCAGGTGTACATAAATAGAGTCAATGCAAAACAGCACGATCAATGAACTTGTGCAAGGGAGGGAGGTGCTGCGTGACTTTTGGAAGAGGGGTCGGGAGGAGATTGGCCTCTTGACTCTGCAATCAAGACGAACATAATATGAGGAATTCAAATTGTTTCCAAATATATTATTAAAATAAATTATTATTCATTAAATATGAGATTATTTTATTTGATTACTTAGGTAGTACTCTCTCAAGTCTTGTTTTTCGCATCCAGTTTAATAACACTCCTTTTTCGTTGATACTGCATACAATACATACTATTTCTATTTTCTTTATTTCTATTTTCTTATTTAAAAAACAATTATAAACTTTATTCCCGACTTTATTTTATGTTGACCATTGTGTGTTTAAGGAGTGAAGGAGAGCTAGGGAAGATGATGAGAGGATAGAGCAGGGAGGTGTAGTAATAACATCTCTCTGATCAGGAAAGGTGAGACTCTGCCGAGAGGACCTGATGCCAATATACTCATACCCAATACAAAGTAATAATATAGTTGTGTTGGCAGTGGCGTAGCTCGGGGGGGGGGGGGGGGGGGTGCAGTGGAGGCAAATGCCCCCCCCCTGACGAAAAAAAACCATTTGTGCCCCCGCCCCCCACCCCCTCTAAAAATAAAAAAAAGTGGAAAAAAAGAAAATAGGGGAAAAAAATGATAAAAGACCGAGAAGGCGTGAAATATAAGGCCAAATTGTACATTTATTACATGTACTGTGCAATTTTTTTTGACCGTGCAAATTTGTTTGACCTTTCCACCCCCCCCCCCCCCCCCCCCACACTTACGTGAAATTCACGAGTTGGTGACTGGAAAAAAAATCGGGGCAACCTTTTACGAAAATTTCAGAAATCTTGCCCCCCCTGAAAAAAATCCTAGCTACGCCACTGTGTGTTGGTGTACTATTGAGACATTGAACTTAAGTTTAAACTTCAAGCTTGGAATAAATTCTACTTATTCCAAGCTTCAAGTGCGTTGGCGGTCAAGTTACGCGTGTGAATTTGTATTGATACTATGATAGGTATACCTGTTACTCTCGTGGGTATACCTAATTGAACTTAATCGATTTCAAGGAGGGTTAATCTAGAATAACGTTGATAGGATAATTGTCTGTCATCAATAAAGTCGATTGGTGAGGAGCTTGAGAGATAATCTTCTGTCATAACAATACCGAGGAGTTGCTAAACAATACTGAAGACCATCTGCCTTTACCGCCTTGTCTACAATTTAACAATCACCACAAATTATGTCGTCGTGCATGTCGTGTGGCACCGAATATGTCAATATCATGATATTAATTGCAATGATTATTATGATGAGATGTAATTTTTGGAAAGTAATTTAGATTAGTAACTGAGATAGAGTACCAACCAAGGATAGCCCAGAAAGCCTGCGTTTCCCAGTGAAAGGGTTCCAAATTGTGCAGGCCTATTATAAATATAATATAACTGTTCATGTGTTGTTGTAAAAGCATGGATTTAAAAGAACAGCTGTTTTAAATGTTGCACAGCTCCTGCATGTAATAAATAAGATTGATGATGGTAAGCCTACAATATATGATATCAGGGCTGGAAATAGCACCTGCCCGCCTGCCCAAAGCGGGTCACTTTTTGTCGGGCAGATGAAGATGCAAAAGTACTCGCCCGACTGGCAGGTAAAAAAATTCAAACTCACAGTGGTAAGTAAGTGAGTTACACTGGTAGGGATGTTCATATCATTGACTATAGAGGGCGACATTTTTGGGGAAAAAAGTTGACCAAAATATGTAGAAAGCTCCATGTTTACCTCTTTTAAATCCAGCGATTTAGTACGAACTGGCTAAGATGTATTCACTGATGTCTATATAACCCTGCACAAGCAACTAGACATCATAATAAGTAAACCTTTTTTGATCTAAAATGGATTAAAATGTGCATGACTTGCCCAGTTTGGTTATGGGTGCACACAACTATTAGAGTCAACGTCAAAGCTTCCGGCCATCGCCATCACCCAGCTAGTCCCTAAATAATGGAACGAATGATTCATATTTGACAATATTTGGCATCAGAGATGATTGAATTTGGTCTCTATTTGTTCACTGAATATATATTTTGAATGAAAAGAGTATACACGTTTTATTTAAAAATATTGGCGGAAGGATACACATTGAACAAAGCGCTACAAGGTGTGATTTTCTTGTTCAAAATGACTACGCTGTATAAAGAGGGAAATATTAAAAAATCTAAGCGGGCAACCCGACCTGAATTTTTGACCCAAATTAGATCTATTCCAAAATTGTATCAACGTAGTTGCAAGGTCACTCAAGATATCGCCGTTTAAACAAGGCACATTTCCCATAGAACACTAAAAAAAGTACAAATTTGTCCCCAAAATGACACATAATGGGGTCAATAGAGGTCATTTGGGGGACAAATTTGTACTAAAAAAACAAAAAACGTTATTATTATTTTATTTTTGTATTATTTATAAAAAAAAACCTTTTCGGGTATTCGGGATTCGAATACCAATTGGTACCCGGGGTACCCGGAATTAGCGGGCGGGTACCCGGGTTCCCGGTTATAAGTCACAGCCTTATCTTCCACCCCCCTTGAATTCATCGCCTTAATGATGAGTCAAGTTTTAGCCCCTTATTGTACAGTAGTCCAGGCTGTAAAAAAAAAATGTTTGATTGGCGTAACCCGACCGACCCTAAATACATCACCGACCCTGAATATTTTTTATTATTTTGAGGGGGAAAAAAAAAAAAACCAAAAAACCCTGAAATCTTAAGTTTGTTATTGTTTAAAACTTCAGAAACTTGTACTCATAGAGTCTGTTGGTTTCTATAAATAAAAAGAAAAATGTTTAAAGAAAAGGGAATTTTTGCCGTCTCTTCATTTGTGTGTACTGCTGTCTTTTAAGTGTTCAAAAGAAGATGATTTAAAAATTTAAAAAATAAATAAATAAAAAAAAATCCCAACCGACCTACCCTATTTGTTTTGGTCATGTTACGCCAATCAAACTTTTTTTTTTTAGGCCTTAATTTCAGTCTCTTAGTCTTAGATGTTCTCTCCCTACCTGCATAATGTGCATGATGACTAATGTATCTGATTTGAAACATGGTTGCCTTTTGAACAGGATGAGGATGCCAAAAATTTAGAGAAGAAAGACTCACTGGCATGGAAGATTCTGTCAAACACCCAAACTCAATCTCTACAAGAATTGTCAGCCGAGGATCTTGAAAAGTAAGTCTTATATTTTGTATTATATTTATATATACTTTGTCGTAAAGAATAAGACTGTTACGTCTATGTGACAATTTGTGTACAGCCACTAACTTGTTTAATTCTGTTCAATGAAATTTTACATCATTAAACATAGCCCTTCTTTTCTGTATCTAAATTACGAGAGCTAATTAAGGAAATCACTGAACAGTATCTCATTTTCACCCATTTTTTCCCCAAGGGTATTTCAATCTTGGGAAAAAAATCTAAGGGTGAAAAATGAAAAGTAAAGGGTGAAAATATTTCCATCAACATTTTAAGCTGGTTTTTCTTGTGTAAATTTAAAAGTTCATCATAAGGTGTGAAAAACATTCATACTTTATCATTTTAGTTAAATCCAGTTGTGGAAAATTTGAATGATCTATGCTTGGTGTTATTGTTTTAATTATTTGATGGAATTGTCCCTCAGCTAGAATAGAAGTAAGAAAAGTCAGTGGGATTTTAAGATGACAAAATTGACAATTTTAGCATAAAAAGGCAATTTGTTTCCGCGCTGCACGCACATTTTCTTTTTGGTGAAGGGTCATCCTTAAAATAGTTAATTTCAAAAGTTTGAGCTGCATGACTCTAATGGATCTTATGTAAGAAGTACAGGGTGTCCCAAAAGTCTATGCACGACTTTGAAGCTTTGTATAAATTTCACAAAATATAAGTCGTATTGAAAATATGAATACATATTTAGAAAGAGGAGATGTGGGAAATAATTTTGATACCAAACATTGGAGTAACATCTGTTTGTAATGCCACCCTAGAAGTAAAATATGTATTACTGCAAAAATGTAATTTTATACTTCGGAGGAATAAAGTTCATAAATCCATACCTATTGAGATTAACAAAAATACGGGTAGAGTTGGTTACACAGATAGTGATCCGTCAATTGTAATATTTAAAATTTTACATTACAGTGATATCATCATAATAACAAACTATATCACACATCATTTTCGTTTCTATAGTAAAATCTGATTAAATGTTTTCCATGTATACAGAGACGTGTGCTAATGCAAAAACACAGACCTAAACAATTTAATAACGTAACACAAAAGTGAACACACACATCCCACAGCTGTCAAACATGTTAAAATTTAAACTTAGCGGATTATTTTAATGCTGCTTGAAGGCCTCATCGAAGGTTGTTTTACCCATTTAGAATATGTTCCTGTGTTCAAATATGTATTCACCAACTTCAGAATGGATATTCTTCCTGGTGCGCGTTTCACTTTGAAATGTTTTCTGAACTTTTGTTGAGTAAGTTGAACTGAATGTGTTTCAGCGTAGAACCATACAATTTGTATTCGCTTATCTATGCTGTAAACCATCTTGAATGAAGACTTTTGCTGTGCAATGTTGTCTACTACGCTTATTAGGTCGTCCGTAGGAGAGAGACCTTATGGCAGCATCCTTCGTGTATGTAGTCTGTCTGTGTGTGTGTGTGTCAACAATTTGGTATACACTTTTTGTTACAATTTGGTATACACTTTTTGTTTTGTCCATTTCTTTTCCATACAATGACCAATTGCAATCAAACTTCGGTTATAGATGCAACATGGAAACCTTCATATGTTAATGAGGTCAAAGGTCACATACCAAGGTCAAAGGTCATCTGAGGTCAAGATGTAAAATTTAGTATACACTTTTTGTATTGTCTATTTCTTTTCCATACAATGACCAATTGCAACCAAACTTCGGTCATAGATGCAACATGGAAACCTTCATATGTTAATGAGGTCAAAGGTCACATACCAAGGTCAAAAGGTCATCTGAGGTCAAGATGTAAAATTTAGTACACACTTTTTGTATTGTCCATTTCTTTTCCATACAATGACCAATTGCAACCAACCCTTGGTCATATATGCAACATGAAAACCTTTATGGGTACACACCACCATAACCTTCCGCGGGCCAGGGTGCAGGGGTACTAAAGTCCCTAAAAAAACTTTGATTGCTGCTTCAAATGTGAATATTTTGACCAGATTTTCGCCATAGGTCTTAGATTTTGTTTTATTAAAAAGTTGAAACCTTCACGATTGTAATCTGAAATGTAAAAAGTCATGAATTATTCTTGGGAGAAGGCTTGATCACAAGTGTGAAGCGACCCGAAACTCCGATTTTCCTGTTTTTTACGCACTAAAAAGACGGGTGCTTTGCGAAATCAAAATTACTGAAAAACTGGGACTGTCGATCTCATATGAAATGTTGATAATATTAAAGAAAACAAAAAAACGAAAATTTTACAACCAAAATGAAAATCCTAGGTAAGGAGGGAGACCCCAGGAGAAGCGATTGAACACTGGGTTTCTAACACACGTTTCAATGGAAGCGACTATGGTGGTGTATACCCTTATATGTTAATGAGGTCAAAGGTCACATACCAAGGTCAAAGGTCATCTGAGGTCAAGATGTAAAATTAAATGCACACTTTTTGTCTTGTCCATTTCTTTTCCATACAATGACCAATTGCAACCAAACTTGGGTCATAGATGCAATATGGAAACCTTCATATGTTAATGAGGTCAAAGGTCACATACCAAGGTCAACGGTCATCTGAGGTCAAGATGTAAAATTGGCTGCATATGTAAAATTGATTACATTTAAACAGATGAAGTACAATTGCAACCAAACTACCCATATAAACGGACGACCTATTTGGGACCGCTGTCCCTATTTTTTATGTTGTGAGTGACCGAGTTCGGTATTAAATGACATTAATGTTGCAAGGTAAGCAGTGAACTGTGACTAATGCGCAACGTTGCTTCATACCGCTAATTTATGCGCACCTTTAGCAACAATGTGTGGTACTTGGTATGGGTTGGTGTGGTACACGGCCAATGACTTTGAACCAGTTTTATAATGTTGTGGGTTCACCAATGGGGTTGTGTTTGGTATTTAATTAATTTCCTAAATCTCGTCTATCAAAATATGGTTACATTTATACTATATGATTTATATTTTATGAGATATGACTCTTCAAAAACGTGCATAGACTTTTGGGACACCCTGTATATGGTGACATAACATTTGCCCATTGAGTAGTACACAAATGGGCTGGGTGGTTAACCACGGCCTTTTGCAGTATTCACTGCATTTTGGCTTATAACGTTTAAATGGGAACATATCTTGCGTCTAACAATTTAAAGAAATAATGAGAAAAATATGGGGTTTCTTCTGACATCAAAATATGTTGATGGGCAAAAAAAGCTTAAGTGATCGGAAGATCCACCTCTAATTTATACTGACAAGATACACCCTTTTGGAAACTATATATAGCCATAGAGCCATTTGTAAAAAAGTGTTTGATTGATAAAAAAAAGGTCAAATAGCTCTCCCTTGTAGAGCTACCAATCCTCTGAGATTAATTAATGTCAATCAAACTGCTTTCATTTTCTCTCCTCAGGAAACTTGGTGAAATCATGGAGCTGCCCAGAACAGACATTGAACTATCCCAAGCCTCCCTTCTGGATTACTATGTAACCGGGTTTTGGTGGGGTAAGGAGCAAGGCTTCACTTTACAACAACTCTCAGGCTTCTATACACTACTCCACACATTAGTGCAGAATGTAAAAGGTAAACGAAAGATTCATTTTAAATTAACTATTGCTTTCTAACCTATCTACGAGGGGGTATCAAAAAGTTTTAAAAATCACCCAGAAGTGAAGGCGCCAGAAACTTCATTTTGATATGTGATCCTTCAGGTACATCTTTACATAGTCACTGTGCAAAGTCACACATTTCTCCCACTCTTTATTACCTGTCCACAGACCGCCATTGTAGAGATCCTCAGATTGACCGCCATTGATTGATCCTCAATTTGCCTCAGATTGTGTTATTCCCAAAACAGCAACAAATAGTTTAAAGTGTTGACAGAAAGGGTCAAAGGTCATGTAGGGGTACACCCCATGTTACCCATAGTATTATTGTCACCAAGCTTGTTTGTAATGACCTTTGACCCCTTTCTGTCAAAACTTTAAACTATTTATTGCTGTTTTTGGGAATAACACAATCTGAGGCAATCTGAGAATCAATCAATGGCGGTCAATCTGAGGATCTCTACAATGCCAATCTGTGGACAGGTAAACAAATGTAGGAGAAATGTGTGACTTTGCACAGTGACTTTGTAAAGATGTCTGAAGGATCACGCATCAAAATAAAGTATCTGGCTACTTCACTTCTGGGTGATTTCTAAAACTTTATGATACCCCCTCGTATTTTCAGTATTCACTATGACACTAACACACAAGCTCAATTTTGCTGAAAAGTGAGTTAGGCAATTATCGAAGCAGGCTGACGATATGAAAAGGCACATGAACATTATAAAAAAGTGGAAAACATTAGCTATTTGGTAACGCTAACTATTTGGTAACTCTAACACTGCTTACTGCCAATAGGTGAAGACAAGCAAATTAACTGTAAACAGTTACAGGTAGAAATTGTGACTGGGATGTTTCAGCAATTTCACTCACCAAATACTAAGGGTGAAATACCCTTTACTTTTGATTTTTGCCCTTGACAATTTTAGTGGAGAGTGAAAATTGCTGGAAATGTCATTCTTTCGCTGCCTAAAACACTGCACTAGCACAGTTTTGGGCCATCGTTATGGGTTTACACCCTCAAGAATTTTACCCAGTGAAGTTGCTGTTTTTATAAAAAGATGCCATAGGAGGATGAGTATATTTCCTACAAATAAACATAAGTATTATCAGTTCAATAGTTTCTGGATCTGAGCATCACTGCTAACTGCCATTGTTTTCCAGTACTGTAAAAGTGAACATTTTTGTGCGTGTCATTTTGTGCACTTTATTGCACATTTTGAACAATTTTGCTTGTTTTTTTATTTTTGCGATTTTGAGCTTCCTTATATAGACCTATATACAAAATGAATATATTTGGGCTTTTTTATTTCCACGCTGGCTGGTTTTAGCGCGAAAAGCGCGAAAATAAATAAACCACGAAAATGTCCACTTTTACAGTATTTGATACACCTGATGGAGTGATGGTGCTTTACCATTGGGTGTGTAAAAACCCAAACGCCTTAATTATTACAATTGCTACTTTGTCCTCATTCTCAACAGAAAAACACATGTCACTGGATGATAATATCACAGAGTACAAGAAACTACTGGCTGGAATTGGCACAGACGACAATGATGTCAACGGGGGACTGGATTTCTTAGATGTGAAACAAGCTAAATGTGTTACAAATTTCCTGCAAGAAACGTAAGTGTAATCAGTTCAATAGTTTCTATATCTGAGCAACGCATTCGCATTCATCCAAATGTTGGTCCCACTATGGGCAGGGCAATGATGCACTGCATTCCATAACATCGGGTGCCCCTGTACTATGCAGCCGTAGTAGTTATGCACCAGTCGATGCGATCGGAAGTGTGGGAATTGTTTAAAATGATCAAGAAATTAGAGAACTGATCAAAATATGGCAAGGGGGCTTAATAATACTATCACCCAGTTAGCATGTACGCTTTCTACTGCAGCAGCACAGCACAACATTTTGCCTTCCATTGAGCATGTTATAAAGCTTTCTGCTGGTGAAGACAAAGCATGACATATTACACACACATTCAACCGTGAGCTATCAACTGAAGAAAACACATTATGACGTATTACCAATGTATTCAGTATGTAAGTTATCTATTAGAATTAGCACAGCACAGTGATTGCCTACCCAGTCAGTATGTGAGCTATCTACTGAAGATAGCATGGCACAACATGTAATTGTCAACCCATTGTGCCATAAGCAAGGCTCAAGATAAGCGGGCGCTGGGCGATTTTTACCCCTCTGTCCTTTTTTTGTCCAAACCAGCGCCCGTTGACGATCGGGTAGCTTTCCCAAGACATCGAATTTCGAGTTGACAATCTGCCACGCTGGATTTTAATAAAAAGTTAGCTCCCGGTAGACTCAAAGTAGCTCCCGGTTCTCAATAAATCCCATAACTTTTGAAAAAAAGTAGCTCCTGGGAAAAAACCTGTTATCTTGAGCCTTGGCCATGAGACCACCATAGACAGGCTATTATCATTGAGTTCTACTGCCCACAATGTAGTCAGTACCAATACGTAAATTACCTACTGAAATAAGCACAGCACAATGATTGCCTACCCAGTCAGCACAATGATTGCCTACCCAGTCAGCACAATGATTGCCTGCCCAGTCAGTATGTGAGCTATTAGCATGGCACAACATGTAATTGTCAACCCATTGTGCCATAAGACCACCATAGACAGGCTATTATCATTGAGTTCTACTGTCCACAATGTGGTCAGTACCAATATGTAAATTACCTACTGAAATAAACACAGCACAATGATTGCCTACCCAGTCAGCACAACAATTACCTACCCAGTCAGTATGTGAGCTATCTACTGCAGTTAGCACGTCAATGGATTAGAATAACCTATTTCCAACCCATTGTGCCATAAAGCCATTATAGACAGGCAAATACTGTGAGTTCTAACCACCAATGTTTCAATTTTTATTTTTTCATGTAGGTTTTTTCAGCACCATAAACTCTATGAATTCTTATTTCACCACGAAAGGAAAGAAGAAATCATTGGTTCAGAAGTAAGTCAACCCATCCATAATTCCGCAAGCATTTCTGTTTACATTTTTATATTTATAAACTATCATTTCCCTATGTCAGTGTGAGTTTTCAGGTAGAGTTGGGTACTGATAGAGTACATTTGTTAAAGGTAGTTTCAAAGCCCATGGTTTAGGCGACAAAAAACCTCTGTTCTACGGGCCAACAGACCCATTTTGTTTGCATTTTCTTCTTTTTAATTTTTTTGTTTTGACTTTTAACATTTTTGATTTTTGTTGTTGAAAATTTTAGGAATTTAAGAATCATTTGGGGGGAAAACATGTTTTTTGGAAAATAATTGAATTTAAAAAAAAAATGAAAATTTCGAACATTGTTGAAAATTCCCCCAAAATTCACAATTCCACCTGACTGACCGACCCTACCTGAGAGGTTCGTTTGCCCGTAGAACAGGGTCTTTTTTGTCACCTTATTCACACTTTTTGAATTTTGAAGACCAAGGAGTGCAATACAGTATATGAAAAATGTATTTTGTATATTGTTGTCCCTTTTTGTGTCTTAGGGCGTGTTCACACTATAGCTAGTTTTCTCCACGACCCGGGTCGGACCCGGGTCGAACCCGGGTTGAAGTCTAGTGTGAACAGAAAAATAGGCTCAAAAAACCGACCCGGGTCGAAAATTACAACCCTGCGAAAGTGAAGGGTAGAACCCGGGTCGACTGTAGTGTGAACAGAAATCGCTGTTCGACCCGGGTTGCCGGAAGTAGCTAACCTGACTGCTAACCTCTGACCGTAGTTGTTTACGTCAGTTTTCAGCTTTGCTTCGCACGCTCTCGTCTGCTTCTGGTTCTGGTTGAAATCTTTATCAAATTTGTCAAAATGGCAAATAAATGGAGTCAAATTGAAACGGTAGCCATGATGGAACTCTGGGCGGATGAGACCGTGCAAAGTAGTTTGAACTCAATGATCCACAATAAGGATATTTACGCCAATATATCACGCCAGATGGAGGCAATGGGTTTCAATTTCAACACATACATAGCGCTAGTGTGAACAGAAAATGAAATATCGATCAACCCGGGTTCGACCCGGGTTGAGGAAAAAGCTATAGTGTGAACACGCCCTTAGAAAGAAATGTGACGCATGGGCCATTTTCCCCTCTGGATTTAGAAATGGTTAATTGATGAAATGTAGCGTTAACTCATGGGATATTCAGTATGAAAATATTTTGGGAGGGACCCTGCTGAACAATTATCTAAGCCGTTGTTAAGGTAAAATGTATCTTGTTTATAATTTTTTTTTTTTTTACTGCGATGATATTAACAACATATTTCTTTGTTGAGGATGTCTTTTAAAAATAAGAATTGTTTCATTTGTCTTACAGCCAGTTCTATTTGGTCCAGAAATGCAGGTTATTAAAATTAGATATTATATTTACTACCTTGGATAGGGTGTCAGGATTCAACATTGCCCTATGCTATTGACAGATCATTGATTGGCAAATTGTGGTCTTAACATCCAGTGCCTCCTGATGACAAATAGACATAAGAGGTTGAATTTTGAAGCCACCTCCAAGTTGAATGGAACCACTGATTATAAACTACACACAGAAAGAACCAGGAACAATCAAACATTCCAAAAGAATTAACACTTTCTCAAAGATCAAACGTTATGCAAAAAACCATCAAAATTTGAAATATAGGGTTCAGGTTAATGGATCAAGTTTAGGTTGTTGATTTCTTCCCTTTGCCAAAACATGATTCTCATAATCCATGCCTATTTAGTGGTTTGATCAAACTATAGTGTGTAGTTTATAACTCATTACATGTATTATACAGCTTGCTTATATTCCTGTACTCTGCACTTTTTATATACATTGTGATCTAATCGAGGGTGTGTATGTGGGGCACAATCTGATATTCTACCTACTGTATGGGATCTTTTTTTTACATGATTTTTTGTGTCCAAATTCACGGGCAAAACATACGTACAGCACGCAATTTGTACATTTTGCTTTTGTGCAGTTTCTTTCAACAGACATTTTATAACATTTTGCTAGTTGTTAAATTTTGCAGAAAAGTTTCACTCACAAAATTCATAAAATTCATAAAATCAAAATGTAACCATCAACATGAAAAAACAACTTTAAAAAATAGCATGCAGTGTTGTGACGACTCGAGTCAATAATTGGACTTGACTTCAATTGGGATTGAGTCATTATATTTGATGACTGGACTGGACTCGAGCCACTGAGACCAGTGACTTGACTTGACTTGAGACTTGGCTTTAAAACTTTTCTAATGACTTGACTTTCCAAAAAGACTTGATTTGACTTGACTTGGTATAAAACTGTCTTGATTATGTTGAGTCTAAACAAAATGTTATTGTCAAAATTAATACCATTATTCCAATGACTCGAATAAGTCTTGATAGATAATAATCAGTCCATGAAGTGAAAGTTTTATGTTTAGTAATCGGTATGACTCGACTACTAATCCTCGAGTCACAAGTCAAGTTAAGTCAAGTCACTGGCAGAGGTGACTCAAATCCAGTTCATCAAATCAAGTCATGTCAATGCAAACAATAAGTCAAGTCAAGTTACTGGTTGGCTCAAGCCACGTCAAGTCTCTTATTTTGTTCAAGTCACACTTGGTCATCACAACACTGATAGCATGTTAGAATTGCCGGGATTCATATAAAATCAGTGTATGGTCAGATTGTGCTCCATTAGGTGGACTAGTGAATTATGGTGGCTGTAGCACAGTGTTAAAGGTGGCTGACTCAATTTGTTCACACATATTTACTATTTTACATGAATACTGAAAAGAGGCTACTAAAACAGTTACTACTAACAGGTCATATTCCAAAGTTTGACTTAAAATGGCCCCAGTGGTTGTTATGATAATAGCAATAATACACTCAAAATTTAAATTTGCCCATTGAACAGTACACAAACTTCTACGGTGATATACTACTTTGCGAGGTAATTCACCTTTCACTGATATCATCTCTCAGTCTCAGACCTCACATTTTGCAGGGGTATATGCAAAATATTGCCTTTTTTCTGATACCACTATCTAAATATTGATAGGAGAAAGTAAATTTGATTATGTCATCCACCTTTAAGTATAAAAAGTGTAGTATAAAAACGCCTAATCCGGGATGCAAATGAAGGTAAGAAGTTTGAAAATGAGCAACATGGGCTTTAGCTTCATTGAGTTTATCAACGTTAGTTTATAACGCCAACAAGTAATGATATGCAGCTTGATGTACGTTATATAATGCATACCGGTTTATATCTTGATTTACCTAGACAATTTTGAAAACATTTAATTTTAATGCTTTAAAAACAAGGACACCCTAAACATTGAGAACGTAAGTATAGTGCTTTGCCCACCCCATGCACAGGCAACACCTAACATTATCTACATAAGCTCTATTTAAGAATGCAACTATTTGCTGATTGCGGCCATCTTTGCAGACAATGATATTACCGAGTTATGATTTGAGACTCAAGCTTCCCACCAGGCTTATAATTAGGAATAAAGATAGAGATTAGAATAAGTAATGTTTAAAAAAGAAGAAGGAAAAAGACACACCGTAACGGCATTGGTCCACTTAGACTGGTTCACCCTGGGTGATCTAGCTTACACCTGTTCATTTGGTGACAGATGAAATAGAGTTCAGATGGAGAAATCTCAACCTTGAGATCTGGCTGGTCAGAGTGGACATTTTGACCACACCCCTCCAGAAATCCTATATTAAATTTTGCCTTCAGTAGGGCTGACCAGAATTTAATTGACAAGTTTTATAGGCAATTACCCGACCGGTGTCTGGCAACTTTATGCTGCAATGCTTCTCCTTCATGTTGATAGACTGCAAGTTGCCTACATAATGATGAATACATGCTGAAATACACTTGCATACCTTTTTTGTTAACAATTCAAGTAAATAGTTGTAGATTGCTGAATAGCTAGTTTCAATGTACTTGCCCATGCAGTTTCATCTTGTACTACAGTGATGCTTTTCTTTGCACCACCATTCTTGACAGTGGAATCCACTTTCCATCAGTACTTAATCACAGCTTCCAAACACATCATCACCCTTTAAGATTGTACGTCTGGAGAAATCTACAGAAATCTAGTTATCATTTTAAAGACAAATCATATTCACATGTTTACACCATGTAATGCACCTGCAAGTTTATATGCAATTGATAATCACAAATTCACAACATTTGCAGCATCACAAGGCTGCAAGTTGAAAGTAAGCAATTGAATCACAAATACACAACATTTGCAGCACCACAAGGGGACACAGGGTTCAAGATTTACTCCAAGTTGTATTCCTATCCTCACATTTCTTCCAATACAGAAGAATACACGCTTTACCATCCTCTCACCTCCACCTTACCGCCACCATCACCCTCAAATGCTTTTCCTTGTCACTGTTGAATGCAAGCACTCTGGGGGAAATGCAATCACTCCACCTGACAACACATGAATTGCTATTGTTATAAAATATTAGGTTATTCCCAGCTAGAGATGATAGGAGTTTATTTTCAAGTCAGTCGTTTATTATGGTAGATGAAAACTAAATGGAAACTAAATGGAAATTCAGAGGCAGTTTGTTTTATCCCCCAAGACAAAATGTTAGATGCACATGTATACAAACACAATTCATTGAATCAATGTTCACTATATATATAAAATTATGAGCACTTTTTATGAGAGGAAAATCAATTCAGGAAAAAACTATATATTTTACTTCAAACAATTGATGAGCTTGCTGTTTGTCTAAATTGATGGTGTTGGTTTAGCTTATTTACTGCTCAAAGCTATAACCATACGGTAGTATAAAAGATGACTTAATCCTTGGATGTTTTATGTAAGGTAAAGTTTTGATTTGATATAGTAGGTGAACTAACCATAATAAATGGACACAAGGTGAATTAACCCTAGATGATGTAAAGGTGAATTACCATAATCATGTTATGTTTGACCAGTTTTGTAAGAATCAATGCCCCCCCCCCCCCCCCCCACAGTGTTTTTGTTTATGTTATGATTGTACATTTTTTACGGTGGATGGTATCATCATGTCATCATCACAAACATGTTTATATACGTTACACATCACAATCCTGTTTTAACTGAGCTCTGGTTCTACAGGGTGTGTAAAAAAAGGCCTCATGAGGGGGGGGGGGGATAATAAAAATACATCCCATGTTTTTTGTTTAAAAAAATATACTGTTAGTAAGCTATATTAGTCCGCTATCAGATACAGTTTAGCCCATCAATCTTCACCTACGGGAGTATGATCGATTCGGTAACAAGAGGAGGGCGAATCCGACATTGGCCACTTTAGAACAAAAACTGAATAAACTGCATTTGAGATTTCAGTGATCATTTATAGGATTATCAATGTATTTTTGTTTAAAATACATCTAATATTCCATCTAATATTCAATATTATGTGGTTTATCATGGATAATATGAAAATGTGTTTTTCTGCTCATATTTAACTATCAACATTTTGGAGTTAGATTTTTTATGGATTTTATCGATTATGTTTAATTACGCAAAGCTGAATTTGACATGCCTGAGGAGATTTGCCATAATTTGATAACGAAAGCTCCGAACAGGATGGAAACAAATACTTATGGCACATTACAGATTGATGAACATGATAGTCAATATTTCACATCCAATCTTTATATTTTCATGGCCAAAATAATCCTGTTTCACACAGGGCACTTTTTTTGACACACCCTGTATTTCAAATTGATTTTATCTGCTAATTATTGTATGTTCATGCAAGATATCAGCAAATATTTGACAAGGACACCATGTGCTTTTAATGCGCTCCAAGAAAGACAATTGTAACATTAATTGTCTTTCTTGCATCATGGCGCCATTGTAAGTATTTGCAAAACGGTTTCAGGCCATTTGATACTTTTTTAGGCCATTTCCCACACAAATGATGTGACAAATACAACGGCTCCAAGTTAATCTAATTTCGAGGCGTTTGATATTCTGTAACCCATATTCAAAGCAAACTTCATGAAATGGAACCCCGTTCAGTTAAAATCATCCACTTTTAGTTATCATGACATAATGTATTGCCTTTGTGAATCGAATCATCCCATTCTATTTTTGTTACGTTGTACAGTGTGTCTTATAAATATATCAGTGATGCAGTGACAGGATTTTAAAAATACACAAATTTAATATTAAAACTATTATAACTATATCATTTTTACAAACCAGTTCAAATGTAATATTTTCACCGTAGGGTAATATACACATTTATGGATGGGCAATGTAACCATATAAGACAAACATTTCAGACCAATAAGATCCACTCAAATATTTACTTTTTAATTGGGACATTGTAGGCTGAAAAATAATATTGCATTTCTTGTACTTTAATACACCATTTGAATTTTTTTCATGGCTAGGAATATGTCATCTTGTTCATTATATGTTGGTGTTGATTCTCAACATGTCTATTTCCTGTCTACACATCTTTTATCCTGGTTTTTTTTCGTATTACAATCTTTATAAGCGTTTCTTTGATTAAAAGTTGAATAAAAGGCAAATCAAAAGTTAATTGTTGTCATCATGCAAAAGTGACATTTCACTCCTGAATCTGTTATTATTCTTGCTTTTCTTTCCAATTCTGTGAACGTTATTCGCTGTAGAAGTAGTTATAACAGAATTAATAACCATAGTAAGGTGGTCCAAACAATTTGCACATAACATTTATAAATACTTGAATCTACCGCCCTGCACTAGAAATAATGTTGGCATTTCCACTTGTTCCAATGCATTGAGTGTATACACAGCAGGGTAACATTGAATGATAACAATATAATAGAACAACATCAGCCATGGTTTTACATTGTGATGTGGAAAAGCTGCTTCTTCTGCTGGGCGGGAAATTTGAACATGTATCATCAGCCACAAGTTTTGTTTGGACACATCGCTATGGTAACTAATCATATTACTTCTACGGCGATTTCAGAACAAAATAAAATCTTTAAAAATTATTCACACTACCAAATAATTCTTGTATGCAGCTTGTGATTGAAACACTACCAGCAGCCGATGTACCGCATCCACCTCCTCTTGAGGAAGGCCTGGAAGAAGACATCTATCTGAGACACATAGCAACACCACCATCATCCCCGAAACCGGACGCAGAGGAGGAAACGGGCGAGGTGAAGGGGGTAACTGAAGGTGGTGAGGGGGCAGCGGCAAACGAGGATGCTGAGAACACACCAGGTATGTGAAATTTGGTCAAAGAAGGGGGCCTTACAAAAAAAATATTAAAAAAGGAAGTTGGCTTGCCCTTTGCAAAAATTTGATTGTTTTTTTCTGAGCTATTTTTAATAGCATACATTGATTATAATTAATAGCAAAATGTTCTGTATTTATGCATTGCATTGGTTGGTTGGTTGGTTCGGTCCTGTGACTGACAGCTCGTGACCGTACAGATACTACGCCACAAATACCGATTTTCAGCAAAAGAGTAACAATCACGGAGAGGGTGTCCAGTAATCAATTTTATTTGGTCAATCCACCGGGAACGAGATCTGCCTTTCTATAAAATCATGAATTACTCACTTATGTGTTAAATATCATAAATTAGAGATTTCGGAAAGGAGGAAAATTCATGTTCAGCATTCTTTAATATCTGAGTTCTTGTGTAGTATGTTTTTATTTTTAAAGACCGGGTTCAAGACAGTGTATTTCTAAGGTCTTTGTTAATTTAATTCAAGTCAGTTTCCGAGTCTAATATTATATATTCATTTCGCTTACTCGGCTGGTATCATTTGCATGATCCTTGCGTGTATTTGATTGAGTTTCGCTTGTCATTGATTCTGCTACAATCATGCTTATACAGTGTATTTTTAAGGTCTTTGTTAATTTAATTCACACCAGTTTGTCCGAGTCTATATGTTATTTAAATTTCTTTTTCTATTTTGACTAACCGACCCAAATGATGGCACTTAAATACAAGTCAACTTTTATTTTGCCTTACGTTCCACTTGAATAGCAATGAAAACTCAAGAGTGTATTCTATAAGTCCATTTCACTTCCACTAGACAGTGACGTCATTGAGTGATGGAATGCGAATCAATACAACTTCACATCAGGCATATCACACCCATGTGACTGACGTGCTTGTGTTGCAGCTTTCTTGACTTGGATTGCGTCTAGGCTTGTTCAGATCAATTTGTAATGCAAATTTTAATGAGGACGTGCACACCCCTATTTGACACGGAACAAATTATAACAGACTAAGCAATTAGAACCATTCAGTTAGCCAGTCTCACAGCATGTTAAGTCTATGGAGTGTGAATAGCGATATGGATCCTGCATTTGAAAAAAGCCACATCTGTTATATGTTTATCTTTTTTACTCTTCAGAAGATCCATCTGATGTACTAGCCGGAGTTACGCCGGAAGACGTTAAGAAGATATTTGATGAAGTATCAAGAGAGCTCTTTGAAGGAATAGAGGTAAGATGACAAAAATATAACCCCCAAAAAGGCAAATGGACAACCCAGGTCAGGTGTTGTTGGGGTTTTTTTTCAAAACAATTTTAAACAAATGGGTCAGTCTGGGTTTTCTTGTCGCCTAATAGCAATGATTATATTCTTCAATGTAAACGATATGCTTTTCTTCGTCTTGTTTTTATCCTATTCCTTGTAATATATCTTGAAATTATAGTAAATTTAGTTATTCAAAATTTGATTTGAAATAATCAATGTTATTTCAATTAGGCTGTTCGTAAATAAGTTACTGTTAATCGGGGGGAAGAAATTTAACACAAATCTAACAATCTGTTCTCACAACGATTCTCCCCAAGTTGAGTTACGAGAATCCAAGTTGTTTCTCAACATACAACCGTATCAATAAAAGAATGCAAGAAATATTAGAACAAACAAGCTTTGTTGGCACTACACTGAGCCTCAAGTTAAAATAGATATTAAACTAAATCAACTAAATCATCTTCTCGCTTGTCTTTTATCTTCCAGACTGATATACAATATAAGTTACGGGAACGAGAGGGCAATATCATCTCAAGAATAAACAAAATACATCGGATTGCAGAGACGTCGTAGCAGTATATAGGGCGACTTAAGAATAGCGTTTGTACCCCTGTACAAGCATGCAAAATGAATGCTCAAGTATTGGGAGTGGTTGTGATATATCCTCCTCCACACATTTTCTGTGGACGTTTAAAGAATGACACATATTCACACACAGTGAACAATCAAATTTGAGATTATTCTATAGTTTTAAAGCCAAATATTGAAGGGTCACAAGTATACAAGTAATATCCTAACAAGTTCAGTAAGGTGTATGTGACTTTGTGTACTACGAATTCACTATCAAAGTGGTGTAAACCGATTATCAATATAGCAACTGGATCACGCTTTCGAGTCCTGAACTGAACTCAAAGTGTTAAGTGTAAACCGATTATCACTATAGCACCTGGATCACCCTTCGAGTCCTGAACACCAATCGAAACGATCGCCACATAAAGTCAATGGAACGTGCTAGCATTCATAAAGATGCGAGATCCAGTTACCAGGTTACATAATCACTTCGATAATTAATTGTCTGCTTACACATTTCATGCTCTGAATGCATTGTTAACACCATATAATTAAAAAAGAGAATCAAGACTTCATACACTGCCATCTGTGGCAGTTCCTGTGAAATCCAAAATAGTTCACACCTGAACAAATTACACCTGCAAAATAAGGCGCATTCCATGGCTTCAGCGCAAACAATTGTAGTATAGGCAAACATGGTTTGTGCCATTTCAACACATTCATTGTTATTATTATACACATTCACAGTCAAAGTTACAGAACATATAGATGGTACACACTTTCAGCAGCCATAGGCAACAGCAATTGTGGCAAAGTTAAATTTGTATTTCATGGTGGGACGGCAGATTGGTTCATATTGAGATGACAATTGCCGATGTTACTTCTTGTAACCTGCTTGCTGATGGCCAAGTTATTCATATTTTTAACAGTGTAATAACAGTTAATCAACACAAAGCGGCCATATTATATATATACATACACTATGACCAATGATGAATCCAAATATTAATTTTAAAACAGCTGAATTAAGACTTCTTTTAGCAGTGATTTATCATCCAATTTCGATCCTTGATATTCTGAGAATTTGGAATGGAGTTTACTTTTACCTAAAAGTTGGCCCTTTTTAATGAAACAATGACACCCTCTGGGAAAAAAGGATTGATTGTATTGTGGTTGTATTTTAAATTGAATTAGTCTGCTATTCAAAGAAATTAGCTCATTAGGAAAAAGTCTGAAAGTGTTCAAATGTTGAGATGTAATATGGATATTGGATATCAGACATATTGTTTAAAAGTACTTGTTAAGCAGTTAATGATGATCAAAATTGTAAAATTATTGTATTATATAATATTCAAAATGTATATATTGTATTTCCAAAAATGTACCATATAGTGTAAAATATAGAAATTGTTTATATCGGAACATATTTTGATGCATTGTGTCAGACTATTATTTTGTTTCTCTGTAATTTATTAATCTAATGGCATGAATGGGCTAATACATACACCCCATATGGAAGCAATTGCCTGATTCATCCCCACAGGGAGTGTGAATTTCAAATGGGGTTACCTGCATGGGTGACTCCATTTGAAATCTACACTCCCTATGGGGAAGATTAAAGTCATGCCTTTTATAGGGGTTGGATTTCAAATGGAAATGTGATGTGATCTGTGAAAACCCGCCACATGGTGGCATTTTTAATATTGGAGATATTTATATCATAAGAAAGCTAAAGCTGTGCTGATTTACAGAACTGTTTCGATCATTTTTCTACGATCACTACAAAAAAAGTTATGAGTGAATGATGATTGTGATGTCATAAAAAGCTACAAAACAAGAAATCATGAAGAGAAAAAAACTGGCCAAAAAGATACATAATTTAATAGAGTAGCATTATAAGGTTCATAATAAAACTGACTGAAGTTTTTGAAGGTAAAATTTCATGAACGATGATGACACAAGTATTGGAAATTCATTTTCTTTAAAAAAATCTGTTTAATATTTTTTATTTACCCATAATCCCTAGTTCACATTTTGCGACATCCGACGGATTTTTACAGATCGCATCACAAATGTTATCAATTTTGACAAAAGCAATTACAAGTTCTCAAATGAAGATTAAAAAGTAAACATATGATACTTGTTGTCATATATCTTAAATGGTGCCTCCCATTCTCAACATCTTCAGTCTCTCTCTATTTTTCCATATTCAAATCATGTCCACCCCATCCACACTTCAAGATGACATAATACTCGACCAGGGATTCATGTCCTAAAAAATTAAAAACAAAAGTTTACTAGCTGATATGATGAATGATGGCACCTCAATATTTGTTTTTAATGCAACTGATGCATAGAATTTTTCATGACTGTCAATGCGTTATAGTAATGTTATGGATAGTTATCTCATCCATCAATGGTTATCATATCGTCGCTGTTCTTTTAAAACCTTGTATGTTTTTCTGGCCTTTCAGCATGTATAAGTAAAACTGCCCAACGGTTATGCATAGAAAGTGTTACTTTATACATGTTCAGGGGCAAGAGCACTTACAAGCAGCATGTAATATTACTGTAAAACGGGGTGAATAGGGATAGGGACAAAAATGGGAACAGTTTTTTAAATGTCACCCGGCCAGTTTGTGACCATAAAACGGGGTGAATAGGGACATGGGCCCCCATGTCCCTATTCACCCTTTTTTACGCTACACAAACTGGCCGGATGACATTTAAAAAACTGTTCCAATTTTTGTCCCTATTCAGGGTATACACCACCAATGCGCTATGGGATAGCACGTCCGGTAAAAGTTTATCACAGCAATAGTTCCTTTTTGCGGTACAAATTGCGAGATTTTGATAGACTTCTTTCAATTCTTTTGATTACTTTTGGGTATTATACATTTTTATGAGTGTGCAGAGTAAAAATCTCCAAAAGAAATCGCACTAGTTTGAACATTTTAAACGACCGAAATCGGCGTAAGGAGTTATGGGGGCGTAAATAAATGGCCAAAATCGCTACATCAAATTCATCGCAAAATATTGAAAAATCTAGTCCGACATCAAGGGGTATTCTTTTGATATGTTTTGCGGACAACCCTTGGGAATTATCTCTGTAAATGTCATTCAAGGACGTATGGGATAACTCAAGTTAGAGCCGATTGTATGACCCCTACTTTGCACGTAGCGTCTATGGGAAGCGTCTTGGTGGTGTATACCCTTCACCCCCATGTCCCTATTCACCCTGTTTTACGGTTCTATTTTAATTGTGTAGCAATTTCAAATATTGCGTAGCATTTCATCACATCTGTATTCGATACAATGGACGCACGTCACATGATGAAAACGGTACAACGGTCATCCGTGGTGCGCACTACGTAATCTCGACCTACGGCTCTGATTAGCTGGTGCTCAAACGTGAACTGAAAAACTTGTGAATAAACACAAGCTTATTCACGCACCATCAAGCCCCACTGCGTCGGTTGTTACGGCCCAGCGGGACCACTGCGTTGGTGGTTACGGCGCAGCGTGACGATCGTTAAAAGGCTTCAGTTTAAATTTGACCAATCCGGTGATTTTTGTAAGTTTTCAAGCATGTGTGCGCAGCCTGATCGAAGTGCGCCCACGGGCCACGTATGTCGAACTGTGGTCAGGATATTATGTGCCGTAGATCCATTGGGAAATTGATTAGCAATTCTTCAAAATTGTGTAGCATTTGGCTATGTGATACCGGATATATTGCACCCTGCTTACAAGGTTATGATAGATGTGTTTTTTGGCCCTTGAACATGTTTAGAGCAGGGTGCCCAAAGGTTATACATAGGAAGTATTACTTTATACATGCTGAAGGGCTGAATGGAGATGAAAGGTTTTGACAGAACAGTGATGATATACGCAACTTTTGCAGAATGTATGTTTATCATTGAATTAAAACCAATGAAAGTAAATAAACATTCTGATACTGGATCTAATTTCCTTTTTGTGTCTCATATATACACCACCATAGTCGCTCCCATTGAAACGCGTGTTATAAACCCGGTGTTCAATTGCTTCTCCTGGCTCCCCTACTTACTTGGGATA
Source organism: Ophiura sarsii (assembly GCA_035610835.1). Lineage (NCBI taxonomy): Eukaryota > Metazoa > Echinodermata > Ophiuroidea > Amphilepidida > Ophiuridae > Ophiura > Ophiura sarsii. Next base: position 32,955,471 of record CM069448.1, read on the forward strand.
TTCATTCTTCTTGAAGAATCTTTCTCTTTTTGTTTTCTTCAATATTATCACCATTTCACATAATTATGATCGACAGTCCCAGTTTTTCAGTAATTTTGATTTCGCAAAGCACTCATATTTATAGTGCGTAAAAAATTGGGAAATCGGATTTTCAGGCCACTTCACACATGTAATCAAAACTTTGCCCAAGAATAATTTGTGACTTTTTACATTTCAGATTACAATCGTGAAGGTTTCAACTTTTTAATAAAACAAAATCTAAGACCTAGTGGCAAAAATCTGGTCAAAATATTCACATTTGAAGCTGCAATCCAAGATTTTTAGGGACTTAAGTACCCCTGCCCGCTGGCCCGCGGAAGGTTATGGTGGTGTGTACCTTTAATATAAAACCTATGGTTGCTGTCATAATTCCAAAAAGGAAACCGGCTGTGTAAATTTCCATGTGCAATACAGTTCATTCAGGATGCACAGTGAAAATGTGTCACTGACAGGCGTGTATGGCAGGCCCAATGTCCAGTAACTCGAAAAACCAAGTTTTTCGCCGAAAACCTTGTTTATCAATTGAAAAACCGAGTTTTTCGGACAGCTAGGCGTTGAAAAACCAAGATTATCGATTTGAAAAACCAAATTTATCTAAGTGTAATGTCCAATAATACGAAAAACTTGGTTTATCAATTGCAAAAACCAAGTTTTTCGATGTGGAACGTAAAATAATTATAAAAACTTGGTTTATCAATTGAAAAACTAAGTTTTTCGACGCATAGGTGAAAATCTTGGTTTTTCAAATCGATAATCTTGGTTTTTCAAATGATAAACCAAATTTTTCTAATTATTATACATTCCGCATTGAAAAACTTGGTTTTTCAAAACTTGGTTTTTCAATTGATAAACCAAGTTTTTCGAATTATTTTACATTCCGCGTTGAAAAACCAAGTTTTTCGAATTAATAGACATTAGGCATTGAAAAAACTTCGTTTTTCAATTGATAAACCAAGTCTTGAGAAAAAAAATGGTTTTTCGAGTTACTGGACATTAGGCCATAGACATTACACTTTGATAAACTTGGTTTTTCGATCGAAAAACTAAGTGTTCCTAAGTGTAATGTCCAATAATTTGAAAAACTTGGTTTATCAATGGTTTATCAATTTGATAAACCAAGTTTTTCTTATTAATTAACGTTCTGTGTCGAAAAACTTGGTTTCTCGATTGAAAATCCAAGTTTATCTAAGTGCAATATCCAATAATTCGAAAAACTTGGTTTATCATTTTGATAAACCAAGTTTATCTAATTATTTTACGTTCCGCATTGCAAAACTTGGTTTTTCAATCGAAAAACCAAGATTTTCTCCAGCCAACTGAAAATCTTGGTTTTTCAAATCGATAATTTTGGTTTTTCATTTGATAAACCAAGTTTTTCGAGAAAACTTGGATTTTCACTTGAAAAAACTTGGATTTCACTCAATAAACTTGGAATTCAGCGAAAAACTTGGTTTTTTACTAGTTACTGGACATTGGGTCTGCTATAGGTGTGCAGGTTCTAGAATTTGTCAACATTATTTTAATGGCAACTATAAATACATATTCTATTAGAAAAGTTACAAAAAGGTTTTGTACTTTGTTAGAAAAACTTCCATTTTTGGTTAGTAAAGTTATGAAACCATTAGTTTTTGGTTGGAAAAGGTTACCCTGTTATAAGAACAAACAAAACCCATCCATTTATAAACAATCATACAAACTTTGACATCTTTATTAATATTATATGAACATGATTATGTGCATAGGATGACAATTATTTACATATCATATAACTTATACATAATATAATTTATTAATTTCTTGATATATTTGTATGTTGCGTCATATCACAATTAAAATATATCCACATAATAAACATGAACCAAGCCATAGGACAACAGACAAAATAATTTGCAGTACTAGCAAGTCCTTATCCTTTGGCAAGGTCAGTGGGTTATTTTCATTATTCCCGTAAGGCGAAGAAGAAAAAAAAAACCTACTGTAAATGTGGTAATTTTCGCGCGATTAATTTGGCAGCTGGGTCAAGTGCAAAAAGCGCGAAAACAATGTAGCGTGAACATTTCCAATTTTACAGTATTCTAGGGTGGACAGACCTCTCAGGATTGGTTGGTTGGTTAGTCTATGAGTTCCCTTCAAAATGATACTAAAAATCACAACAACTTGTAACATGTTTGACATTTTTGCACAAACTGAAATTAAAACTCCCCAAATATGGGTCGGTGTTCATCTGTACAAGAAAAGAATTGTCCCCAATAGGTCAGTCGGGCGCGTAGAACAGGTTTTTTTGTTTTGTTGTTGCCTTATCATTTAAGAGACAGATAATTTTAATTAAAAGTAGTCATTCTTCTACTGCTTATACCTACACTTACATTACAACAACTTACTCTACTTCGTAGATCCTATTCCTTTTCCTTGTCACTCTATGAACAACACTCTCTGGTTGGCATACTGATAGAGGGCTCACTTGGGCCCCCCAAAAAAAGTTGTGTTGCCCTCAGCGACCGACTTTAAAATCGTAAAAACTAGGGTCGCATTTTTAAAATAAAAAAAAATTTAGATTTAAATTTGATTATAAGTGTCTAAATGTTACTATTTCTTGCTTGAAATGAATAAATAAGCCTAAATAAATGTTTTTAGACTATTGTCACACTAGAAACATTAGTTAATTGATATGGGCATATACCAATTTTGTCTTGACATAAACCATATATTTTTCAGCCAAAAAAAAAGAAAAACTGAAAAGAAAAAAAAAAAAATTCTGACAGACCGACCCGAATTAACATTTTTGGCACTTGAGGGCAACACAACATTCTTTTTTGGCCTTATTGTTACCACTCCCATCAGACATGATCCGCAGCCATCCACTGATCTCGCCCCGTCTGTTTATGGGGGTTCCCGGATGGGAGAGGTTTTAGGCACGGCGAAATGAGTTACAGTGAACCCTCTTTAGGTCAAAGGGTGTTGATCGATAAAGTGACAGGGAATTGAAACAGGTGTATGAAGTAGACTAACAACAACTAGGCGGTTGAGTGCCAGATGGCCTTAAAATCACTTTTGGTGAATTCAAGATTTGTATACCAAAATAATTCATTTCACAGAGATTACAGAGAGTCATTTAGATTTTTTCCAAAATTAAATACAAAAAAACAAAAACAAAACTGTTTGCACATTACAATAATCAGTCAGCTCCAGAACTGGAGCCCATTTCAAATTGACGGGCGGGTGTTGCCATGGTAACGTGAACCCATCAATTTTAAACCACCCTCCCTCTTCAATTTTTGAAGGCATACGAATACACATTGTGCATTTCCGCTAAGAGGTGGTATTTCAGTGTCAAAATTTCAAATATATTTTAACGGAGCATAGATATAAAAATCTAATCAAAAAAAATCTGACCTGAAAATTTGATATAAGATAGAAACAGATCAGTTCTATAGCATATCAAATTTTTGTAATATGAGTTACAAGGTTACTCTAAGATATAGATGATCTTCCCAAGCTATTTTCCTATAGGCAATCATTGCGGAGCACAATAGTGACATGCACCCATAATATAGACAGACAGGTGGACATCTTTTTATTTAAACATAATATTACACATGTGATGGTCCGTTCATACTCGCGTCGTAGTGCATCAAACGACGCCGGATGAAAGTTGATATTATTAGTTATCCCCTGCATGTTCACACAATACGGAAAAATACCTATGGTTTGGCATGTCATATGGCACAAACCATAGGTATTTTTCCGTATTGTGTGAACATGCAGGGGATAACGAATTTATCGTTTAGTCCCAATAAAAATTGTATTTAAACATTCGCGGAAAACTTAACGTCAAACAATACTACTAGTATAGCAAGGCGCTGAATTCTCTTCCCTTCCTTACCTCCGTAAAATTCAACCCTTTAACAGGCTTTGCGCCATCGCCTCTGTCCATAAAATCATCGCGAAAAACATGTCTGGTTAGGTTATATGCAGATCATTTATTTTCTGGCGTGGGTTAAACCTTTTTTGCGGTATATTTCGGCCTCAGAATGTAACAGAAATTGACTCGGTTGCATTTAAATCATCCGCCATTTTATTTGTTTATCGTATTTTAAGCAACTCTTCCACAGACGCAAAGCAATCGCTTTACACGTAATATCATTTCGCGCCATCTGGTAACGCGGTTTATCGACGATATGGAATATATCGTGTGGTTTGACTTGTTGTTTACACGATATGGATCAGATTTCATACGTGTTAACCAATGAGATTGAAGTATGTACACTTACTAAACGATAATTCTTCAACTTGTGCATCGATATCCGTCGCCGTCGTGCGATGCGCAACAACAGGAGTATGATGAATAGATCTTGTTGCGCACATCACATCAAAAGGTACGTCGTGTCTACTTTGACAAATGTGAGATTTTGATGATATCTGACAGAATATATTGACCAAATCTGACAGAATATTAAACTTGTAAGCTTTTCAATGATATCTAGATTTTGATACTTTTTGAAAACATGAGGAAAAGATGGTATGCATTTCTGTTTATCTTCTTTATAGTTTATATAACTATTGCTCTATATCTCAAAATAACCCTGGTTGACAAGATGTGCTTTAATGGCGTAGCGTAATGCGTCACATATCACTTATTTTGATTTGCTCTCAACATATTTTATAGTTATATACAATATAGTTTGTTTGTCTGTTTGTTTACACGGTCGGTCCATGCGGAAACACCCTTGGGTCCTGATGGGACCACACCATGGCCTGGCAATTTAAGCATGCTGGCTGTAGATAGAAATTATGAAATATGACCAAAACCACAATGAAGTTTAGACACCTGATATTTCTAAGAAGTTTAGTATCTATAATACAAGAAATTCAACATTATATGATTTTTTATGATTGAATGACACCCTTTGGACTTGAGTTTACCATCTAAGGTGTTTTAAAACATTCAGGTCTCAAATTTAAATCCTATTTAGATACAGAAATGAACCAATTTAATGAAGCACATGGCAAGTATACATTATCAGTTAAAATATCTTTTTTAAATCCATTAAAATAATGTCTTAAGTCACTGCTATTTTTCCATCACTATTTAATCTATGTACAGTAATATGTTATGGCTTTGAGTGTGATGGTGAATATTTCTATAACTAGTGCAATAATATTATTGCATTACACAAAAATAAGACATAATTATTGTTTATAACAGATTACTTAAAATATAAATAATTTGCCTAAACTGGCAGTTACTGGCTTATATCTCGGCAGGAGTAAAATGCTTATCACAAAAATTTCCTCATGCACAGTACATCTGAGCATTTTCTGTGCAAGCTGATTGAAAAGGACATTTGTTGAACAATATTCAATACACAGTTATATTCTACAGCGCAGAATTTGATATAAATCATAACAAATTATGAATTATTGCTATACCTTTATATATTGAAAACATATTTTTACCAAACATCGTGACCCATCACATCGAAACCGACCAGTTGTCTGCAAGGCCCATTTATGCAGATAATAACAAAAGAAGTTGAGAAAAAATAAAGAAAATAAATGAAATTTTCAACCTTCTGAGTTGCATAACTCCTGTGTTCCATGTTCGATTTTGACGACTAAGATTTCATTTTAAAGCTAACAAATAGTTTTTCATATCCAGAGACCAACTAGTTTGTTTCAATGTGGTGGTTTATTATCTTATTTATGGTCCCACAAACTACCACTTTTATGATATAATTAAAAACAAAGTTCATTTGTTTTTGGATTAATTGGAGTTCATAAAAATGTGGTTGATTACATCTAGCTCTGTGCAGTGACATCAGAGTATATTCCAACAATGCGCCTCATCACTTGCATGATTATTAAACACTGGCGCAAGTGCCCATGCAATCTATTAAACAAATCCTAGCCCTCACGCATAAATACTGCATCATCCACTAAGATACGTTCTGACATCACTGCAAAGAGTTAGATGAATGATAGTATTAAAATCAGCCTTTCAAACAAGCCTCTTAAATACGACATGGTCTGACCCAATCAGGCCTGAGATCGTCGCTGTTCTTTCAAAACCTTGCCCAACAGTTATGCATAGAAAGTTCCACTTTGTACATGTTTAGGGGCCAGAGCACTTGCAAAGTTTTAATAGATGTGATTTTTTTTTACCTTGAACATGTTTTAGGGCAGACTACCCAAAGGTAATACATGAAGTACTGAAGGGTAAGATGGAGACAGAACAGCGACGATATGTGACATTACTGAAATGAAAATGCAAGCAAAAACAATGAGCAAAGCAATGAAAAATAAACAGCTATTCATGAACAACAAATTTTGTCATTCTTAATTCATGAACAACAAAGTTTGTCATTCTTAACCTTGCATGCTAGGGATGTGACCATTTGTCAGTCTAGTAAGCATAGTTGTTGATTTATTTGAGAACAGTATATTTTGTCTACCGATTCACTTAGAACAGATTGTGTCACACATCTCTTGTATGCAGCATATTCAAAGCTTACATAGGTAAATATAATAAATACTATCTGATTTGACATCTTATCAGAATTTTATGGCAGAAATAAAACAATAAGATGTATATACTGTAAAAATAACACATGAATATATTTCTTTTGCATATAGTTAAATGTGATGAAGCTACAAATCGCGAATTTAAAGACAGACAAGGCAGTTTTAAAAAAATCTGCATAGCGCAGAAATTGTTATCGCGCAGAAATTACCACTTTTACAATACTCATTTTGTATTGCAAGGAGACAAAGAGAAAAAGAGTGAGAGAGTGCTAGCTATAGAAGAATGCGAGGGAGACAAAGAAATGGCGGCGTCTACGATTTCCAGCTATATCGCCATTTCGCATGCAATTGTTGTTTCTCAGGGTTTTTTTTATCATCAGTCCAATGTTGGTCTTGGTCTCCCTACTGGTCGTCTAAAACTGAGAATTCTCGCACCAGAACGTGAATTTGATGGTTAAACTTGACTTCTGTGTTACACAAGTGTGATCTTAGCTTCTCATCACCCGAATTGGTTAATCACATCACCCAATTTACCAAAAACAAACAAAATTAACTTTTATAAAATTAATTTATTGACACTGTTTTATTGAGTAATTTAACCTCCTATGTTACAAATGTCTTGACTTTTAAACTGACCTCAATCAAATCTAATCACATATTAGGCGCTTGATGTTTCCCTTTGATAACACACTTCGAAATCATAAATATCATCAATAAATTAATATAAATTACATATAAGCATAGCAAATAGCTCTATTATATCAAAATTTAAGGCCAGGGAAAATGTACATATTTTATATCAAAATAGTGTAGATATATATGTATCTCATAATTGCCAGTACAAATTTAGGCCAAAAAAAAAAGAAGTTGACTTGCACGTTTTCATCTTCTTTATTGTTATTTGCTTCTTTCAATTTTTTTAATTTAAAAAAAAAAAAAAAATAGCGACCCTAGATTTCCGAAATTCGGGTCAGTCGGAAAGGGCAAGTCAACTTTTTGTTTTGTTTTTTGCCTTATCTATCATAAAATGTACATCATTTTTCGCATAGAGCTCAATCCCTCCTTCACAAGAAATAATATTTCTACATTAATAGATAGTCTTATGGCATTGACATCCACTTAATTATAGCCCGATTAAATAGAAAATACCCTTTTCTCCTTTACAATATTTTCTCATATAAACCATCTTATTACACTTCAAAGGTTACTTTGAACAAAAAATAATTGTGATTTTTGGCCTGGGGGCCAGTCAAACCTCATACTGTAAGCATGCGTGAGTACATATTTTCCAAACACCTCCTATTGACAACATTTCCGATAAAATAGGATTTATTTGCTTTTAAAATGAGGATTTTGCCAAGGTTTTCATCCCAATTTACCCCATCCCCAACCCAAGACGTAAACATTGACAGGATTTTGAGAAAAGTAGGCCTTTTCTTGTAAATGGTCTATTTTAGACCGCTTTACACGCATGATCCAAAAAAGACCCCTTTTTATACATTTTGTTGGTCAAGCATGCTTACAGGTTAGTATGTGACAGCCCCCTCTGCCCTCCCCCACCCCACACCGCACGGTTTTAGGCAACATCAAAGATAATTCAACCAAGCCTAAACCATATCATTAGTTATGAATATATACTTCTGTTCTGATCACCTATATTCCTTGAGCTATAGTTGAGCACACGATCTGCCGCCGAGAAATGTTCAGCTCTCAGTCGTTTGTATTCCGTATGAAAGAATATGATGAATACTATACATGTGAGGCACATATAACCAGCATATGTTAATAATGTCACTGTAAGATGAAAATATAATAGAAACAATGGAAATTATTGATGATGCAAAACCAATTTGGACCAGACGTTGCGTATACGGTAGTTACAAAATATCAGAACAATTGACTCTGTGACGTGATCTCTCTTGATATGGTTGAGAACCGGAAACAGGATAATAGGCCTCCCTATAAGCTTAACAGATTACATGTAGTCTTAATGGATGCTCCCTATACTTGACACAGATGGAGAATGCAAATACCTGCTACCAATTTACACTAAGCTACTGCGGTGTTGTCCACCAGCGCCAGATAACTGAGGTGGCAAGGATCTTAATTGTACAACCCTCAAGAGCCTCCACATGTCCACTAGGGCTACAGAGAAAGCATGTAGCTTGTCAGAATGCCTCCCCAAGTAATGTTACTAACGCGATAGTGGTAGAGATCGCATATTTTTGGCGGCGAACCATCTAGCTTGCTGAAAAAAACACGCATCCTAGGTACAACAGCGCCCTCTACGATAGGGGTAGAGTTCGCGCAAAATAGGGGTTGAGTTCGCAAATTCTACACGGGTCGGTTGGTAGACCGTATCGCGCCTGCGGCGGGCTCATCTAAATTGGACCTAACTTAAATCGGTTCGTAACAAGCCGGGTTTAGTCGCCTCGGCCGCAGGCAGCCTGCGGCTCCTTTTCTTACTAGCGCCTAGCGGCGGGCTATCCGCATACGGTGCCTTCGGCCCCGCTTGACACTGTGAGCACGGAACAGAATCAAGTGAAGATTTATTTACAAATAATATTTTTCGTATAGTGTATACGGTACTTGTTGTTGTAGTGTATTTTTGAGGTATCGACCGTGCTGTATTGTGGGAGTTACTAATTTTCAGCAGCCAGGTACCCTTTTTCAGATCGCTCGCGATCTAAACCCTTTTGGCGTTACTAACATTGCAAGTGAAAAAAGACTTAGAATAATAGCAAAACAGTGCTTTCAAAGTGTCATGTCTCTAATATATCCAAACTAGATTTATAATGATATCTGCACACAAACAACACAGTATCTTATTTTATTATATGAACTTTTGTTGGCTGTTTATTTAAATTCCCAAAACCTGTCGCCCCCTTTAACTCATCAGATTTTTTCAGTGAGATGGGGAGTCCCTCACAACTTGGCCAATGAGCCCCAAAACAAAGCCACAGTAATTTAAACCACGTTTTTCCCCACTCCCATGTCTTCCTACAAATTTTGGAAGGAGAAACTTGCTGTGACAGGCAGAAATTGATATAATTTTGAGGAAAAAACACCCCTCAACTAACCTTGTGAATCCACAGGCTGTGTACCCGAATCATGATAAGAATACAATGTGAACCTATTGCCATTATTGGTTGTGTTGGTTGATGCTGTACCATTACACTGTTGATAAGACATCTGAGCAGGGGTGAGGGGTGTAGACAGCCAATTATTCACAAGGATCAATAAGATGCCCTGAATTTGCCTGCGAAAAAAATATATGAGATTGAAATTATATCGACAATAATACATGGTTAGACTCAAAGAAGATTTCTTGTGCAGTCCATTAATGCTTAGCAACACGGCAGTGGCCACCAGAGGTTTTACTCAGAAGGGATACTATACAAATATTGAATGCCCAAGAGTGTGATAGTATAGAAATAATGAATGTTTATTAGTGCAATGGTATGAATATTTTCATGAGGTGAAATATGAAATGTTCCATTCAACGAAGTCAAGCTGAGTTGAATGGCACATTTCATATTTCACCGAATGAAAATATTCATACCATTGCACGAATGAAAACATTAATTATTTGTTTTATATAACAGTAACACATTCGGTAGGCTAGTTGTCATACAAAACGGAAGCTGACAGGCCTACGCTACTGACTGACACTGAGTAGGCCTAAGCTAATTTTGATTTAAAATTGATAATTTTAATTAGACCTAGCCCTCGCCTGGAAGCTTGCGTTCTCACTTACAATATTTGTCTCGTGTACAACATTAACATTAGTCCCATCAATACAAGAAGGCAATTATAATGCAAGATATGCAGGCAGCAGAACAAAACATAGGCCTCCCAGCGGCTACGCTACAGCACTTTCACCGGAAGATTGGTTGTTGGGAGACGCTGCGCTACACACACAGGCTGGCCATAAAAACAAACGCATCGTAATCGTGGCGCGGTTCAATATTAGCGCGTGCACAGTGACTGTTGTTGCCTGCTGAAAAACACGAGGCGTGCAATAGTACAAAACGTATGGAACCAAATTGCACGGCAAATGGAACCAAATTGCACGATTAATGACGTATGATGTCAAATCAATGAAATGGGACAAATATTTCATGTCATGTGACATACAATCCACCAATCAAATGACAAGGAAATTTCCAACTGTTATATAATACAAACTATATCATGAGGTCAAATTTGGATTTTCCATTGCACGAGGTGATATAGTTTTACTATTGCACAAGCAAACAACATTCAATATTTGTTGTCTTTTCCAGCCATAATGATAGTATACAAATACTACATGGTAGGGAAATAGGGCACACTATTTTCCCGAGGTACTGGCTACGGGCCTATCACCCCGAACCCATCGTAACATGTAGTATTTGTTTTATTACACCTCACTGTGACTCTGGGGATGAGGTTGTAGGGAAATAGTCAAAAATATTTCCCTAGGGAAATAGTACTTGTGATAGGAATTGGCCAATGAATTGCCATAATTAGTTCATGAATATTTTTGAGGTGTAATAATAAAAACTATCACATGGTTGAAATCAAGTCTATCATGATTTTCACTGCGGGTGTTACCAAACTCGTTAACATGTTTTAATTTGCTATTACATAGATCAAAAATATGCTCAAATTATGAATTTTGATAGTGTCAAACACTCCCATTGCGGGTCGTGCCATCAACATCAGCGCGCATGCATTGATTTGTCTAATTCCTCTCGAAACAACACGTACCTATAAACAATTAAACTACTTGAAGCAAGATTTTCTTAAAGACCCCTGATTGGCAAGTTATAAGCCTTTCATTGCCGTGTAATGTTAATGGGAACCAATAGACACTGGAAGCCACTGGTCATGTGATGGAAGTGAGGCTTGCTGGTATTGCTCAAGAAATTTTATTTGGATTAGACTATCTTTTGAATAACGTGCTATACTCTATTTGACTTCCTCTGGACAGAGACGTAACTTAAAACAGGCGCAGCTATAATTACGTGCGAGTGTTTATCTTCCGCCTTGCAACGCTTGTGTGTATACGCCAGCACCGCGTGCGTTATGTGGTGCAATAAGTAGAATACGCGGTTACGTCACTGTCTCATGATGGCCAAATAGACTATAGAAGGAGGAGGTCATTGAAATGGAATACTTAGGCAAAAGTTTGGTTATTGTGGGTTGTCTTTTTATTTGAAGTTGTGATTTCAGCATAAAATCTGCTTTGGAAGTCATCTTTATTGATTCTGTTTGTTACAATTTAATGATCAATTCATACACCACTAAGGACCAACTTTATAAGTTCTTTAAAGATAATGTACCATCTTGCATTTTTGTTTTAACAAAAATTGAGGCAATTTCTGTCTGAAAATGGCTTTATTAGGCAGAAGAAGTTTGTTTCCAGTAGCAAGCCTGAAAAGTCAAATGCAAAATGCTGTGTTTTTGTGGGGTTTTTTTTGTTGCTCAAATTCATAGCGGAGATTTGCTTGAAATGGTTTTATTTAGTCAAATCCGTGCATTTTTGTTACTCCTATGCTCGCTAAAATGGGACCGTCCTGCCATAATGGCACAATGGGGAAACAGGGGGCTATAGTTCAATCAGTTCTAAATTGGCATGACATGTGCATTTTTTATGTCTCCGGAGGTAAAAGTTATCCAAGCGTGCTCACTTGATTTTGGCAATGAGCATGTATTTTGGTATAACGTACATGTCACACATTTGATACACAATGCCCTTCTGTATTAATTCGCGGCTGTCAGCAGGCTCACCAATTTGGAGCTGATCAAACTATACCAGAGTAGACTTGAAATTATATTTGTAGCACTCTGTTGGGTCGGATTAATACAGTCTGCATATCAAATTGTAAAGTTTACATCCCCTTACCCAGACATAGCCATGAGTCCAGCCGAGGTTCCTTCTGATATCGGGTAGACACACTCCACGCCAAGTTCAAAGCATATCGGATACATGCCAAAGCCAAACAGACCAAATAATATCAGACTAGCCAGGATGTATGGCTCCATGTGTTGCATGTGACTGAACTGATGAAAAACGAAGGAAAAGAAAAAGAGTAATTAATACAATGTGAGCATGTGTGGTCTAGTGGATAATGCATGGGATTCATGATACAAAGGTTGTGAGTTCTAACCCCGCTACGGCCAATGTGTTTGTATCACTGGGCAAGATTCTTAGTCTCGATTGCCTCGTCTACCCAAGCGATATTTGGGGAGTTTAACAACATTTTGAATGTATCATCCCATCTTTACATAAGGATACAAGGACAAGAAATGTATTGTTTGATCAATCTAAGCTGCACCCTTTGTAAGTTATCGGTGAAAGTGAAATAGTCTTGGGTTGTTTTATGGCTGAAGTAGGTGTAAGCAGCAGACAGCAAAAAAAACCTGTGTTATCAGATGAGTGCGCCCCCACCCTTTTTCTCTTCTGATGTTCATTATTTCTTGTAATTTTCTATAACAAATGTGACCCAACGCGAGTAAATGTGGCACAACGAGGGACATATGAAAATATGATTATTTATATCATGATAATGTGTATACAATACATTAAGGAACATTGTGATACATGTACATCAATGTTATATCACACATTCCTAACCAAAGTTCCTTTAAGTTGTTGTTTTGTTAACAAATCAATGGAGTGAATGAAAATTAAATACATCTAATTGTAGTTTTAACTCTTTATTTCCATGAATTTGAGTCTTTGGTTGGATACAAGATGTACCAAATATCAGAAATAAGATTTTTTATGAATTTTACTTATTAGCTTCTGTCGCATTGTGCCTCATATTGGGTCACAAATTGTCCTCATTGTCTAGGATCTCTCAAGATCAATCACATAGGATCCACTGTGTACACCAACTTTAGCGCTGAAAATGAGACTATTTCAATTTCCAAATTTAGCAGGAATAGCACTGCAAAGTAAAGTAAATCGGTTGTGATCAAAATAATAGACAAGATGGCAAAAGCTTTACTTTGGGTATACATGCAATTTCATTTTTTTCAGTAGATGAACTAGATTAAATACGCTTTATAAAGCGACAACAATTTCATGGTTAAATGAGCTGTTTCAGTCCGAGCACAATTTCTTTTGATTCACCCTGTATAGCAGTGGTTCCCAACCTTTTCTGGTGGTGACCCCATTCCAGAAACTAGCATCAGAGCGCGACCCCTCACAGAACAAAGGCACGTGTGTTACTATGATACAACATTATAATTCATTATATTTTTGTTAGATTAGGCTAGCCCGCGACCCCAAGGAAACCACTGCTATATATCCTATAATTCACATCAGTATTTGAGTACCGTACCAGGGAGAGTATATAATGGGAGGGGATATTCGAATCGCAAAACAAGAGCCTCCCATATAAGGGCACATGGCGCGTGAGTACGCCCGATGTGACTTGTAAAAGGAGGGCGCTATCTTGACAACGCCATGATTGACAGCACGAAAGTCCTTATAAGGCACATGAGACGCTTAATGTGAATTAATTTAGACGCGCGATGTGACTCGTAAATCGAGGGCGCTATCACACTGCGGCTTCAATCTCGGCAATGGGAGCTTGTGTACAGTGGCACCCGCCTGACCGTACCCTCAAAAGCAACATAACTTACCACTGCAAATGATACAAATGCTAGACTTGTCAAAGCAAATCCCACTTTGGCAACTTCTTCAAACTGTTTAGTCTTATCCACATAGAGTCCTGCCAGCACAGCGCCTACCATGCCACAACCAATCATGAGGACGCCGCATAAATCTGAAAAATTCTGATTAAAAAACACACTTAACCATCAACATCATCAAATTACATTTGTAATTTTCTACATTGATTCACAATATTTAAGGCCTGCTTTTTTGGAAGCATTTATTGAGGTCGGAGGTCACATGAATTCACCCTATAACTTGCTGACATATGCCTCTTTGGTACTTTGACCACCCATGAAGTTATCAGGGTATGTCAGTTTTGGCCCTAAATTATCAGAGTTACATTTACACAACAGGCGTGTTCAGACAGTCACTCGTCTCGAGACTAGTTAGTCTTGAGCTTAACAAAATATATTGCTAATTGCTAATCCAGAGTGTCTGTCCAGACGACAATTTTAGCCTTGAGTATAGCGAAACCACTGCCTAGCTTCAAGAATAACTGAAGGTCGTGTAATTCTCTATTTCCGGAAGTAATGCATTAATAGGCAATGGCCTTACAAAAATCTCACTCGCGGTTAACATGGTTCACACAGCAGACACGCTCTCGGCTAACTCTTAGTTTAGTGCTTCGGGACTAGTTGATTGCTAAATTTCTTAGGGTTAATATTCCAGCTTTAGACTAGAGGTTGGTCAACCATGACACAATTCACACGGCTGTTAACCAAGAGTTTAATCTCTAGGCCAATCTAATTTGACACTAGTCTCTAGCATAGTGCCTAATGTCTGAATGCTCCTAATGTATATCATCATTCCTTGCAGAAATCTCTCTTCATTAAAATGAAATCTAGTTTCTAAAAAGCAAAATAAAAACCAATATTCTCTTACATCATCATAGCCCTGTGCACACAGTATTTCTTCATTGATAGATGCAATTGTACTGAAGATTGCAAAACCGGCTCCAAAGCACACTGTCAGAATCATGTAGGGAACGTTGCAAACTATCTGTGGATGGAAGAAACAAGGTTGACAACATTTAGGTAAATAAGGCCCCCAGTTTGTTTCTGTGATTTGCCCTTAAAGGCATATTATGTGATCTTTTCCAGGGACACCCTCTATTCATGATTTATTTTATAAAGTAGATTTTCTTGCAGATTTACATTTCCGACAATAAATCATAAATATATTCTGAGTTACAGAGCGGCGATACGATTCCTAATTACTTCAAAATGATGGTTTAAAGAGTGAAAATAAACTTGTCAGGTCTACGCGACAACTTATTTTTCACTGTAAATTCACTCCCCTTCAAAATGAACATGAACCATTAATAAAATCTCAAGAAATGTTGCCGTAATTTGACATGGCAACAAAATTATTGAGGTCGGTATTCATTTGCATGTGGAAAAAATTTTCACCGATTTCCAAACAAATGGGTCTGTCGGGCCTGGAGAACAGGGTTTCTTTTTTTCATCGTCTTAGCAATGATTTCAGCTGTCTATTAACCAAAGTTATGATCAAATTTGTTGGCTAGCTCTGCATGAAGTAAAAGTTTTCCTTCATGCACTGGGTGATTGATTTCCAGTCAAACTGGAGGAAATAGATTAACCTCAGGTGTATACTCTTTCTGACCTTTAATACAAAGAATTTGGGTTTGCTCTATTTCAAGTAAGTTATCAAGTCTCCAATTTTAGGACCCAGTTCTTTTTTGACACACTGTACATACGAAATGTTGTTATAAATCCTTCCTCTAATTAGATAATTAAGTCTCAAGAATATCCCAAATTCGTTTGAACAAACTTTTAAGCATTTTTGTTGTTGAAATTATTAACCTAGAATACCAAGAAGCTAACACAGTAAGTTCAATGGGTATGCAGTGTTGTCTCTCAATTTTCTGTTGAGGTGTCCTCATACTTTTGGTTGATAATTTATATCAAGCTTCCATCATTGTTGACCCTAAACGACATAATCATCTTACCTTTTTAATACCTTTAATAAAAGATTCGTGCTGATCAGCAGCACTGGAACTCGGTGGAGTTGGCGGTCGTGCACTCCATACACCAAAAGTGACCATAACAGCCCCAATAGCACCAGGTACCGCAAAATATAATAGCTGATGTGAAACAAAACAACAATGAGAATCAGCATGTGTCAGCATGTGTAGGAATTTTCATAAATGCATACACTCTTAATTAATGATATAATGAAATTGACCATTTTGGAAAAAATTATAAAATACATGTTTTTTGACCCATTTTAGGTTTGGAAAAGATAACTCAAAATATACCAAAAAGCACCTTTTGGTCTGTAACTCAAAAAATAAAAAATAAGATATCAAAACAAAAAAAACGCTCCTGGGGAATGTTATCAGGATTATCATAAAACTAGTATGACAAAATTTAACAAAATATATTTTGAGTTATCTTTTCAAAACCTAAAATGGGTCAAAAAAGGTGTTTTTTATAATTTTTTTCCAAAATGGTCAATTTCATTATCGTGGATGGATTCATTGAACCCTTTTCTGCAAAAAACTGTACACGTTTATAAAGATTAAATGAATATTGAAGAAGTTACGGCAGTTTTACGGAGGCTGTACCTGTGAGTCCACACCCCCCTTAAAAGACATTCAATTTGTGTTGTTATGTCTCAACAGTATATCTCACCAAAAGAGGCAGATCTCCAGGAGCTTTAACCACAACTGGACAGATGGCATAGGCTAAAAGAAGACCTAATGGATTGGAGGTGGACCCGATTGTATTAGCAATGGCCCGTTGACTGTCTGGAAACCACTGAGCCGCAAGCTTGGTCGGTGCGAAGAGCAGGAATGGCTGCCCTATGGCGCATATACTCTGTCCAATTAGTACTGCTACGAAGCTGTACTGGCTTGGTACTATGAAGTGTAGTGAGCTAATATAACGTATGATGAGACCTATGGCGTTGAACCAACCTCCGAGTAAGAGCTGTAACAGAATAAGATGATTCAATAAATTTGTGACAAATACTGTAAAACACTTAAAGGTAGATGTTCCGATTTCAACTTGAAGTTTTCTATTCTACATGAAAGGTCATCCTTAAAAAAGTTGTGTTCCAAAGTTTGAGTTGCATCAACTTGAAGTTTTCTATTCTACATGAAAGGTCATCCTTAAAAAAGTCGTGTTCCAAAGTTTGAGTTGCATAGCTCTAATGGTTCTTATTTTAGACGCACAAGATGCTGTGAACTGTACCCATTGAGTAGTACACAAACTATATATCGGTGGTTACCACCATTCGCGGTAATTCGACGTTATTTCATCGATTTCTCCGTAATTATACCGATTTAGGCCGTCAAATTTCAGTATGATGATGAGAAAAATACGAGCTTTCATATGATATGAAAATCTCTGTATGTTTGAAATAATTCTGTGTTATGAAAACGTGATCGGGTCATCTACCTTTAACATTTGCGTGTACTTTATTTTGCAAATTACTGAAAGCCAACATTTTTCGTGAGGATTTAATTTCGCGATTCCAAAATTTGACTCAGATTTTAAGCTTTTACTATGGTTTATTTCGCAGAGATTTAATTCACAAATTTAAGGTCCTCACGAATTTAAGTGGTTTTACAGCAGTAAGGTGATGATGAATACTTGGATATCATAAACAATATCAGTTTGACTATCAGTAAATTCAGTATCATTATTAAACTAAAGTCAAACCAACAGAAAGTATTTTTTGCTGAGATCCTGATTGAATGGGAAATCTGAACATCCATGATGCATGAGAAAGTCAGGCTATTCTCAATCAAACTACTCGAGAAAACTCGGGAAAGGTATAGTAGGACAAACAAACTTGCAATTGGTTGTGCCGAAGGATTGAACCCAGGACTACGCATGGCAGATGAGAGATATGACTGCAGCACCAACGACTCTGACTCAAGCCTTTTGTTAAGCGGACACCCAGGAGTTTTTTAGCTCCTGATTGCCAAGTTGTGGCTCCTGGTGTTTTCCAAACTTTGCACAGTCAAGTATAGGACCAGGAGCCATTTTTTGTCAAAATAGTAAAAAGTAGCTCCTGGTCGCAGTTTTTCTTTTTCTTACATGAGCTTAGTGAAATCAGTAGATTAGTTCAAAAAATCATTTTATTCAGTAAATTTTGCTTTATTCCATATTAAAACAGGAAAAAGTGAATTTCACTAGGATCATGTATGAAAAACAAAATTTCCCCCTGGTCAAGACCTGCTTAACAAAAGGCTTGCTCTGACTTGAAGAGAGAAAAAATGTATCCTCATTTATATCTTTCTATGAAAATGCAGGAGAAAGCCGAGTCAAAGCATTGTGCAAGCGTGGTATTTTGTGGTTCGTATATGGCTGGGTTAAGGTTATAGTCGTCGTCAGAGTATTTCTGCACGTTTTAAAACCGCCAACGCACGCGATCTAGTTCATGAGTGTGTGGGCGGGGACATTCATGACCCATAGGATTACAGGCCAATTGGATTACAGCTACCCGACGCGTCGAACTGCTCAAAGGAAACGATGTTGTGATGCTGTTCTACAACGCACTTCCGTGTTTACGCTGTACGCAGTTGTCACAAAGTGCCGGACTTCTTTGACGCCAACTATGATGGCCCTAGAAGCTCTGAGTTTCCGGATACTTTACTTCTGGTGCAATGATGTATTTGACACCTTGGTAAATTTTTTAATTTGATGGGTTAGAGTGATAACATTAAACACTGATTAATGTTAAGCCACAGGTGTTAACATGTTAAACTTACAGCGTGCTTGACCTACATTGACTGAAATCCTGTTTTTCCACAACATCCAGAATTGCAATGTGTTATATCAGAGATCCACTGTTAGACAATATCAGGTAGTTAATTGTTGTTAAAGCAAACTGAAAAGTACTATAGGCCTAAGTTTCCTATGTCAAGGCTTAGAAGTTATAAATGAATGCAAGAGTTGCTCAGACGCTTTGATTGTTAAGTACTTGTGTAAGCAGCAAAGATTGCAAATTATATGATGAGATGATGATATTAGGCCAAGAAAAAAGTTCTGTCTGACATAACACAATTGAGCTGGTTAAAAAAGCCAATGAAAGTGGCGTGGGACGGGAAAAAGATAAAAGCCCAAACATATGGAGAACAACATCAAAAATATTAATAAGAGAAAAAATAAATATCTACAGGTCACGCATCTTATAAATAGTACTGAAGATTCACGGTGAGAGCTGAAAAAAGTGGTCCTTCTTACACCTGCAATGCTCCAAGTCCTTGAAAAATGCTAACCAACATTTATATTGGCCTGAAGCAGACATTTCATTCAGTAAACATACTAATTTGTTATGCTAGTTTTTGCCAATGGTAGCCAATCAATAATTTGTCCATGTTTTGTTTATGTGCATTCCTATAATCCTCACATGGCGAAGTACGGCACAATACATGTACATGCTTACTGAAGAACCACTGTCAATCGCTAATGTATTGTTGATGCCGGGACCATCGGATGCTATTTTAATCTGAGACTAATATCGTAATAGATTCGGATTATAATTATATTGAGCTACCGTGGCTAAAAAGATGGGTGCTTATTTATAGCTGTAACTTTTGGTAGTGATTGGGAAAATGGGGGTGAGCGCTTATAAGGGATTCACTAATTACAGTTAATGAACATGCGCGTCTACTTGAGGCGCTGGCGTATACACACACACACGGCGGAAGATACATACGCGTGCGTAAATACTGCACCTGTAAAGTTATGTCACTGTCATGTCTGAACAAGTTAGTTGTACCAAGTTAGTTATACCATCCATCTGCCATGTACATATAAAAGATGGACTAAAATAGATGTATGTTCCAATCACTATTTTTTGGCTATGATTTTTTTTCACGTCAAGATATTTTGATATCAGAAAAATCCCCATATTTTTCTCATTATGTCTGTAAACTGTTAGGGGCCAGAAAGGTTCCATTTAGAAATTATAGGCTAAAATGTAGTGAATTACTGCCAAAGGTAGTTAACCACCCACCAGTTTGTGTACTACTCAATGGGCAAATTTATATTGTGACCTTGTGCTTCTAAAATAAGAACCATTGGAGTTATGCAACTCAAACTTTGGAATGTGACAATTTTAAGGATGACCTTTCATGTAAAATAGAAAACATCAAGTTGAAAATTGGGCCAGCAATTAGATCATCTACTACCTTTCACAATGACAAAATGGGCGAATATGGTGCAGCGAGTAGCCCAAGATAAATTTGTGGTAGGATATGCCGTCCTCTGCCTGGGCCGTTGGGATGTAACAATGACCGGGAATAGGCTAAAATTCAACTTCCAGTCAACAACTTATTTATTTCCTAGCAGCCCGTCAGAAAACTTTATTGTGTAAATGTCAAAATATTTACGAGAATCATCAAATTGTGGTCACGTAACATGGTCTTTACAAAATATCTTCACTAATCGATTCCCAGATTATTGCCAAAATGCTAGCGATGTTAGAGGCATAATGATACCTATACTATAGCAAATGTTAGTTGCCAAAATGCTAGCGATGTTAGAGGCATAATGATACATATCCTACAGCAAATATTAGTTGCCAAAATGCTAGCGATGTTAGAGGCATAATGATACCTATATTACAGCAAATGTTAGTTGCCAAAATGCTAGAGATGTTATAGGCATAATAATGATACCAACAGCAAATATTAGCTGCCAAAATGCTAGCGATGTTAGAGGCATAATGCTACCTATACTACAGCAAATGTTAGTTGCCAACATGCTAGCGATGTTAGAGGCATAATGATGATACCTATACTACAGCAAATGTTAGTTAGTGCAGCAACTTATTAGTCTAAAATATCACCTGCCATACAACTGGGTGTAATATAACTTACTCCGACTCTCAACCCATACGTATCTAGAAGCCAGGTGGCTGCCAGTCCAACTGGTATCCCTAAGCCCATAATTACCGACAGCCAGTTGACTTTTTGCAACGATACACCAAAGAACACAGCAACATAATCGGCCACTGGAGCAAATGATATCCATGCCTGCAATATGCAGCACAACAGAAGGAATCATTTAACAGGAGCTTGCATTATCTGTCAGAAAGACTTACCGTTGCTCGCACTCCGTGTGTGTCGAGGACCCAAGCAGCTACGAAACCAAAAGGTATAGTCGCTACCATGTACACCAGCGATAGCCAGTTGATTCCCTCCAAGGTGGTGTTGTAGAAAGTGGCAGAAAAATCAGCAACAGCAGCGAATGTTAACCAAGCCTGCAATGTTTTTCAAATAGAGCTACTAAAAGCTTTGGGCAATTTCAGAAATTTGAAAATATATCTATAAATATAAATTGACCTTATAAATCCTATTAATCATATAGCTAGGAATTCTTGCAACATTACATCATTATCCCTTTGTAAATTAATACAGGCTTTTAATTTCTGTAGTATAAGGGGATAAAAATACGATTGTCTACATTAACATTACAGATATTCATATTTGTTTGAAACTCAACTTATTTTACGAAGACGATAGTTTCAACAAAATGTGACTATTTACAAAGAAAATGGGGGACTACTACTAGACCAGACTCAAGTCAAGTTTTCTGAAAAAGTGACTCATCATGCCAATTCTTTGGAATGGTGGTTTTGATTTGAGTCTTTTAACAAATGTTGATACCAGGTCTTGTGTCAAGTTATTGCTATAATGTGACAGCGGTTTCAAGTCAATGAGTCACAAGTCTTCAATAACACTGCTGGCCAATACTCAAAACTATAGGTAAATTAATAATTGAACGAACATCACTAACGCAGTACAAAGATGAATGCGCCCGAAATTATCACGTGAATGGTTGTGCGCGCTTCACGCAATGTACGCGATACGCTGCTTAGTTGTGTTCGTTCAATTATTAATTTACCTATAGGAACAGATCATCATTTGCTCCATCAAAACCAGTACAAAGTTGGAAAAATGATTTTAGATTTTTTAACAGATTTGAAATACTGCTTTTACAAGCTTGAAACTGATTGTTCTTTTATACCGTAAAACAGTAAAACCACTTAATTTCATGAATTTCGCGAGGGATGCAGATTCGCGAAATTAAATACCTGCGAAACTGACAATTTGGCATTGAAAGTAACGGTAACATTTCCAGATTCGCAAAATAAAATGCCCGTTAAAATAACAGTTATTTTGAATTCGCGAAATTAAGTATCAGCGAAATGATAGTGTTTTACGGTAGGCCTACTTCAATAATCAATATTTCACCTGTATCTCTAATACTGTCCTAGCTAGCTGACTTTGTCCTGGTTTTGTGGGAGCAAGTCACAAATCATCTTACCATTGCATTTGACAAGTTGAGTACACAAAGCACTGCCAGTATAAACCATCTTCGTTTATAGACTTTATAATGCACTCGACTGCCCGATTCCACCTCGCTGTTTACCGTCGTGTTCAGTATATTGCTGCTGCTGCCACTATTACCATTGGCTCCATCATTGCCAAGTCTCTCATACTTCAGAGTTGCCATTGTCTGTAAATGTTTATCTATTTTTTATAAATAGATTTCTTTTTAATTTTAAAATATGATATACTATTCTACACACTACAGCTTTCTGCTATGGTGCCATCTTGCTTGTCACTCTCTTGGTGTTATGTTTCTGTCAAGAAAGAAAGTGCAAAAATGGTAATTAGAGTTCAGACACTGATGGGGTCAACACTTTACAGCTTAACATCGTAAATTTATTTTTAAAAACGGAGCTCTCTCAATTGTAAATCATACACTCATGTGCACTATTATAAAAAATGTATTTATAATTATATCATTTAATTAATAAGCTCCTGTATCAATATGCAGTAATAGAAATTTAAATAATATCCACATGACTGTCAACCCGGGGTTGACAATCATGTGTGTCGCAGCTCTATTAATAATATTATGTGTACTGATCATAATAGTAGTATTGTTTTATTCCGTAATAATAAGAGGGATTAAAATCATGTCCTGTCCACTTCACCCCTCGCTAGTCTAGTGGTTGAGATACATGCCTTGCAATGCAGAGGTTCCATGGTTCGATTCCCACTAGAGGACCCCTTTTTCAACTGATTTATTTCTTTTTGTAAAAGTTAGGGTTATTTCTAAGTCAACAAAGTGTGTAGTTTCTACCTAGTCAACCCCAGGTAGACAATCAAGTGGGTATTTCCATTGCTGTGTATCAATATTGGTTGATCAAACATGCATTTGGGTCTTGCCACAGTAAACCAACACTGTGAGTCCTTGTAAGTTCATGTTTGTTTTTGTGGAAACTATTGGTAACACTTGCTTGTAACTTTTACATGCAGTAGATATTGACAAGGAGAGATAGTTCTTTATTTCCATTTATATGCCAAAAATGACAACATTGGTCTTGTAATCCTGAGTTCCTGACACAACAAAAAGGCTATATTTAATCATCACTTTTCAAGAAAACTGAATGATAAACCCAGTAAAAATGATTATAATACAAAAACAAATGGTCAGCACCCATCAAAACCATAGAAAGAATTAATGTTAGTTCATTTGTAAAGCTACTAACAGCCTTCCTTCATTTTTGCAATAACGGTCGAACATGTATGAACATGTAGGCCTATGTTATACATTAGCAAAACAGAAGAAAGCAGAACACCTCCTGTAATCCTGTATTAATGCTGATAATATTGCACAATGTTCCAATTACCTACACATAGTCAATGTCAAAAAAGTTAAGTACTCTGATATTCTCAGGAATTTTAAAGCATGTCAACTTTTTCAATAGAATGTTGTAACAGTCCAAAATGTATGTCGATATGTTTGACAGTTATCTATTTCTAAATTATGTCCTTGGTATATAGGCCTACATGTTATTGTTATAGTTACCAGCCATAAGGTTTATCGTAGATAGAAACAATCCATTGATTATCCTGTTCTGAAGCATTGTGGGTTCGCAAACGGAGCAGATTTGCACCCACAATCCACCCACAATGCATCAGAAAAGGATAATCAATGGCTTTTTTTCTATCTGCGATAAACCTTATTACTGAAAATGGTTTGCAGTGAAGAAACTAGTGTAGCCTGTAGTAGGATAGGGCAGGCCTAAATATTATTTCTTGAAAATGTGCATTAAAAATATTTCAGTTTCAGCATTGAAATGCATTTTTTTATAGGCCTACTATGTCAGTATCATATCCGTTGAACAAAAACTTTTTTTTCTTATTTCTAACGCAGAATCTTATTCAAGTTATTCTTGTAATTATATAGAAATAACTTCATTCAATTAAATTATAATAAATAATATAAATAAGCTTATTATTATTATTTTTATTTTTATTTAGTTTTTGAGTCGCTAGGCCTAGGTCGGAAAAATGTTAATCACTCAATCATATTCAAATTTAAAATAGTATGCGTGGACTCATGATTAACACAGAAACTACAATATAGATGAAGAATTAATAAAGATACTGTACCATTAAAAGTGTTCGATCGCATGATCCGATCATCTGACAGACTCACTCGATCGCGTAAAATGCTATAGGTAGCTTGTCTCCCTTGACCACGGGTTGATGACAATCCTGCACATGTGCAATACGTGTTCCTGAGTCGACAAGCAAGTAGCCCAAATGCGTTATTGAGTCAACTCAATTTCCAATGAATTGACTTGGAGGGCTTGAATCCTTATTTGCCCCTATTGGTATAGTCGAGGCTATAGTATACCTTTTTCCTTTTCTTTGTCACTCTATGAACATGTACCGATAGAGGGCTCACTCCCCATGGACCGCTCCCCATCCTCTGATCTCACCCCCGGAAAAAAGTATTTGGTCGGTTCTCGGATGGGAAGTATCAGGGGGTGTTGTTCGATTGTGTGACAGTGAAATTATACAAGGCCGTACGAGTAGACTTCTATGGTATGGAAGTCGTACTTGTACTTCCATGCTATTTCCAACCCGATTCCTAATCACTAAGAAAATTAACTTTCTTCTTAATTGGTTTCAAAACTTGACATTAAATTACCTTTAGTGACTTTTATTTGAGCATGGACTTTTCATATCAGACCATTCGGGCAGACCATGGACCAGCGATATGAAGATTGGTAACATCAGTATGTTACATGAAAATTAATGAATTGTAAAATGCTTGACCGCTCCCCCCCCCCCCCCCCCCCCCCCCCCCCCCCCCCCCCCCGGGAATCAAACCAAATAGTTAAACCATGGACTTCTAATAAGTCCATGGTTAAACCAGGGAGGTGATAGGAAACATCTGTCTGGTTAAACAATATATATAGCTAAAGATCATATTTTAAAGCCCGATTAAAACCAAAAATGTGCCTCAATATGGCCAAATTCATGAAGGGGCACTAAGAGATCCTTCATCATGGAGGGAGCCGTCTATTTTTTCAGAAGTTGGGTTTTTCACATATACATAATACTTATACGTACTAACTACCACCTAAAATTATAAAGCTTAATTGGCAGTATTTCATGTGAAATTCATGTATTTGATAGCGTTTTGAGTTTCGATGAAATTACATCGAAACTACCCAAATTCATCTAAAAGGCCACAGATGGCTTCTTACTTATTTGTTTCATGTTTATTCAAAATAACCTTGAATACCACCTATGGCTTGTTGTGTGATGCATTATAGTCATGACCTCCCTGATTCAATTGGTGGTGATTTTTAACCAAAATACAAAAAAGTAAAAAACACTAATATACCTTCGAAAATGTTTTTATTTTTCATTTTTATTGAAATCTTATTGAAACGAGAGAGTTTCTATGAGAGAGTTTCTATGTATGTCATCTATCTAAACAAGGTAAAACTGTTGAATTTAATTTTTAAAGAAATCTCTTTGTGCCCCTTTAATAATAGGGTAGGTGTGGGTAATACGGGACCTTTAAGACATTTGCGTAATTAAAATACAAAATAACTGACTCAAATTTAAGTAAAGTTTGTTATTTGTAATCTACATTTTATAAACCTTTATTGCAATAAAAAAACAGAGTCATTCTATGTTTGGTTTGGCTGTTATTATCAAATACTGACGTCATCATAAATGTCCCATCTTACCTACACGTGAAGGTAATATGGGACATTGTTTTGAGGACATTGTTTTGGTACACTCTAAGAAATTAAAGAACCCTTTTTTGTCCTGCCACTCTCTAAATTCGAGAGATTAAAAATAATAATCTATGGAGCGATTACAATTTTTTTAAATCTATTTTGATTATTTATTGTCGTTGTCAATCCGAAATGGTTTACAAATCGACAAATTCGCGCGCATTTAAGTAATCGAAATATCCATTTGAAAGTATACAAAGTTTCAACCAATGAAAATACTTAAAATGTGTAGACTGATTTTTTTTAATCGAAATCTTTCTTTCGGTAAGCGACGCGACGGAGCATAGCGAAGCGACACAGATCATGGAGATGGCAGACACTTATCTACAATCAGATTTGATTAAAGACTATTTGGAAAACATGTCTCACAATGCCGGCGTCTAAATTAGGCAAAAATCATCTCACAACTAACATGAATAACACCATGGAAAGTCGATTCGTAGGATAGTATAGGTACATATCTAACCAAAAGAATTCAAGACGTCACTGCTTGATGGCAGGCAGTGATTGTTCATACTGTATATTAGAAGCACATTATTTGTTTTTATGAAGTAATAAACACGATGTTTAAAGCCGTTATACAGGGTTTCTTGACCTCGTGTTTCCCGACTTACAAATTAGAATAACCAATCTAATACAAAATCTAAAAGAGATTTAAAGTTAATCCATAACTGATTAGTTTTTAATCCAATTTGATTATAACGGATTTTTTTTTATATAGTGCTGTCAAAGTGTGAGGTAATCTAAAAGAGATTTAAAGTTAATCCATAACTGATTAGTTTTTAATCCAATTTGATTATAATTGATGTAATCTTTTTAAAGATTAAAAAAAAGTAATCCAAGAAAAGATTACTTTTTAATCCTAATAGATTTGTCCTTCAGGACAATCCGAAATAGATTAAAAAGTTAATCTTTTAGATTTAAATTTTAATCTTTCAAATTTAGAGAGCAGGAGAACCCTTAAAGGTTCTTTAAAGAACCAAAAACAGTTCCCCAAACGTGATACAGAACCATTTTTGGTTGATACAGAACCAGTTTTGGTTCTATGAAGAACCTTGTTTGGTTCTCCAATTTTCAAGAACCTTTTTTGAAGGTTCAAGAGAGAGGTTCTTTATAAAACCTTCAAAAAAGGTTCTCGAAAATTGAAGAACCCCAAAAGGTTCTTCATAGAACCAAAAATGGTTCTGTATCAACCAAAAATGGTTCTGTATCATGTTTGGGGAACTATTTTTGGTTCTTTAAAGAAAGGGTTCTCCTGGCAGGACAACTTTAGAACCAATTTTTCTAAGGGTGTATGAAAAGTCATTTGACATATTTATTTAAAGAGTAACTGTTAAAAAACCATAAATAATGGTCCAGTAATCCATTTAAGAGATAATAATGCATGAAGTACACTCTTAGAAAAAATGGTTCGTTTAAGAACCCTTTATTGTCCCGCGGGGAGCACCTTTTGGCCTAAAAGGTTCTAAAAAGAACCTTAGAATGGTTCTTTGAAGAACTTTCAAATTTTAAATAAGACCTAAAGGTATATTTACTTTTTTGTTTTTATATAATATGCAAATTCAAAAGAAATGTAAACAAATTTAATCCTTTTCAACTGTTAAAAATCATTTCTTCTTGGCTAAAAACATTTTTTACCGTTTTACCAAGAACCATTGAGGGTTCTCCATAATTTTTTCCCAAAAGGTTCTTGAAGCTTGAGGAACCATTTTCTTGGCTAAAGAACCCTTTTAGAACCTTTTTTGGTTCTAAAAGGAACCCTATAGAAATTTCATTGGGTTCCTTTTAGAACCAAAAAAGGTTCTAAAAGGGTTCTTTAGCCAAGAAAATGGTTCCTCAAGCTTCAAGAACCTTTTTGGGGAAAATTATGGAGAACCCTCAATGGTTCTTGGTAAAACGGTAAAAAATGTTTTTAGCCAAGAAGAAATGATTTTTAACAGTTGAAAAGGACTAAATTTGTTTACATTTCTCTTGAATTTGCATATTACATAAAAACAAAAAAGTAAATATACCTTTATGTCTTATTTAAAATTTGAAAGTTCTTCAAAGAACCATTCTAAGGTTCTTTTTAGAACCTTTTAGGCCAAAAGGTGCTCCCCGCGGGACAAAAAAGGGTTCTTAAACGAACCATTTTTTCTAAGAGTGTACATTGCTACAAAAAAGGTACATTGCTACAAAAAAAACAAAAAAAGTGGGGTAGGTGTGGGTAATACGGGACCTTTAAGACATTTGCATACCGTCATGCTGGCTG
The DNA here is from genome assembly GCA_035610835.1 of Ophiura sarsii. Classification (NCBI taxonomy): domain Eukaryota; kingdom Metazoa; phylum Echinodermata; class Ophiuroidea; order Amphilepidida; family Ophiuridae; genus Ophiura; species Ophiura sarsii. The sequence goes on from CM069448.1 coordinate 32,984,051, forward strand.
TCCCATATTACCTTCACCAATTGTGAACCCACGGCAGTGTTGGAGTCGAGTCCTCATCATCCGAGTCCGAGTCCGAGTCCTGAGGAAAGGACTCGAGTCCGAGTCTTTGTCAATTTCTATGTCCGAGTCCGAGTCCGAGTCCGAGTCCGAGTCCTCAATATCCGAGTCCGAGTCCGAGTCCGAGTCCTAATGTATCAAATTCAAGACGCAGTTCACCAATACTAGGCCTATATCAACGTTTTATTAATCAGAATTTCAGTTCTATACTGTTTACTTATACAAATATGGACTGTTCATGAGGGAAATGGGGTGAACTATTGCCCCAAGGTGATCTGGAGACGGTAAGCCTACTATTTTCCCGATGCCGAAGGCTGAGGGAAAATAGTAGGCTTAGGTCTCCAGATCACAGAGGAACAATTATATAGTTCACCCCCATCTCACGAATAAAGAGCAGTCCATATTTGATTTATATAACGCATGAAAATATTTTTGTGTGCGATTTTGATCAAAACATGAAAAAGATCTTACAGGCGAGTCGATCCTCCATGCCATTATGGCAAAATCGTACGAGGCATTGCATTTTTTGCCCGGTCAATAGTACGCGGTCAATAGTACTTTTTGAAAGATAGGCCTAAAACAAGACCGGAAAGTTACGTCAAGCATGAAATGGACCAAACTATTTTGTGTTATTATGATGTAGTATCCACCAATCAGATGGCTAGAATATTTCCATGCGTTATATAATAATTACTTATCAAAGTATAATCACAGTCAGTTCAGTAACTTACTTTATTAGGCTTCTGTTATCTTTGTGGTTGTTCTTTTAATTACTGCTTATTTGCAATTATTTGCATGCAAAATTACTTAAATTAGAAAGAGTGTATAGAGGAAAAGATCCGCAAGACGAGAGCAGCAACGCCAGATACTGATCACAAGGGCCACACATGTTGGAGTTGCTTCCTTGCCCGTATTGGTCTTGTTAGTCATCCTCTGACACATAGATCAAATTCAACTATGTAACTGGTCTTTGTTGTCATTGTCGTCTTTGCTTTGCGATGGACGAACAACAACAGATCGAGTTAAAGAAGTAAGTTAAAGTTAAAGAAGGCCTAATGTTATATGTTGAATTTAAAGAAGATGCTCATTGCACTTCAGGAACATCAGCATCTGGGGGGGATAATCTAGCGCGATGTGGCTGCATGATCAACCCCCCCCCCCCCCCCCCCCCTCTTCTGAATATGCGTTCCATGGTAGCGCTACTTGCTGGTCTGGTACAACAGCACCCTCTGTGTTACTTATGAAAGTTGTTGTTTTGCTAGCGGCGGACTGCGAAATTTAGTCCCTCAGCAAAATAAAATTCAGATAAATTAATGAAAATAAAACACCTGAAAAAACCCAATTTTGCCGGACTCGATGAGGACTCGAAGCCGAGTCCTCGAGTCCTTGGGGTCCGAGTCCGAGTCCGAGTCTTTGAGTACTGGGACCGAGTCCGAGTCTTTGAAAAAAAGGACTCGAGTCGGACTCGAGTCCGAGTCCGAGTCCTACAACACTCCCATTCAATGCATTATAACACCAATGTACACTGTACTAGCGAAGCACAAACACAATACATGTTGGACCAACACCTAAAACATGCTTAATAATGCAAGAATTCAGGCCACACCCCTTTCCTTTTCTTTACCATCATATTCTATGAAAACACTATTTTTACATTAGACCAAAAATATGGGTGCATTTTTCCTTACAGGTTGTGTGATTTTCTGGCTGGTAATTCTTCCGGTAGCTTTGATAATAGTCATGAAATTCACTAAGGGTTTGATCTATCTATAGAGGGCGCTATTTAAAGTGCTAGTAATGCCAGACGGCTGTAGATGAGATTTCAGTGATGCGGTCCCGTATACTATTACCTTACGGTCCCGTATTACCCATGGCCACACCTACCCTACTCAAAAACCAGCGAATAGAGGTCCTGGCTCCCCATCCAAGCTCCACCAGAGAAAGAAATCCTGGTAACGCCATTGATTTGGACCATGGATTTTATGTAGGTCCATGGGTTGACTTGACTTTTAGATTCCCTTGAATTGAACAAGTAGATTTGACTCAGTCATTGAACAAGCAGATTTGACTCATTGAACAAGTAGACTGCCCCACCGCGACAAAAGGAAGTAACTCCATTTTGATGCTTTTGAGATATAAGGCAAAAACTGAATTATCCTGATTTATCTGTGAAACCTATAATTATTTGGATTAAAATGGGTTTAGACTTGACTCATTGAACAAGTAGATTTGACTCATTGAACAAGTAGATTTGACTCATTGAACAAGTAGATTTGACTCATTGAACAAGTAGGCCTAGATTTGACTCATTGAACAAGTAGACTTGACTCATTGAATCGATCCATTCAGATTCACATCACACCTGTGACAGTGAAGTGACTTGTGATGGCGATTAGAAAATTGGGCTGCTTTTCTTATCGATTTGGGCTACTGGAGTTAATATTATTTGGTAACACCGAATGATAAGTGGGAGGGGCGGGGGCTAGGCACTCATACAGTTAGTAATTGAACTCTTTAGTGCTTTATTGACACTCATACAAATTGAGTGTTTGCCCTCTAATTCCACTTTACCCCGTTAACGACCATTTCATATCCACCTTTTGGTAAACAAACATTGTCCACACGATTTTTTAATTTGTTGATAATGATGACTTCCAACTTTTCTGCCTCAAGTAAACTTCTTTCGAGATGTCACATTTGCTTCTTTGATAAAGTTCTAGATATTTCAGATCAGATTCATCGGCAAATAAAAAAATAAAATAAAAAAATGTTTTTTTGCCGCCACACAATATCCTTTTTGTTTGTTTTTATTGGTTATTTGATAGAAAACCCATAGAAACAGTTTTAAAAATAATAAAACCCATGCAGGAAAAAATCAGAAATTTCATACCTAGTTGCAATTAACTCGTTTATGCTATTATTCATTATATACTCTTCATTATCAACATTAACATAACTTATTCAACTTACTTGATGCACCTCGAAAATAAAACAAAATAATAAAATAACAAGGGCCTCGCCTCCCTCGCCGATTTTTGACAAAGTCTCTACGATATACTTATTGTTTTTTTACTTGGCCTAATTGTAATCCAGGGTGAATGACATCAAAGCGATTATGTAACTCCCTGATAACTGGATCACACACCATTATGAATGCTTGCACATCCCATCGACTTAAAGGCATATTATGTGATCTTTTCCAGAGAGCGCCCTCTATTCATGTTTTTTTTTAGAAAGTATATTTTCTTGCAGATTTACATTTCTGATCATAAATCGTACATACATTCCAAGTTACAGAGCGATACGATTCCTAATTACCTCAAAATCATGGTTTTAGAGTGAATTTAGAGTGAAAAATATAAACTGTCGGGATTCCGACAGTTTATTTTCACTCTAAAACCATGATTTTGAAGTAATTAAGAATCGTATCGCCCTGTAACTTGGAGTGTATGCATGATTTATGATCAGAAATGTAAATCTGCAAAAAAATCTGCTTTCTATTTTTTTTTTCGATGTTGAGGGCGTTCCCTGGAAAGATCACATAATATACCTTTAATGTGGCAATCATTTCGATCGGTCTTCAGGACTCGAAAGTGTATGTAATCCAGTTGATATAGTGATAATCGGTTTACACAAAACACTTAACACTTTGATAGTGAATTCCGAATTCACATAGGTAAGGCTGTTACCTTTTGAAGACATACAAAGATAGCCCTTTTCTTTTTAATCTTAACAACCAGCAGTCACCCAGACGGTCAGACCCCTAAGACCAGAGTGAAGGACCTCTCCTTTTCCCGCAAATTTTACAAGATATTTTCCTTTAAGACTCTCATTTGGGGGAAAATTTTCAAACGATCTTTGTACGAGGGTCATTCAATAAGTTATACCTCCTCCCTCATAACATCGCTAATATTAATGTCAACCTCATGACATTTGTCATGATTATAGCTCCGTATCATAGCTACAAATGTGTAGTAAATGATAATTGATATCTGTTTTACTTTTGTTATGACGCGGTCAAAGCCAGAGAGAGATTTTGGACAACGGACACAGAAAATTACCTTAAAAAATATACACATGTTTTCGGGTGTTTTTTCGTATTGTATGGTTAGATATAAGAGCAAGATTTAAATACTGAAAATGGAAATGAATGAATGATATTTGAATATATTAACAGTATTATCATGTATAGATAAGAGTGTAAAAAACAATAATAACTCTTGTAGGCTTGCAAATAGTGTAGTATCAACTCAAATGTATTGCTATGCCTTTGGCATACCAGAATACTGCCTTCAGTCAAATTTTCGTTGTTACAACTTAAGCCACAATGATGCCTCGAATGTTAAATCTTTACCATAATAGTCACTTTATGAGTTTTACTTATGTGCAACCTTCAGAATAGTCAATCAGGTAGTCAATGATAGAAAATTATCGCTTTGACAGACTTTAAATCCCTCAATTTAGTTCGATAAATTGAAGATCGCTTAGTTATCATGAAAGTCAAATATGACTTTTACAGGGTTCTCTAGGGGAGGGGTAAACTGAATGGTTGTCCTGACCTGGATCTGGCTAATCAGAGGGCATATTTTTTCCAAAGCAATTAGTCAACTTTATTATTTACAGTCTGTTAGAGAGATATCTGACATTTAGAACGGTTATAATTGACCAATAGGTATGTTTTGCCTCTTACAATAGGCCAATTGAAAAGCACTTCGG
>CM069448.1:32988923-33039587 GCA_035610835.1 Ophiura sarsii
TTTTAATTTATAATTCCTTTAACAATAGAGCACTCCCGTGTCTTCGAATCCAGGAAGTCGTCGGGCGTCAGTTTCTAGTCTTCCTCCCAGTCAACAGCGGGTGAGTATGATGGGATTTGGAGAGATTTTCACGCGACAGTACAGCAAGTCAATTTCCTTAATTTGGTCAGTCCTCATTTAATATGAATGAATTGTTTTGTTTTTGGTATTATCCATTCCATTCCATTCCATTCCATTCCATTCCATTCCATTCCATTCCATTCCATTCCATTCCATTCCATTCCATTCCATTCCATTCCATTCCATTCCATTCCATTCCATTCCATTCCATTCCATTCCATTCCATTCCATTCCATTCCATTCCATTCCATTCCATTCCATTCCATTCCATTCCATTCCATTCCATTCCATTCCATTCCATTCCATTCCATTCCATTCCATTCCATCTCATTCCATCCCATCCCATCCCATCCCATCCCATCCCATCCCATCCCATCCCATCCATCCCATCCCAATCCCAATCCCAATCCCAAACCCAATCCCAAACCCAATCCCAAACCCAATCCCCAATCCCATCCATCCATCCATCCATCCACCCGCCCATCCATTCCACCCATCCTAGCCATTCCATCTATTCCATCCATTCCATCCATCCATATTCATCAATTCCATCCGTTCAAATCCATTTATCTATTTGTTCATTCATTTTTAATATTAACATTTTTGCAACTGACAACTGGTCTGATACTCCACACTCTAACTCATATATGAATGCTTGGTTGGTTTAATTTGTCATTTTTTCACATTATAATTTAATTTCATTAGCGTTCCCCAAACCTTACTTTATTTTGTTTCTTTGATTTACTTAAGTTACAGCTTTCAGTTCCGCCAAGGTTTCGGCGGGTTAATGAAAAGGTGTGTACAATATAATTTTATGATTTTAGTTTAATTATTTTCTATTTTATGTTATCATTTATTTATTTATTTAACTAATTATTCATTTAATGTTTTATTTATTCATTTGCTATGTTTTTGAACAATGTTGATGAATGCACTGGCTAACGATGGGCGGCGGCCACGCCTTTCACGGTTTCACCTGCACACATTCCCCAACCTGGCCTGAGAGGACAGGCGATGCCGGACGTGATTTAAACAAATACGTGTCCGTCGTCGTCTGTGAGAGCAACACAAAAATAAAGAGCGCCATCTATAATCGGCGTCCGGTGCTTAGCAACAAATATGGCGTCGAAAAGAAAGGAAAAGTTCACAATTGCAGTTCAAATAACGGAAAAGGTCCCGATGCATACAAAGATATTGACTGGAAAACGCTCAATGTAAGAATAATGGACAACAGTATTTGTTTGCATTGGTCTAAGTGGTTTTTTATGTGTGATTGTCAAGTTTTGGTCCCTTTTTATCGAGGCCTAAACTTCGTTTCCCAGTGAAAGGGTTCCAAATTTTGCAGGCCTATAAAAAAATAACTGTTGACGTGTTCATTCCCGGGGTTCATTCATTCATATTTATTCAGCACTCTTAAGGTGCGTTCATACTCCCGTCGTTGCGCGTTGGCCGACGTCGATGGACATCGGCACGCGAGTTGAAGCAATAATGTCAATTTTTGGCAATATCTTCAAATAGGTCTTACAATAAAGCACAAGGCAGCTATCATTTTTACAATGTAAAACAACTGCAAAACAATTGCTGCCTCGTGCTTTATTCCGTATGTAAGACCTATATGAGGATATTGCCCAATTTTTATCCATCGACGTCGGCCGACGCGCAACGACGGGAGTATGATGAACGCACCTTTAATTTATAATTATTAAAACACACACATATAAAGACAAATTGCTTGGGCAAGGCTTGGTACCAAAAATACATACCATTATAATACATTATATTGCACAGGTATACAATCAGCACAAATTATATCGTTTGGCACCGAATAATTGCATGAATTGCAATGATTATTATCATAATTATGGATCTATGTAATTGTAATTAAATGTTTGGAAAGTAATTTAGATTAGTAACTGGGATAGATTAGTCTTAGAGTACCAACCAACTTTACCAAGGATAGCCCAAAAAAGCCTTCGTTTCCCAGTGAAAGGGTTCCAAATTGTGCAGGCCTATATAATTGTTGACGTGTTGTTGTAATGGATTTTAAAAGTACAGCTGTTTTAAATTAAAAGTTGCACAGCTCCTGCACGTAATAAGATTGATGATGGTAAGCCTACATGATATCAGGGCTGGAAATAGCACCTGCCCTCCTGCCCATAGCGGGTAACTTTTTTGTTGGGCAGGTAAAGATGCAAAAGTACCCGCCCGACTGGCAGGTAAAAAAATTCAAACTCACAGTGGTAAGTGAGTTACACCTGGCTGGTTGAATTTCTGTCAGGCAGGTATTTTTTGTGACTTACCTGCCCAACGGGCTGGTTGAAAAAATCTAAAGTTCCAGCCGTCACGAGCCGTGTATGATATTGTCATGAGATATAAGTGTGTTAGTGTCATAGACCTGACGGGGAAGTCCTCTTTTGGTCTATACACGTTCAACATTTAATCAGAAGGGCCCAGGTTCAATTCCCGGCTGGTGCTTCAAAATGTTGCTGGTATATCTCAGTGAAATGTTATATGTTAGGGTGGTACATGACAAAATTTGTGGCAGCGGTGGCCCCTGGTGTTTCAACACCCGGGTGGGGAGCATTTTTAATAATGTACCTTTTGTAGCAAGGAGATATGTAAAGTAAGGCACGAGGATGCCTTGTTTAGGGGGGAGTATTGTCACGAGATATAAGTGTGTTACTGTTAGTGTCATAGACCTGACGGGGAAGTCCTCTTTTGGTCTATACACTGGCGCGTTCAACATTTGATCGGAAGGTCCCGGGTTCAATTCCCGGCTGGTGCTCCGAAATGTTGCTGGTATATCTCATGAATTTGAACTTACTGAAGTGCCACACTCTTCATCTTGGTTGCAAGTGTAACCATAGATTAGTTGTAGTGTGGCAAGGGTGAGGGGGCTATTCGCCCTTAGTAACCCAAATGTGACATGATTTTTGACTTGAAGGTGTTAATTGTGGGTGCGCTAACAGCTGATTCAGGCAGGGGTTGTTCCAGTCTTGGATGACTCTTTGGCTGAAAGTGTATTTTCTGGCATCTACCCTCATGTGTTGTTTTTGGAACTTGTAGGAATGACCTCTGGTTGTTGTATTATCAGCTAGCTTGAATAGATCTGATGAGTTGATGTTATCAATGCCATTGAAGATTCGGTATACTTGGATTAAGTCTGCCATCCTTGCTCTGTCCTCTAGGGTCATGAGGTTTAGTTTCTTCAGTCTTTCATCATATGACATGTGTTTCAGTTCTGGAATTATTTTTGATGTCCTTCGTTGAACTCCCTCTAGCAGTTTTATGTCCTTGGATAGATGTGGTCTCCATACTTGTACATACACTGTAGTCTACATGGGGTCTGATGAGAAATTTGTAGAGTAGCATAATAATATCCCGGCTTTTGTATTTAAATGTTCGCTTGATCATCCCTAGGGTTTGGTTTGCCTTTTTTTGTTGCTTCTGCACATTGTTTGGACACTTTCAGGTCATCTTGTATATACTCCAAGATCTTTTCCCTCTTTGGTGCTGTTCAATGCTTTGCTATCCATCTGGTATAGGCCTGCCTACATGGCAAGGGATATTGTGGCCTATGTGCATGACTGAGCATTTGGTAACGTTGAAAGTCATTTTCCATTTTTTGGACTAGTCGGTTAGTTTGTTGAGGTCATCTTGAAGTGTTTGTATGTCCTGGTCTGTTGGTACCGGTCTTGATAACTTCGTGTCGTCTGCGAATTTGCTTATCTTTGAGTTTTTTCCATCTTTTAAGTCGTTCATGAAGACTATGTTTGGGCGGTACGTGACAATATGGCTACATGTATCTTGTATGTAGGCTTACCAGGCGTCATATGATGGTAAGCCTACAAGATAAGCCATGCCCTATCCTATTTTTATGTAGCTACGTCGCCGTTTTACTGTACCAGGAATAGGGCGATCAAAATTCAAGCCAGTATTTCTTTGAAATTGGAACAGGTTGAGATATTTAACCAATCATTGTATCTTTAACTATAAATCTGGAAACGGTGTGTGGGGGTGTGAGTGTTTTTTATCCTTATTTCTCCGTTAGTTTTGATCAAAGTGGCGCATAATTTGCATGAAATATTGAGGAAATAACGGGAAGTGTGTCAAAGCATACAAATATATTGACTGGAAAAATGCTAAGAATCAGACATTTAGGCAACGAAAATACCCACCCTGTTGTATGGGCAAATGGACCTCTCAGGCCGGATTGGTCAGGCTTCTTTTCCCCCTTCTTCCACTAAGGCTGTGAATGCACAGGTAGTTTCGTACCCGGGTACCTGGAAATAGACACTAAAAAAAGTACAAATTTGTCCCCAAAATGACACAATGGGGTCAATAGAGGTCATTTGGGGGACAAATTTGTACTAAAAAAACAAAACTTTTTTTAAAATTTGTTTTATTTATTTTTTATTTATTTTTACTTTTCGGGTATTCGGGTACCAAATTTGGTACCCGGGTACCCGGAATTAGCGGGCGGGTTCCCGGGTATAAGTCACAGCCTTATCTTCCACCCCCTTGAATTCATCGCCTTAATGATGAGTCAAATTTTAGCCCCTTATTGTACAGTAGTCCAGGCCTGAAATGTTCACACTTAATTTCAGTCTCTTAGTCTTAGATGTTCTCTCCCTACCTGCACAATGTGCCTGATGACTAATGTATCTGAATTGAAACATGGTTGCCTTTTGAACAGGATGAGGATGCCAAAAATTTAGAGAAGAAAGACTCACTGGCATGGAAGGTTCTGTCAAACACCCAAACACAATCTCTACAAGAATTGTCAGCCGAGGATCTTGAAAAGTAAGTCTTATATTTTGTAATAATAGGCATATACGACGGGTATTAAACAAATTATATATTGTATTAAACAAATTATATTTACACTTGTATAGGCCCGAGCTACTCCTGGTAATACTTGTGGCAGGAGACTAGGAAACGAGATCGCTTAGGTTTGAATTTCAGATGCTTTACCATGCGAGGTCTTGTGGCCCAATGGATAAGGCAGTTGCCAAGCAAGCAACAGATCCTGGGTTCGACTCCCGGGCGAGATCGTTTCCTATTATTGTCTCTTTTCTACCCACGACAGCGAACCTGTTTAAAATATTTATAATTTCTTATATTTTGTATTATATTTTAAATATATACTTTGTCGTAAAGAATAAGACTGAACGTCTACGTGACAATTTGTGTACAGCCACTAACTTGTTTAATTCTGTTCAATGACATTTTACATAATTAAACATAGTCCTTCTTTTCTGTATCTAAATTACGAGAGCTAATTAAGGAAATCACTGAACAGTATCTCATTTTCACCAATTTTTTTCCCAAGGGTATTTCAATCTTGGGGAAAAAATCTAAAGGGTGAAAAATGAAAAGTAAAGGGTTGAAATGTTTCCATCAACATTTTAAGCTGGTTTTTCTTGTGTAAATTTAAAAGTTCATCATAAGGTGTGAAAAACATTCATACCTTATCATTTTAGTTAAATCCAGTTGTGGAAAATTTGAGTGATCTATGCTTAGTGTTATTGTTTTAATTATATATTTGATGGAATTGTCCCTCAGCTAGAATAGAAGTAAGAATTTTAAGTCAGTGGGATTTTAAGATAACAATTGACAATTTTAGCATAAAAAGGCATAAAAGGCATTTTTTCCGCGCTGTGCGCACATTTTCTTTTTGGTGAAGGGTCATCCTTAAAATAGTTGATTTCAAAGGTTTGAGCTGCATAACTCTAATGGATCTTATGTAAGAAGTATATGGTGACATGACATTTGCCCATTGAGTAGTACACAAACTGGCTAGGTGGTTAACCACCTTTTGCAGTAATTCACTGCATTTTGGCTTATAACGTTTAAATGGGAACATATCTTCTAACATTTTACAGAAATAATGAGAAAAATATGGGGTTTCTTCTGATATCAAAATATGTTGATGGGCAAAAAAAGCTTAAGTGATCGGAACATCCACCTCTAATTTATACTGACAAGATACACCCTTTTGGAAACTATATATAGCCATAGAGCCATTTGTAAAAAAGTGTTTGATTGATAAAAAAAGAAGTCAAATAGCTCTCCCTTGTAGAGCTACCAATCTCTGAGATTAATTAATGTCAATCAAATTGCTTTCATTTTCTCTCCACAGGAAACTTGGTGAAATCATGGAGCTGCCCAGAACAGACATTGAACTATCCCAAGCCTCCCTTCTGGATTACTATGTAACCGGGTTTTGGTGGGGTAAGGAGCAAGGCTTCACTTTACAACAACTCTCAGGCTTCTATACACTACTCCACACATTAGTGCAGAATATAAAAGGTAAACGAAAGATTCATTGGAAATTAACCTATTGCTTTCTAACCAATCTATGGAACTAATCAAATGGTACCGGATAAACTGATTTCTGTAGGGATATTGAGTCAAAATCCTGGTTACACAGAATAGTGTTAGAAGTAAAGACTAAAATCCCATCCCTGGCCTAGAATGTTGGCATCTCAACATTCCGTATTTGTGTGATAAGTAATCTCTGAAGAAATCATCAGAGTGATTGGATGTTGGTGAAGTGTGACAAAATTCTACACCTTGGGTGACAAAGGAAAAAACATCCCCCCAACCGACCCATTTTTGTCTTCAAATTTTAACAAATGTTTGGAAAAGATTGCGGAAATTTTTAATTGTTGAAAATTTGCCAAAAGTGTTCACAATGTTTTTGAGAAAAAAACTCAAAACACCCGTCCGTCCGGCAATACGTGAAAGGTCCAATTGCCCATAGAACAGTTTAAGGGGGATGTTTTTTGTCGCTTTAAACGTATTAAGCAGTAGCATATGAAAAGGCACATGGACATTATAAAAAAGTGGAAAACATTAGCTATTTGGTAACACTAACTATTTGGTAACACTGACACTGCTAACTGTCAGTAGGTGAAGACAGCAAATTAACTGTAAACAGTTACAGGCAGAAATTGTTACCGGGATCTTTCAGCAATTTCACTCACCAAATACTAAAGGGTATATACTAAGGGTGAAATAGCCTTCACTTTTGATTTTTGCCCTTGACAATTTTAGTGGAGAGTGAAAATTGCTGGAAATGTCATTCTTTCACCGCCTAAAACACTGCACTAGCACAGTTTTGGGCCATCGTTATGGTTTTTTACCCTCGAGAATTTTACCCAGTGAAGTTGCTGTTTTTATAAAAAGATGCCATAGGAGGATGAGTATATTTCCTACAAAAAGTATAATTAGTTTCTGGATCTGAGCATCACTGCTAACTGCCAATGTTTTCCAGTACTGTTAAAGTGGACATTTTTGTGCGTGTCATTTTGCGTACTTTATTGCACATTTTGAACAATTTTGCTTGTTTTTTATTTTTGCGATTTTGAGCTTCCTTACATAGACCTATGTACAAAATGAATATATTTGGGCTTTTTTATTTCCACGCTGGCTGGTTTTAGCGCGAAAAGCGCGCAAATACATGAACCAAAAATTGGGTGTGTAAAAATCCAAACGCCTTCATTATTACAATTGCTACTTTGTCCTCATTCTCAACAGAAAAACACATGTCACTGGATGAGAATATCACAGAGTACAAGAAACTACTGGCTGGAATTGGCACAGACGACAATGATGTCAACGGGGGACTGGATTTCTTAGATGTGAAACAAGCTAAATGTGTTACAAATTTCCTGCAAGAAACGTAAGTGTAATCAGTTCAATAGTTTCTGTATCTGAGCGACGCACTCGCATTCATCCAAATGTTGGTCCCACTATGGGCAGGGCAATGATGCACTGCATTCCATAACATCGGGTACCCTTGTACTATGCAGCCGTAGTAGTAGTTATGCACCAGTCGCATCGGAAGTGTTGGAATTGTTTAAAATGATCAAGAAATTAGTGAACTGATCAAAATATGGCAAGGGGGCATAATAATACTATCACCCAGTTAGCATGTACGCTTTCTACTGCAGCAGCACAGCACAACATTTTGCTAATCCATTGAGCATGTTATAAAGCTTTCTGCTGATGAAGACAAAGCATGACATATTACACACACATTCAACCGTGAGCTATCAACTGAAGAAAACACATTATGACGTATTACCAATGTATTCAGTATGTAAGTTATCTATTAGAATTAGCACAGCACAGTGATTGCCTACCCAGTCAGTATGTGAGCTATCTACTGAAGATAGCATGGCACAACATGTAATTGTCAACCCATTGTGCCATAAGCAAGGCTCAAGATAAGCGGGCGCTGGGCGATTTTTACCCCTCTGTCCTTCTGCCATAGTGCCCGGTAATGCTAAAAAATAAACAACCGAGCGCTGATATTTTGTCCAAACCAGCGCCCGTTGACGATCGGGTAGCTTTCCCAAGACATCAAATTTCGAGTTGACAATCTGCCACGCTGGATTTTAATAAAAAGTTAGCTCCCGGTAGACTCAAAGTAGCTCCCGGTTCTCAATAAATCCCATGATCCGGGCGCAACTTTTGAAAAAAAGTAGCTCCTGGGAAAAAACCTGTTATCTTGAGCCTTGGCCATGAGACCACCATAGACAGGCTATTATCATTGAGTTCTACTGCCCACAATGTAGTCAGTACCAATACGTAAATTACCTACTGAAATAAGCACAGCACAATGATTGCCTACCCAGTCAGCACAATGATTGCCTACCCAGTCAGCACAATGATTGCCTACCCAGTCAGCACAATGATTGCCTACCCAGTCAGTATGTGAGCTATTAGCATGGCACAACATGTAATTGTCAACCCATTGTGCCATAAGACCACCATAGACAGGCTATTATCATTGAGTTCTACTGCCCACAATGTCACATGTGGTCAGTACCAATATGTAAATTACCTACTGAAATAAGCACAGCACAATGATTGCCTACCCAGTTAGCACAATGATTGCCTACCCAGTCAGCACAACAATTACCTACCCAGTCAGTATGTGAGCTATCTACTGCAGTTAGCACGTCAATGGATTAGAATAACCTATTTCCAACCCATTGTGCCATAAAGTCATTATAGACAGGCAAATACTGTGAGTTCTAACCACCAATGTTTCAATTTTCATTTTTTCATGTAGGTTTTTTCAGCACCATAAACTCTATGAATTCTTATTTCACCACGAAAGGAAAGAAGAAATCATTGGTTCAGAAGTAAGTCAACCCATCCATAATTCCGCAAGCATTTCTGTTTATATTTTTATATTTATAAACTATCATTTCCCTATGTCAGTGTGAGTACATTTGTTAAAGGTAGTTTCAAAGCCCATGGTTTAGGCGACAAAAAAACCTCTGTTCTACAGGCCAACAGACCCATTTTGTTTGCATTTTCTTCTTTTTTTTCCTTCTTTTTTTGACTTTTAACATTTTTGACTTTTTTTTGAAAATTTTAGGAATTTAGAAAATAATTGAATTTAAAAAAAAAATGAAAATTTCGAACATTGTTGAAAATTCCCCCAAAATTCACAAAATGTTTGTAAAAAACCCCACCTGACTGACCGACCCTACCTGAGAGGTTCGTTTGCCCGTAGAACAGGTTTTTTTTGTCACCTTACTCACAAGACCAAGGAGTGCAATACAGTATATGAAAATGTATTTTGTATATTGTTGTCCCTTTTTGTGTCTTAGAAAGAAATGTGACGCATGGGCCATTTTCCCCTCTGGATTTAGAAATTGTTAATTGATGAAATGTAGCGTTAACTCATGGGATATTCAGTATGAAAATATTTTGGGAGGAACCCTGCTGAACAATTATCTAAGCCGTTGTTAAGGTAAAATGTATCTTGTTTATAAAAAAAATGAATTTTACTGCGATGATATTAACAACATATTTCTTTGTTGAGGATGTCTTTTAAAAATAAGAATTGTTTCATTTGTCTTACAGCCAGTTCTATTTGGTCCAGAAATGCAGGTTATTAAATTAGATATTATATTCACTACCTTGGATAGGGTGTCAGGATTCAACATTGCCCTATGCTATTGACAGATCATTGATTGGCAAATTGTGGTCTTAACATCCAGTGCCTCCTGATGTCAAATAGACATAAGAGGTTGAATTTTGAAGCCACCTCCAAGTTGAATGGAACCACTGATTATAAACTACACACAGAAAGAACCAGGAACAATCAAACATTCCAAAAGAATTAACACTTTCTCAAAAATCAAACGTTATGCAAAACACCATCAAAATTTGACAAATATGGTTCAGGTTCATGGACCAAGTTTAGGTTGTTGATTTCTTCCCTTTGCCAAAACATGATTCTCATAATCCATGCCTATTAAGTGGTTTGATCAAACTATAGTGTGTAGTTTATAACTCATTATACAGCTTGCTTATATATATACCTGAACTCTGCACTTTTTATATACATTGTGATCTAATCGAGGGTATGTATCTGGGGCACAATCTGGTGTTCTACCTACTGTATTGGATCTTTTGTTTTTGCATGATTTTTTGTGTGGAAATTCACGGGCAAAACATACAGCACGCAATTTGTACATTTTGCTTTTGTGCAGTTTCTTTCAACAGACATAGTACATTTTTAACATTTTGCAAGTTATTAAATTTTTCTAAAAAGTTTCACTCACAAAATTCATAAAATTCACAAAATAAAAATGTAATCATCAGCATAACAAAACATCTTTAAATACCTGTACATGATAGCATGTAGTGTTGTGACGACTCCAGTTAATAACTTGGACTTGTCTTTACTTGTGATTAAGTCATTATTTTTGAAGACTTGACTTTTTGACTCGACTCGAGCCACTGAGATCAGTGACTTGACTTGAGACTTGGTTTTAAAACTTTTCTAATGATTTGACTTGACTCAAGTCAACTTTCCCAAAAAACTTGTTTGACTTGACTTGATATAAAACTGTCTTGATTATGTTGAGTCTCAACAAAATGTGACTGTCAAAATTAATACCATTATTCTAATAACCTGAATAAGTCTTAGATAATAATCAGTCCATGAAGCGAAAGTTTTATGTTTAGTAATCAGTATGACTCGACTTCTAATCCTTGAGTCACAAGTCAAGTTAAGTCAAGTCACTGGCAGAGGTGACTCAAACCCAGTTTTTCTAAATGTTCATCATGTCAAGTCAATGCAAGCAATAAGTCAAGTCAAGTTACTGGTTGGCTCAAGCCCTTCAAGCCTCTAATTTTGTTCAAGTCACACAGGGCTACCTTGGTCATCACAACACTGATAGCATGTTAGTATGGCCGGGATTCATGTTGAATCAGTGTATGTCAGATTGTGCTCCTTTAGGTGGACTAGTGATTTATGGTGGTTGTAGCACAGTGTTAAAGGTGACTGACTCAATTTGTTCACACATATTTACTATTTTACATGAATACTGAAAACCTAGACAATTTTGAAAACATTTAATTTTAATGCTTTAAAAACAAGGACACCCTAAACGTTGAGAACGTGAGTATAGTGCTTTGCCCACCCCATGCACAGGCAACACCTAACATTATCTACATAAGCCCTATTTAAGAATGCAACTATTTGCTGATTGCGGCCATCTTTGCAGACAATGATATTACCGAGTCATGATTTGAGACTCAAGCTTCCCACCAGGCTTATAATTAGGAATAAAGATAGAGATTAGAATAAGTAATGTTCAAAAAAGAAGAAGGAAAAAGACACACCGTAAAGGCATTGGTCCACTTAGAGTGGTTCACCCTCGTTGATCTAGCTTACACCTGTTCATTTGGTGACTGATGAAATAGAGTTCAGATGGAGAAATCTCAACCTTGAGATCTGGCTGGTCAGAGTGGACATATTGACCACACCCTTCCAGAAGTCCTATATTAAATATGCCTTCAGTAGGGCTGACCAGAATTTAATTGACAAGTTTTATAGGCATTACATGTGTCTGGCAACTTTATAGGACCTTTGATTAGTATGCTGCAATGCTTCTCCTTCATGTTGATAGACTGCATATGTTACCTACATAATGATGAATACATGCTGAAATACACTTGCATACCTTTTTTGTTAACAATTCAAGTAAATAGTTGTAGATTGCTGAATAGCTGGTTTCAATATACTTGCCCATGCAGTTTCATCTTGTACTACAAGTGCAGTGATGCTTTTCTTTGCACCACCATTCTTGACAGTGGAATCCACTTTCCATCAGTACTTTATCACAGCTTCCAAACACATCATCACCCTTTAAGATTGTACGTCTGGAGAAATCTACAGAAATCTAGTTATCATTTTAAAGACAAATCATATTCACATGTTTACACCATGTAATGCACCTGCAAGTTTATATGCAATTGATAATCACAAATCCACAACATTCGCAGCATTACATTTGCAGCATTACAAGGCTGCAAGTTGAAAGTAAGCAATTGAATTACAAATCCACAACATTTGCAGCATCACAAGGCTGCAAGTTGAAAGTAAGCAATTGAATCACAAATCCACAACATTTGCAGCATCACAAGGCTGCAAGTTGAAAGTAAGCAATTGAATCACAAATACACAACATTTGCAGCACCACAAGGGTACACGGGGATCATAATTACTCCAAATTGTATCCCTATCCCCACATTTCTTCCAATACAGAAGAATACACGCTTTGTCATCCTCTCACCTCCACCTTACCGCCACCACCACCCTCAAACACTTTTCGTTGTCACTGTTGAATGCAAGCACTCTGGGGGAAAATGCAATCACTCCACCTGACAACACATGAATTGCTATTGTTATAAAATATTAGGTTATTCCCAGCTAGAGATGATAGGAGTTTATTTTCAAGTCAGTCGTTAATATGGTAGATGAAAACTAAATGGAAACTAATTGGAAATTCAGTGGCAGTTTGTTCAATCTCCCAAGATAATATGTTAGATGCACATATTATATACAAACACAATTCATTGAATCAATGTTCACTATATAGATAAAATTATGAGCACTTTGTTTTAGAGGAAAATCAAGTCAGAAAAAAACTATATATTTTACTTCAAACAATTGATGAGCTTGCTGTTTGTCTAAATTGATTTAGGGGCGAGGTGGCGCAGTCGGTTAGAGCGTCGTACACTGCTGTGCACCGTAGTTCTGTTGGTGGATCGTTTATGAGTGAGAGTTCAAAAACGATACACCAACACAGCCTCGTCCCCCATGCCTCCTTCAGACCGTGCAGACTGAAGTTGGCATGTTCATGGCGCATCGTGCTTCGGAAGGTACGTAGAAATGTTGGTCCCGTGTATCGGAAGAGCTATCCCCGAGCACGTTAAAAGGTCACAGACTCCTTCGTAAAGAGTAGGGGATCATCCCGGTCTGTGTCTGTACACACACATATAATATGTATTCATATACATACCTCCACTAGGCGTGGCGCACCAATGGAGTAAACAAATGGCCAAGAAAGAATGATGGAGGCAACTAAGCTGCTTCCATCGTTCCGTCCAAGGACGACCGATGATGATGAAATTGATAGTGTTGGTTAGCTAAATAACTGCTCAAAGCTTTAACGGTTTAACCATACGATGGTATAAAAGATGACTTAATTAATCCTTGGATGTTTTAGGTAAGGTTAATTTTTTGATTCGATATAGTAGGTGAACTAACCATAATAAATGGACACAAGGTGAACTAACCCTAGATGATGTAAAGGTGAATTACCCTAATTATGTTATGTTTGACCAGTTTTGTAAGAATCCCCACAGTGTTTTTGTTTATGTTATGAGTGTACATTTTTTTACGGTTGTTGGTATCATCATGTCATCATCACAAACATGTTTATATACGTTACACATCACAATCCTGTTTTAACTGAACTCTGGTTGTACAGGGTGTGTCAAAAAAAGTCCCATGAGGGGGGGGGGGGGGGGGGTAATAAAAATACATCCCATGTTTTTTGTTTAAAAAATATACTGTTGGTAAACTATATTAGTCCTCTATCAGATACAGTTTAGCCCATCAATCTTCACCCGCTTACTCCCGAGATATGATCGATTCGGTAACAAGAGGAGGGTGAATCCAACATTGGCCACTTTAGAACAAAAACTGAATAAACTGCATTTGAGATTCCAGTGATTATTTATAGGATTATCAATGTATTTTTGTTTAAAATACATATAATATTCAAATACAGGGTGACCCCAAAAAATGTTAACACTCCGGGCACATGAGATATCTTAAAAGAACAGGAACACACGGGTCTAAATCTTGATGTATTATGAAAGCTGAGTAAATAAGCTTTCATTTGCATTTTATTGCGTTCCAATCGGTTATTTGGAACGGGAGATATGCTTCAGCAAACATGAGGAAGCAAAATCGGCTTGGTCCAATCCTCTCAGTATGAAAGTAAAGCTTTTAAAATGTCATTTTTGTTAGGTTGTACAGTGTGTCCTATAAAACATATCAGTCATGCAGTGACAGGATTTTAAAAATACACAAATTAAATGTTAAAACTATATCAATTTTACAAACCAGTTCAAATGGAATTTTTTCACCGTAGGGTAATATACACATTTATGATTGGGCAATGTAACCATATAAGACAAACATTTCAGGCTAATAAGATCCATTCAAATATTTACTTTTTTATTGAGACATTGTAGGCCGAAAAATAATATTGCATTTCTTGTACTTTTAATAAACCATTTGAATTTGTTGATGGCTAGGAATATGTCATCTTGTACATAATATTTTGGTGTTGATTCTCAACATGTCTATTTCCTGTCTACACATCTTTTATCCTGGGTTTTTTTCGCATTACAATCTATTCTTTCATTAAAGTTGAATAAAAGGCAAACATTTCACTCCCAATATGTTATTATTCTTGCTTTTCTTTACAATTCTGTAAACGTTATTCGCTGTAGAAGTAGTTATAACAGAATTAATAACTATGGTAAGGTGTCCAAACAATTTGCACATAAGATTTGTAATTCTTGAATCTACCGCCCATGCACTAGAAAATATATTGGCATTTCTACTTGTTCCAATGCATTGAGTGTATACACAGCAGGGTAACATTGAATGATAACAATACAAGAGATCAACATCAGCCGTCGCTTTACATTGTGTTGTGTAAAAGCTGCTTTTAGTGCTGCGCAGGAAATTTGAACATGTATCATCAGCCACAAGTTTTGTTTGGACACATTGCTATGGTTACTAATCCTATTACATTAATTCTTCTACTGTGAATTCAAAACAAATTAAAGTGTTTAAAAAAAATTAACACAACCAAATATTTCTTGTATGCAGCTTGTGATTGAAACACTACCAGCAGCCGATGTACCGCATCCACCTCCTCTTGAGGAAGGCCTGGAAGAAGACATCTATCTGAGACACATAGCAACACCACCATCATCCCCGAAACCTGACGCAGTGGAGGAATCGGGCGAGGTAAAGGGGGTAACTGAAGGTGGTGAGGGGGCAGCGGCAAACGAGGATGCTGATAACACACCAGGTATGTGAAACTTGGTCAAAGAAGGAGCCTTAAAGGAGGTGTCCCGCAAGCATAAAAGTGTGCATTATATGTTAGAAAAATAACTATCGAGCCCAACTTTTATAATTATATAGAACAAAACACCACACTTATGACAAAAACAAATAAAAACTGCAATCTCTCAACATGCACTTTTTAAAATTCGCGGCGATCGAAAGTCCCAGTGTCGATGATGTCATAATTACACAATGCACATGCGCAAATTTGAGCACCAATACCCATGACGTCATCGACACCGGGACTTTAAATCGCCGCGAATTTTAAAAATTGCATGTTGAGTGATGGCAGTTTTTATTCTTTTTTGTTACTAGTATGATGTTTTGTTCTATATAATTACGTCATTTCGGCTCGATAATTATTTTTCTAACAAGTAATGCTCAATGTTGTGCTTGCGGGACCCTTCCTTTAACAAATGTTTAAAAGAAGTTGGCTTGCCCTTTGCAAAAATTAGAAGAAAAAAATTCTGAGCTATTTTTTAAAACAAAATTCTGAGCTATTTTAAATAGCATACATCGGTTATAATTAATAGCAAAATGTTCTGTTTATGTTTAACTGCATAAAATTGTGAAATACTCACTTATGTGTTAAATATTAAAAATGAGAGATTTAGGAAAGGAGAAAGATGCATCATGTTCAGCATTCTTTTATATATATGTGTTCTTGCGCAGTATCTGTTTATTTACCTTAAAAAAACACAATTTTAAATCTACCGACCGATCCAGATGTTGGCACTTAAATTGCCAAGTCAACTTTAATTTTGCCCCACATTCCCACCTAAATAGCAATGAAATGCAGTGCTTGTGTTGCAGCTTTCTTGACTTTGATTGTGTCTAGGCTTGTTCAGATACATTTGTAATGCAAATTTGAATGAGGTGCCCCCCCTATTTGACACTGAACAAATTATTACACCAACACTAGAAAATCAGAACCATTTCAGTTAGCAAGTCTCAGCATGTTTAAGTCTATGGAGTGTGAATTAGCGATATGGATCCTGCATTTGAAAAAAGCCACATCTGTTATATGTTTATCTTTTTTACTCTTCAGAAGATCCATCTGATGTACTAGCCGGGGTTACACCGGAAGATGTTAAGAAGATATTTGATGAAGTATCAAGAGAGCTCTTTGAAGGAATAGAGGTAAGATGGCAAAAATATAACACCTGTTTTACAGGCAAATGGACAACCCAGGTCAGGTGTTTTTTTGTGTTTTTTTTTCAAAACAATTTTAAACAATTGGGTCAGTCAGGTTTTTCTTGTCGCCTAATAGCAATGATTATATTCTTCAATGTGAATGATATGCTTTTCTTCGTCTTGTTTTTATCCTATTCCTTGTAATATATCCTGAAATTATAGTAAATTTAGTTATTCAAAATTCAATTTGAAATAATCAATGTTATTTCAATTAGGCCGTTCGTAAATATAAGTTATTGTTAATCCGGGGGAAGAAATTTAACACAAATCTAACAATCTGTTCTCACAAAGATTCTCCCCCAGTTGAGCTACGAGAATCCAAGTTGTTTCTCAATATACAACCGTATCAATAAAAGAATGCAAGAAATATTAGAACAAACAAGCTTTGTTGGCACCAGTTACACTGAGCCTGAAGTTAAAATAGATATTAAACTAAATCAACTATAATCATCTTCTCGCTTGTCTTTTATCTTCCAGACTGACATACAATATAAGTTACGGGAACGAGAGGGCAATATCATCTCAAGAATAAACAAAATACATCGGATTGCAGAGACGTCATAGCAGGTTTACAGAGTGACTTAGGGATAGCCTATTGCAGCCCTTTCAGAAGCACACCAAATTAATGCTAACATATTTGGAGTGGTTGTGGTATACCCTCCACCACATGTTTTCTGCAGAGCTGGAACTTCAGGTTTTTTTTCAACCAGCCAGTCAGGCAGGTAAACTCATCTACCAGATAGAAATTCTACCAGCCAGTCACTTACCTGCCACTTTTACCTGACACAAAAATTACCTGCCCATAGCAGGCGTGTGCTATTTCCAGGCCTGGTTTTCTGTGGACGTTTGAAGAATGACACCTATTCACACCAAGTGAACAATCAAAATGGAGGGTAATCTATAGTTAAGCCAAATATTGAAGGGTGCAACAAGTGTACAAAAGTTATGACCTAACAAGTTGAGTAAGGTGTATCCGACTTTGTGTACTACAAATTCACTATCAAAGTTTCATGTGTAAAACTATAGCAACTGAATCATGCTTTTGAGTTCTGAACACGGATCGTAAATGATTGCCACATAAGGTCAATAGGATGTGCTAGCATTCATAAAGGTGCATGATCCAGATACCAGAGAGTTACATTAAATCCCTTTAGTAAATTGTCTTGCTTACGCCTTTCATGCTCTGATTGCATTGTTAACACTATAGAATTAAAAAAAAGAGAATCAAGACTTCATACACTGCCATCTGTAGTAGCAGCGGCAGTTCCTGTGAAATCCAAAATAGTGCACCCCTGAAAAAACCAACAATTTTCAAGATTAAACAGCTCTTCAAAATGACACCTGAAAAAAGGGGTCAATATAATGGCGTCAGCCTGATTTTCAGCACACACAATTGAGATATGTGTTATTATTATACGCATCGCAGTGAAAGTAATAGAACACATTTTGTTGTACCTGGCCAAGAGATAAAGGGTACACACACTATTTCAGATACCATAGCAGCCATAGGCAACAGATGGCAACGTTAAATGTGTAGTTTTATTCTGCGGTGGGACGGCAGATTGGTTCATATTGAGATGACACTTGGAGATGTATCTGTCTGTAACTGGCTGATGGCCAAGTTATTTTGAAGGTGTGATCTCTATGTACAAAGTGACCAATGATGAATCCAAATATTCATTTAAATACAACTGAATTAAATCTTCTTTAAGCAGTGATTGATCATCCAATTTCAATCCTTGGTCTTCTGAAAATTTGGCAGTGGCATGTCTAAAGGGCAAACTTCTGACTATCATTCGGGGGAATAGTTTCACTTAATTTCTATTCAATTTCATGACATCTCTTGGGGAATGGAAAGCCTGCCCGCCTCCTCACCAGGGAAATCCTGCACATGCCACTGAAATTTGGAATGGAATTTACTGTTACCTAGAGTCTGCCCTTTTGATGATACACTGACACCCTCTGGAAAAATGATCGATTGTATTTTGGGTGTGCTGGGTCAGAAATTCAAGGAGAATCCGAGAATCCATTCTCGCAAAGATTCTCCCTGGTAAAGTTACGAGAATCCATGTTGATTCTCGTAAATAATCTGTCTAACACACTATTTGATTGAAGGAGAATCCATATGGATTCTGGCAACCTTTGACAAACTTCTGACCCTGGAATGTGGTTTAAGCAATGGAATAAGTCTGCTATCCAAAGACGCTAGCTCATTGGGAAAAGTTTGAAAATGTTTAAACAGTTGAGATGTAAATTGACTATTTGGTATCAGACAAGTTGTTTTAAAGTACCTGTTAAGCAGTCAATGATGATCAAAATTGTAAATAATTTTATTTTATTTTATATATCATATTCAAAATGTATATATTGTATTTCCAAAAATGTACCATATAGTGTAAAATATAGAAATTGTTCATATACTTATTTGTATGCATTGTTTCAGACTATTACTTTACTTACTCTGTGATTGGGTAGTCTAGTTAAGGGCCCATGTCACAAGTAAGTGAGAGTTCAGATGAAAAATGTCATAACACCTAAATAAAATCAATTACAGCTTCTCAAATATGACGATAATAAAAGCAAATATATGATACTTTTTGTCACCTTAAATAGTGTGTATTGTACATTGTACATTACACTTTACAGTCATCGATCAAAGTAACTTACCAGGTAATAAATGTGCTTATGACTCTAAAAGAAAAGCAGTATTAAATTATAAAGTTGTTGAGAAATGATCCCTCTTTAGTTTGAGATATCGCATGTGAAGAATGGATTTGTATCAGGGAAGTTTAAGAACCAAAGGTAAGATAAAGTATGGTTTCCATTTTTGCATTTTGCTTTTCTACACGCAGCCATTGATTACTGGTAGTGCTAATTCACAATCGATAATGGGGTCTGGATAGTGGACCGCATTGTTCCGATGGATCAACATGGTCAATACGGCACACACACATTACGTTACCTCTCATACTCCCCCTGCGGGTTGAAAAGAAAAATACAAAAAATTAAATCATACTTTACCTTACATTTCGGATTGTAACTTACTCAATAACCCTTCTTAGAGTGCAATATCACAAATTAAAGTAGAGAAATGTCTCAAAAACTTGATAGTTTAATATAAGTAGGAGTTTTATAGAACTTCCCTGATACAAATCCAGTCTTCACATGTGATATCTCAAATTATTCTTTTAGAGTTATAAGCACACGTATTACCTGGTAAGTTACACTTTTTGATGACTATATGAATTCAGTGAGTAGCGTCTCAAATTCACTATAGTCAGCTGCAAAGCAGGTTGCCATTGGGGAATAGAACAGCACAACGTTGAGCACACCAATGCACGCATCCGATTGGCCCGATTGTATATATGGCATCATTACTTAGCGCGCGTAGTGCAAAGGCTGAACTTCTCTTCTCTGGCGGCAACTATTATAGCACCCACAAGATGGCTGGTATGATAATGAAATACTGGTACATCTATATTGTCTTGAAACTCGGTAACCAGAGTTCTATTTTCAGTGGGTTTTAGACCATACTGAAGTATCAAATCTGACGTGACTGAATAATTGGTTCCCTTGATCAGGTCCCAAATTATTTCTGGAAAATGTTTTGAAGAGCAGATATGCAAAAGGGCTTACGTCCACTTGTTCCTTCAAATATAGTATTTTGGTTGTAGTTTCTAGAAATGTGGGCAATTTGTTGCATGAGCCTTACGTGTAAATAAAGATAAGGACCAGAAGGTTGACGGAAGAAGGGGTCAGCAAAATTCACTCATATTGGGTATATGGCATTCCTATGATATACTCATTCTTCCACAATAAAAAAAATCACAGTGTTTCTAATTTTTGAAAAAAACTTATCACAAAATTTACGTAATTTCACCTTTTTTTCCTTATACTTCAAAATACAAATTATTTGATAATGGCATTGCCATTGCTTACAAGTTTAATTATTTTCCAATGACAAGTTGTTGACAGAGTACACTTTATAAATACAGTATAAACTAAGCATCAGTGTTTCTGTTCTTAGAGAAAATTATGATAGTTTTTCCAATTTACAAGGTTTTTTTCACCAAAAAGATGATTGTTTTGATGTTCAGTTTTTCAGTTGGACAGCGGTTTCAAAATAAATTTGTATTATAATCACAACTAACACCCCCTGGCCCCATGTAAGCAAAAATAAAACCATTGTGTAGCTTGTGTATAATAAAAACGCTCCAACAATGTTGTTTGGGGCATATGCTGCTATTTTAGCATTTCTAGATAACGCCCATAATATGCTCAATAGAATTCGGGGCCAGCAAAATTCACCAATATTGGGTCTGTGACATTTCTAATATAAACTGCTTCTGCTCCTGGTGTGCTAAACAAATGTCAGTGTTTCTACTTTAAGAAAAAAACATAATATGAAACGCGTAAAGTCCCCATTTTCTCTGATTTGCAGATGAACGTTTTTGGATTAATTGTTTTGCCATTCCTAACTACTTGCAGATTTCATACTATTATTTTGAAACAAAGATTGTCAATAAAGTTATCTTCATAAATACTGGAAAAATAAGATATGGGTGTTTCTATTTTTTTTTGGAAAAAATGTGATACATTTTCCCTAACAATTGATGCACTTTTTGTTAGTTGGTCGAGTTGGCTGTTACATTTGTCAATGTTTGCCCCTTTATACAGGGAAGTCATTTTGAACAAGAATTCACACGTTGTAGCGAGTTGTGATCAATGTGTGTGATCAATCCGCCAATATTGTTTAAATAAAACGTTTACTATTTTTGTTCAAAATATATCGGCTACAATTCAGGGAACAAATAGAGACCAAATTCAATCATTTTTAATGCCGAATAATGTCACAATTATTCCCGTTATTTAGGGACTAACTGCCGCGTGATGGTGATCGTAAAGAGGTCGCGCATTGATCGTAATAGTGGTGTGTACCCTTAATGCTTAGAAGAACAGTTTAGTTGGAGGACGGGTACCGGCATCCTAAGATTTTCAAATCGAAGTTTGTGTGCGAAATATCTCGAAAAATACAGCTTGAATTAGTAAGATTTGTGGACACGATATTGGTACAGTATTTATCTCGGCTGAGTTCGAGTGACTGGTTATTTGGAGAATTATGAGGGATAATGTTCCCGCGATAGGGATATTTATTTTCTATTCCGACATCGTCACATCAAAGAAAATGGCGGCGATTCTAGTTATTGTACCCCCCGTATATCACCATAATGTTTTATATACTCCATGCGCTCCGTCGCTGATCGCAAGCGTGGATCACCGTTTTTCCAATCAAGGGGCGTAATTTTGTTTTGTCGTGGTTTACTACTCATGTGTGTGGGCGGAAAGAGTTCAAGCGTAATAGAGCATGAAGCTAAAACTATATGAATCCCCCCATCCCAAACGCCACTACGCGCAATTGAGTTTGTTGAATTTTGTTCACCGCTAGGCTATGTACCACCCCTAGAGATTGCCTCAGAAAAAAATTGTGTTTGCGATTTCGTCTTTATTAATCCATCAATGGATTCCGGATTTTGTGAGCATGTACAAATCGCAAATAACTTGGACGAGTTCAAAGTTGGGGTTAATCTGCCTCATAGGAGTAAAACTATTTTTTTGCCTTGAGAAGCATATTTTTCTTAGTAAAATACAACGATGCATGCTCGGGGGTGGTACTCACGTATGTAAGGCATACGGGGAGGTGCCGCTCCAGTGGGTCGTTTTTCATGAGACATCCTTAGCCATGGGTAGGCTTTTCAACTGAAAAATCCTTAGACATGGGTCTATCCAAAATCACCCTTAGAAATGGGTAGGGGATTTGATTCTCCAGCGGCACACCCCCGACCAAACCAAATCTGAGTACACCCCCCTTTTTCCCGGGGATGTATGAGCGTTGCTATTTTTGTTTGATGTTTACATAACAAACAGAGTCCCCCGACTTGTCGCGGTTTTAGTTATACCATTGTAATACTTGCTACGTCACACCATACTTGATGTATGAGGGCGAATCTTTGCTGTATAGATAATCAATTGTTTGATGTTTACTTAACAATTGGATGCCTTTTTCACTGAATCACGCTGGGCCCATTACTCATTAGTACATGGAAAGAGCGTGGACATTTACATAATTATGTTATGTTTACATAACAAACAGAAAAAACTTGTCGCCGCGGTTTTAGTTATACCATTGTAATACATGCTAGTATTACCAAGGAGTTATTATAGTTAATATAATAACTCCTTGGTATTACACCATACGGTAATATTGAAGACTGGGGGATGTAATCTATTCAAAATCATTGCCAAATTTGGCCACATCGTTAGTTCGTAAAGAACTATGGGCAAATCATGCACATTTTTAAACCATTTTAGGTAAAAAGCGGTTTACTTTCATGATTTTTAGTTGCTTGTGCGGGGTTATATAGACATCAGTGAATACATTCTAGCCACATCGTACTACATCGCTGTATTCATCTAGGTAAACATGGAGTTTTCTACATATTTTGGTCAACTAATTTTCAAAAAAATGTCGCCCTCTGAAGTCAATGATATGAACATCCCTAGCATTATAATAGGCTATACCTTTTAATTGAATATATTATCGACTCGCACATAGAAATGATCGGTTCTTTAAAAATAAAAAAATAAATTATCCAAACATTAATGATATTTGCGTCCATTTTCCAAATTTGGACATTTGTCGGTCAGACTCAGGCCTACTTAATTTTTTTTTTAAATGCTCATGATTTCTATACGAAAGACATTTTTGTCATGAAATTGATTGCGGCTTGACTTTTTTTGTATCATCGATCTCATGTACCCCCAAAAAATGAATTATTTAACCAAATAATGGTATTTGGGCTATTTTTTCAAATGTTGATATTTGTCGGTCAAGCCGAGAATTTAAAAATAAATCGTTATGATTTCTATGCGAATGACTTTTTTTGTCGCCAAATTGATTGCGGCTTGACTTTTTTGCATCATCGATCTCATATGTACCAAAAAAATTGAATTATTTAACCAAATAATGGTATTGGGTTAATTTTTTTTCAAATTTTGATATTTGTCGGTCAAGCCTAGAATTAAAAAAAAAATTGTTATGATTTCTATGCGAATTACTTTTTTGTGGTCAAATTGATTCCGGCTTGACTTTTTTGTATCATCGATCTCAAACGTACCCCAAAAAATTGAAATTACTTTAATAACCAAATAATGGTATTTGGGCTAATTTTTCAAATTTTGATATTAAGTCAAGCCTAGAATTAAAAAAAATAAATTATGATTTCTATGCGAATGACTTTTTTTGTCGCCAAATTGATTGCGGCTTGACTTTTTTGCATCATCGATCTCATACGTAGCAAAAATAAAATTGAATTATTTAACCAAATAATGGTATTTGGGCTAATTTATCAAATTTTGATATTTGTCGGTCAAGCCTGGAATTTAAAAAAAAATTGTTATGATTTCTATGCGAACAACTTTTTTTTGGTGTCAAATTGATTGCGACTTGACTTTTTTGTATCATCGATCTCATACGTACCCAAACAAAATTGAATTATTTAACCAAATAATGGTATCAAATTTTGATATTTGTCAGTCAAGCCTAGAATTAAAAAAATAAAATGATTTCTATGCGAATGACATTTTTTGTCGCCAAATTCATTGCAGCTTGACTTTTTTGCATCATCGATCTCATGCGTACCCCAAATAATTGAATTACTTTAATAACCAAATAATGGTATTTGGGCTAATTTTTCAAATTTTGATATTTGTCAGTCAAGCCTAGAATTTAAAAATAAATAAATTATGATTTCTATGTGAATGACTTTTTTGTCGCCAAATTGATTGCGGCTTGACTTTTGCATCATCGATCTCATACGTACCAAAAATAAAATTGAATTATTTAACCAAATAATGGTATTTGGTCTATTTTTTTCAAATTTTGATATTTGTCGGTCAAGCTTGGAATTTTAAAAAAATATTGTTATGATTTCTATGCGAACAACTTTTTTTGTCGTCAAATTGATTGCGACTTGACTTTTTTGTATCATCGATCTCATACGTACCCAAACAAAATTGAATTATTTAACCAAATAATGGTATTTGGGCTAATTTTTCAAATTTTGATATTTGTCGGTGTAGTCTAGAATTTAAAAAAAAAAATTCTATGCAAATTACTTTTATGTCGCCAAATTGATTGCGGCTTGAGTTTTTTGTATCATCGATCTCATATGTACCCACAAAAATTGAATTACTTAGCTAAATAATGGTATTTGGGCTAATTTGTCAAATTTTGATATTTGTCGGTCAAGCCTAGAATTTAAAAAAATTGTTATGATTTCTATGCAAACAACTTTTTGTGTGTGTCAAATTGATTGCGGCTTGACTTTTTTGCATCATCGATCTCATATGTACCAAAAATAAATTTGAATTATTTAACCAAATAATGGTATTTGGGCTAATTTGTCAAATTTTGATATTTGTCGGTCAAGCCTGGAATTAAAAAAAAAAAATGTTATGATTTCTATGCGAACAACTTTTTTATCGTCAAATTGATTGCGACTTGACTTTTTTGTATCATCGATCTCATGCGTACCCCAAAAAATTGAATTACTCTAATAACCAAATAATGGTATTTGGGCTAATTTGTCAAATTTTGATATTTGTCAGTCAAGCCTAGAATTTACAAAATAATAATTATGATTTCTATGCGAATGACTTTTTTGTCGCCAAATTGATTGCGGCTTGACTTTTTTGCATCATCGATCTCATACGTACCAAATATAAAATTGAATTATTTAACCAAATAATGGTATTTGGGCTAATTTTTCAAATTTTGATATTTGTCAGTCAAGTCTAGAATTTAAAAAAAAAAAATCTATGCAAATTACTTTTATGTCGCCAAATTGATTGCGGCTTGAGTTTTTTGTATCATCGATCTCGCTATTTTTTCAAATTTTGATATTTGTCGGTCAAGCTTGGAATTTACAAAAATATTGTTATGATTTCTATGCGAACAACTTTTTTTGTCATCAAATTGATTGCGACTTGACTTTTTTGTATCATCGATCTCATACGTACCCAAACAAAATTGAATTATTTAACCAAATAATGGTATTTGGGCTAATTTTTCAAATTTTGATATTTGTTGGTCAAGCCTAGAATTTTTTTTACAAAATCGTTATGATTTCTATGCGAATGACTTTTTTGTCGCCAAATTGATTGCGGTTTGAGTTTTTTGTATCATCGATCTCATATGTACCCACAAAAATTGAATTAACTAAATAATGGTATTTGGGCTAATTTTTCAAATTTTGATATTTGTCGGTCAAGCCTAGAATTTAAAAAAAAAATGTTATGATTTATATGCGAATTACTTTTTTTGTGGTCAAATTGATTGCGGCTTGACTTTTTTGTATCATCAATCTCACACTCGTGGATTTCTGTGTAGCAAACAGACTTACTATCACAAACACAATCTTCCAACAACACCCGAGGCGGAAGTACACTTGGATATCACCAAACGGCATCACAAGAAACCAGATTGACTACATCCTCATTAGCAGTAGGTGGAAATCTTCTATCAAGATAGCAAAAACCCTGCCAGGGGCAGATATAGGTAGTGACCATCAACTTCTGATTGCTGATTTTCGAATCAAGTTGAAGATGACCAAAGGTGCTCCCAAACCCTGCAGATTTGATTTGCAGCATCTTGATGACAAATACAGAGTGGAGACCAGAAATCTGTTTCAAGAACTGATGGTTAGAGATGAGGAAACAACTCCTGATGAACTCTGGCTGGACATCAAAAACTCTATTCTCAGCGCAGCCAAAAAACATGTTCCTAAGAAACATAAGAGAAAGACCACATCATGGCTGTCACATGAAACCATCAACTTAGCAGATGAAAGACGCCAATTGAAGGAAGCTGGTCTGCAAGGCAGTAACCTATAATACAGAAGACTTTCAAGTGAGGTTCAAGGGAGCACAACACCAAGACGCTCTCCATAGACTTTACTGTTAGGAAAGGCTTACTTAAATAGCTCTAGTTTCTATATTAGTGCGTTTGGTTCAATGAGATTTTGATATGTTTTACTCACAAGGGTTATCTACAACATATCTGAATATGAAGTACACATTACCGCGCACTTTTTTTGATATAAGCCGCCGCATAACAACGTAGTGATATGCCTACCTAAATTCGGTCTCCGGTCTGGATATTACCGCATGTGTAAATCGGTCCGTGAAATTAAAATTGACCTCAAATCACCTAGTTTAAATGTCAGAACATCAACTACACATTTCAAACACAACATATTGGTGAAAGATTATATCATAAACCGTCAAAAAACAACTCTCTTTCCCGCCAAATAGGAACTATTGTCGTACTCAACTTTGATTGATCGCGACGATAGCGTGTCGCAATACCTATTTAGTTGTGTGCTCCCTCAATTGAATTCCAGGAGAGATAAAAATAAGCATATCCGACAGCAATGCCAAGAACTTGAGGATCACAGTTTTCACAAAAACAGTAGAGAGCTCTTTAGATGTATAAAAAACATCACCTCAAAAACGACAACTAGATTGGCTATCATCAAGGATGAGCAAGGAAAAGTCTTGACTGAGAGTGACGAAATCAAGGATCGTTGGAAAAACTACTGTGAAAATCTGTATGCGTCCCAAGAAGAGACAGATGGCTCACAGGAGTCTCCCCCGCCTCCACTAGGTGAAGATGAGCCTGATATTCTTCTGTCTGAGGTCCAGGAAGCCATCAAGAAGTTAAAAAGTCAAAAGGCACCTGGTCTAGATGATATTCCAAGTGAGCTCCTGAAGCAAGCTGATGATTCTGTAGCAGTTATTATGCAAAAGCTGTGCAATACTGTGTGGAAGTCAAGAGTATGGCCAGAGGATTGGAAGAGATCAGTTTTCCTTACACTTCCAAAGAAAGGGGATGCTAGCGAGTGTAAAAACCATCGTACTATCGCTCTGATACCACATGCAAGCAAAATCCTGCTGCACATCATCAACGAACGTCTCAGACCTCATCTTGAACGTGAACTTCCTGCTGAGCAAGCCGGTTTCCGGAAAGGCCACGGCACAAGAGATCAGATAGCCAATGTACGTCACATAATGGAAAAATGTTTTGAATTCCAGAGGGAGCTCTTCATGTGCTTCAAGACTACGCTAAGGCCTTTGATTGTGTGAGATATTCCGCATTGTGGACAGCACTGCAAGAAATGGGAATCCCTTACCACCTCGTCCACCTAATTCGCAATCTGTATGATGGTCAAGCTGCCTGTGTGCGCACTGAGAAAGGAAAT
This sequence comes from Ophiura sarsii, assembly GCA_035610835.1. NCBI lineage: Eukaryota > Metazoa > Echinodermata > Ophiuroidea > Amphilepidida > Ophiuridae > Ophiura > Ophiura sarsii. The sequence continues at coordinate 33,017,025 of CM069448.1, forward strand.
AGTGATTGGTTTGCTCTAGGTCAGGGAGTCCGTCAAGGGTGCATACTTTCACCAGCACTCTTCAACCTTTATGCAGAGTCGATCTATAATGAGACGTGCATTGGATGATTGGCCAGGGGGGCTGTCAGTAGGTGGATACCAAATACACAATCTACGTTATGCCGATGACACCACCCTGTTTGCAACAAATATGGAAGAGATGGCGGAACTCCTGAAGAAAGTCAAGGTGGAGAGTGAGCAGCTTGGCCTACGTCTAAATGTCAGCAAGACCAAGATCATGTCCATAGGCACAGATGGTGTTGGAGAGCCTCTCATAATTGATGGTAATGAGGTGGAATCGGTCTCGAAATTCAACTTCCTTGGATCCCTGATCACCAAAGAGGGTGGTTGCAGCCAAGAGATTAGACACCGTTTAGCAATGGCCAGATCAGCAATGATCAACCTAAGCAAGATCTGGGCTGACAGAGGAATAACCAGAGCAACAAAAACCAGGCTAGTCCAAGCCCTTGTATTTCCAATTGCCATATGTATGCATGTGAGACGTGGACCCTAACCAAAGCTGACAAAAACAGAATAGCTGCTTTCGAGATGTGGTGTTGGAGGCGTATGCTTCGTATCGTATGGACAATGAGAAGGACCAATGCCAGTATTATTGAAGAAATAGGGGTGTCTAAACGACTTCTTCATGCTATCAACACCCAAATGCTGAGCTACTTCGGCCATATCTCACGTCACAAGGGTAACAACCTAGAGAAGATGATCATGCAAGGCATGATTGAAGGGAAGCGTAAGAGAGGCAGACCTCGTTCCCGGTGGATTGACCAAATAAAATTGATTACTGGACACCCTCTCCGTGATTGTTACTCCTTTGCTGAAAATCGTTATTTGTGGCGTAGTATCTGTAAGGTCACGAGCTGTCAGTCATGACAGGACCGAACCAACCAACCAACCAACCAATCTCATACGTACCCCAAAAAATTGAATTACTTTAATATTAACCAAATAATGGTATTTGGGCTAATTTGTCAAATTTTGATATTTGTCAGTCAAGCCTAGAATTTAAAAAAAATAATTATGATTTCTATGCGAATGACTTTTTTTGTCGCCAAATTGATTGCGGCTTGACTTTTTTGCATCGTCGATCCCATACGTACCAAAAAAAAATGGAATTATTTAAACCAAATAATGGTATTCAAATTTTGATATTTGTCGGTCAAGCCTAGAATTTAAAAAAAATGTTATGATTTCTATGCGAACAACTTTTTTTGTCGTCAAATTGATTGCGACTTGACTTTTTTTGTATCATCGATCTCATACGTACCCAAACAAAATTGAATTATTTAACCAAATAATGGTATTTGGGCTCATTTTTCAAATTTTGATATTTGTCGGTCAAGTCTAGAATTAAAAAAAAAATTGTTATGATTTCTATGCGAATGACTTTTTTGTCGCCAAATTGATTGCCGCTTGAGTTTTTTGTATCATCGATCTCATATGTACCCACAAACATTGAATTACTTAACCAAATAATGGTATTTGGGCTAATTTTTCAAATTTTGATATTTGTCGGTCAAGCCTAGAATTTAAAAAAATGTTATGATTTCTATGCAAATGACTTTTTTGTCGTCAAATTGATTGCAGCTTGACTTTTTTGTAACATTGATCTCATACGTACCCAAACAAAATTGAATTATTTAACCAAATAAAGGTATTTGGGCTAATTTGTCAAATTTTGATATTTTAGAATTAAAAAAATTAAAAAAATTCTATGCGAATGACTTTTTTGTCGCCAAATTGATTGCGGCTTGACTTTTTTGTATCATGGATCTCATACGTATCCAAAAAATAAATAAATCATATAATGATATTTGGGTCCATTTTCCAAATTTCGGCATTTGGCGGTCAGGCAAATTAAAAAAAATCCTTATGATTTCTATGCGAATATAATTGTTGTCAAATTTATCTCATAGGTAACTAAAAAGGTGATAAAACAACAAAAAGCAACTACTGCACTGGCATTTTTTAACTGTAGTGTAAACTAAAGTGCAAGTGAATGGCAGTAACAAAACAAGTAAATAAAGATGAATGATCGAATCTTTGACAAAAATAATCACACTAGAGTTAAGATTACATTATGTTAATATCCATGCTGATCAAATTACGGGCAAAATATCTGTTTTCAATCGACTACGAAAACTAATCTCAGTCATTCAATGCATCGCGAGACTGCCGAATTATACGTATTCGCTGTCAATTGAAAGCAAAACCCATTTTACCGCAAAGCTTTTAATTGCCTCTTTATGCAGTTTAAAGAAATTTTAAGCCAAGTTTTCAATTAGCGTTTGCCTGGACTGTCGGTATACAAAGACGAATTTACAAAATTATTAATTTTAATCGATCGCGGCTATTCCGTTCAAAAGCGCATGTGTGTATATTGCCTTGTTTTACGATGTAAACAATAATATCGTATGCCGCCGGGCGATCAGCTGATCGATGTTGAAAGAACACAATGCGCATGCTCTAATCAGTTTCGTTCATCTCTCGCCGGTGATGGCATAACGAATAAGATAGCCAAGTCGGCCCTCGTGATTGTGAGGATTGTTAGTTCAAAATGATGTTTTGGAATTCAATCAGGCAACTAAATTTGACTATCATGTCACACCTTGTGTACGCAACTTCGTGGATGGACCCATGTTCATCTTAATAAACTGTTTATGTAAAGATTATTACATTACTGTTTCTACTGCCTATTCTTCTTTGTATATTGTGCATTTTGTGTACAAGTGTGTTTAAATGTGCACTTCACTCAAACTTTCACCAGCCCCATTCCATTTAAATGGAATTTGCATTTCAACTCTTGCTAATTAATAGACAAGCATGTCTATATAAATTACATGCTACAATCAGAGAGATGTTATATTACCTACACCTCCCTGCTACAATTGTATTGGTGACAAAACGTAATGATATACCACTAATGAGTACTGAATCTTGTCCCTGCGTAGAAAGGCAACATTTTCTTACCCGCATGGTCACCGCTAAGTCCTAGGTCCCCTTAGGGCGAAGGTTGCAACCGGAAAGTACATTAATCAAATCAAACTTTTTACCTTCGCACCTAAATACAATCTCCAGGCCACATCAAACACCAACAGCAGCTCTGTCAGCAATTCATTCTTATGGTTGAATCAAATACAAAGCAAACCCTTTAGAACAAATAAACGGGTTTCAAATATTATCTCCCACACAATAAATCCAAACCACTTCATAATCATTTCATTTTCATACCATCACTCTCCGCCCGTCCTCCATGGTTCTGGTCAGATCCTAACATATCATGTTAAAACCAATACAATGTCAATAACTGCCCTATTGATAACCACTACATCTGACACTGCTAAACCCCATCAACCGCGAAACTCGAAAACCGCGAAACCCGAGAACCGCTCTAGTTTAGTTTAGTTTTTGTCTCGCCTGATGTAATCAGAAAGAGACTACTATGTTATCACTATTTCTGTCCGGCGTATGGCGTCTGCCGTGTGCTAAGAAATACCTTTGTGACGCGATATCTGGAGATCCGTAAGGCCTATCTTGATGGGACTTGGTGGTGGGAAGGGGGGTGGTGCGTTCTGTTGCTGATTGATTTTTCAAGGTCATCAGAGGTCATTCAAGGTCATCAGGGTCAAATATGCTTAAAACTTTTGTGACGCGTTGTGACGCGATATCTAGAGATCCGTAAGGCCTATCTTGATAGGGCTTGATGTCAGGGAAGGGGGTGGGGTGTTCTTTTGCTGATTAGATTTTCAAGGTCATTGGAGGTCATTCAAGGTCATCGGGGTCAAATATGGGGTCAAATAAGATCCGTAAAGCCGATCTTGATGGGATTTGGTGGAGGGAAGGGGTGGTGTGTTCTTTTTGCTGATTAAATTTTCAAGGTCATCGGAGGTCATTCAAGGTCATCGGGGGTCAAATATGGGGTCAAATAGATCAGTAAGGCCTATCTTGATGGGATTTGGTGGAGGGAAGGGGGGTGGTGTGTTCTTTTTGCTGATTAAATTTGCAAGGTCACCAGAGGTCATCGGGGTCAAATAGATTAGTAAGGCCTATATTGATGGGATTTGGTGGAGGGAAGGGGAGTGGTGTGTTCTTTTTGCTGAATAAATGTTCAAGGTCATCAGAGGTCATTCAAGGTCATCGGGGGTCAAATAAGATCCGTAAGGCCTATCTTGATGGGATTTAGTGGACGGAAGAGTGATGGTGTGTTCTTTTTGTTGATTAATTTTTCGGGGTCATCGGGGGTCAAATATGGGGTCAAATAGATCAGTAAGGCCTATCTTGATGGGATTTGGTGGAGGGAAGGGGTGGTGTGTTCTTTTTCCTGATTAAATTTTCAAGGTCATCAGAGGTCATTCAAGGTCATTGGGTTCAAATATGGGGTCAAATAGATCAGTAAGGCCTATATTGATGAGATTTGGTGGAGGGAAGGGGAGTGGTTTTTTCTTTTTGCTGAATACATTTTCAAGGTCATCAGAGGTCATTCAAGGTCATCGGGGGTCAAATAAGATCCGTAAGGCCTATCTTGATTGGATTTGGTGGAGGGAAGGGGGTGGTGTATTCTTTTTCCTGATTAAATTTTCAAGGTCATCAGAGGTCATTCAAGGTCATTGGGGTCAAATATGGGGTCAAATAGATCAGTAAGGCCTATATTGATGAGATTTGGTGGAGGGAAGGGGAGTGGTTTTTTCTTTTTGCTGATTAAATTTTCAAGGTCATCGGAGGTCATTCAAGGTCATTTGGGGTCAAATAAGATTCGTCAGGCCTATCTTGATGGGATTTGGTGGACGGAAGAGGGATGGTGTGTTCTTTTTATCCCCCTGGTTTTTAAAACCAGAAGGGGATTTTGTCATCATGTCGGGGTGCGTATGTATGTGTAGGGGTGTGTGTGCCTTTTGGTTAGCCTTTTTCCCGAATGCTGTATCTTATGGACGGATTGGATTCAAACCTTCAGCGATAGGTAGGCCATGGTCAAAAGATGTGGGTGCTTGTTTTGGGGTCTAATTTGCATAGGTCATCTGAGGTCAAAGGTCATCTAAAGGTGAAATCGTAAAAGTTGCCCGATTGACGTATCTTTTGAACGGATGGACGGATTGGCTTTAAACCTTCAGCGATAGGTAGGCCATGGTCAAAAGATGTGGGTGCTTGTTTTGGGGTCTAATTTGCATAGGTCATTTGAGGTCAAAGGTCATGCAAAGGTCAAATTGTAAACGTTGCCCGATTGACGTCAAACTTGGAGAAAAGAAACATGAATGCCAGGTGAACATTTTTGGGGTATAATTTGCATAGGTCATCTGAGGTCAAAGGTCATCCAGGGGTCAAATCGTAAAAGTTGCCCGATTGACTTCAAACTTGGAGAAAAGAAACATGAACACCGGGTGAACATGTCTAAAATAAATTAGAGGTCATGTCAAAGGTCATCCAGAGGTCAAATCGTAAAAGTTGCCCGATTGACGTCAAACTTGGAGACAAGAAACATGAACACCGGGGGAACATGTTTAAAATAAATTCTTAAACAGCTAAGAAAGTTTAAGCAATCTCATTGGTTCTCAAAGAAATCGGCGACATCTAGATGAGACAACTTAACACGGGGAGGTGGGGCCTACGTTTTAACAGTGCGCCCGACCTTCACAATGCGTGGTTTGCTCCATAACGCGCACTTCTGCAGTGCGTCTTTAGCGCTTTTCCTGCGTTTATGCCGGCGCCGCGACGCTTACGCATGGTTTACTCATCGCATGTGATTGGATGGAATGTTTGTGGGTTATTCGATCCTAGCAGGGGTAAAAGTTGTCAAATGTAGACAATAAAATGTACTTATTTCTTTGATAAATGTCTAAAGTATGATTGCGTAGAACAACGACGCCTGCGGCGTCGTTGTTCTACTTAAAATAATACTATCGTCCGCATTTATGTCAGACAATATAACACGGGTACGGTCTAAAAACAATACCTGTATTCTCTAATTAGAGGTCAACGGTCAACAAGGGGTTAAATTGTGCAATGAACACCGGGGGAACATGTCAAAAAATAATTAGAGGTCATCCGAGGTCATCTGAGGTCAAAGGTCATCCAGAGGTCAAATTGTAAAAGTTGCCTGATTGACGTCAAACTTGTGAGTAAAGACACTGAACACCGGAGCAGGGAGCACCGCTCCCGGGAAATAATGAGCAGAATTGGGGAAATAATGCCAATTGGAAAAAGAAAAAGTATAGGGGAAAAGGGTGAAAAAAGAGAAAGAGAAAAAAATGCAAACTTTGGGTTATGAGCTGTGGTTGCAGGTATACTAATAGTGGAGCGGATATGTGAAAAAGATGTTCACTTCTGGCAGGAAGCATACAAATTGGCGTGTAGGGTGTTTTGATGCACTGATTTCAAAAAGCTAGGAACCCACATTTTTCGAGCAATGGTGCGGCGGCCATCTTGGATTTCAAAATGGCCGCCATTCAAATATAGGAGATTTAGTAAAATTGCTCTAAATCAACTATTTTTGAGATTTATACCATGAGATTTCACCAATATGTTCTCTATAACATGGTGCATAATTTTAGATGGAAAGGTTGTGCCAGTTATATTTTGTTTATTACTTGTTACCATGGAAACCATCAAAAACTGACATTTTTGGGCAAAAATACCTCTAAAACCATTCTTATTTGGAGGTTTTTGTCATCTATTCATCATGATATTTCTTTGAGTATCATCTGCAATTATACATAATTTGGATGAGAAATTTGCATTTCAATTTTGAGTGGTATCCATGGAAACTTTTTAAAATGGCGGTTTGACGAAATATATGTCAACATCACTCATTTTCAACCATTTTCACCAATCTATTGCTGGTAAAACACTATTATAGTGAATTGGGTGGCAGGATTTCAAAAATCAAGGAACCCTCATTTTTCGAGCAATGGTCTTGCGGCCATTGGATTTCAAAATGGCCGCCATTCAAACATAGGCCTATAATAGTAGATGTAGTAAAATTGCTCTAAATCAACTATTTTTGAGATTTATACCCCGAGTTTTCACCAATATGTTCTCTATAACATGCTGCCTAATGTTGGATGGATTGGTTGTGCCAATTAAACTTTGTTTATTACTTGTTACCATGGAAACCATCAGAAATAAACATTTATGGGTAGAAATACCTGTAAAATGTATACTCTTATTTGAAGGTCTTTGTCCACTATTCATTGTGATATTGTTTTAGTGTAATCTGCAATGTACATAACTTACCAATGTACATAACTTACAAATGTACATCATTTAGGTAATAAACTGGCATTTCAATTGAGTGGTCTCCATGGAAACCTTTTAAATGGCAGTTTGGCGGTGAACAAAAAGGTCCAAATTACTCCTTTTTCAACAATTTCAAATTGTTCACCACTCTATTAGTTTCTAAACACAACAGTTCAATATTTATTTCAGTGTGGTACAAAATTCATGAAATTGTAACTAACAGAGCTAGTAAAGTGTCAGTTGTATTTACCATACTGGTTGTCATGGTAACCATCAAAATTCGATTTAAAGATAAATAAATATTGGTTGGTTGGTTGGCTCCTGTCATGACTGACAGCTTGTGACGCGCAGATACTACGCCAAAAGTCAGCAAAAGTGTAACAATCACGGAGAGGAAGTCCAGTAATCGATCTTATTTGGTCAATCCATCAGAACTGAGGTCTGATTTTCTTTTGTCTTCCCTTCAATCATGCCTTGCTTAATAATCTTCTCTAAGTGGTTACCACTGCGTCGTGAGATGTGGGCAAAGTAGCTCAGCATTTGGGTGTTGGTAGAAGAAGAAGTAGTTTATTATTTCTAATTTTGTCTTTGTTCATTCACTTGTGGGCAAGCTAACAGTCTAAGCACCCTGTGTTGATGGGAGACGTCCAAGCTTTCAGTCTACGTACCCTCTCTTAAGGGTGCACACCACTATTACAGTCCAACGCCCAGCTTCCGTCGATCGCGATCACGAATGTAGTTCCTAAATAACGGAAAGAATGGTGAATATTGACATGATATGTCACTCAAAATTATTGAATTTGGTCTATATTTATTCACTGAAGTGTACCTGAGATAATTCGAATGAAAAGAGTATACATCTACTGTTTTATTTGAAAATATTGGCGGAGGGATACACATTGTTCACAACGGGCTACAAGGTCTAATTTCGTGTTAAAAAATACTACTCCGTATAAAGGGGGAAATACAGAAAAATGTAAACGGTCACCCCCATCTGAGTTTTTGACCCAGGTAGTAGGAGCCCCAGGCCTCAAATTTAGGAGGTGACCCCTGACCTCCGAACATACTCTTACATTTACATTTTTATGACAGATACATATCTTATCTACCAGAATAAAGAGTCCTGCTCTAAAGATTCTCTTGCGAAATTATGCTATGGCGATAATCATATTCCCCATGTATTCACATAGCAGAAATGAAGTAATAGAATCTCTCGTAAGGGTTTTAGTAGTATAATGACCATAACACTGAAAGGAAATCTAAAAACTACATAAAATCATGTTTATGAATTTAAAGAAAGAATTACTTGACACATTATATTAGCTTTTTCCATTTTAATGTCATTGATATCGGTCTAAAATGTTATGGAACAATTGAAAAAGTTAGAAAAATAAGCATTTTTGACCCTTTTCTGACTTTTTCCAATGTTTTATTTAGCTATGTTACCTGTAACATTGACATTTTAAATATAAATAACTATCTCAACTTGTGAAGCAGTTCTTCCCCATAGATATGATATATAGTTATACATACTTTAACATTTATTTCAACTTGTTATGGCGATAATACTACCCCTACCCCTAACACGAGCTGTTTTATGCCATTTTGTCTATGTGAATATATAGGGAATACAGGTATTGCCAATAACATGAATTCGCAAGGGAATCATAAGAGCAGGACAATTTATTCTTGTAAACAAGATATGAATCTATCATAAAAGTTATCCTTTTGGAGTATGTTCGTAGGTCAGGGGTCAAACCATTTTAAAGCCGAATTTAGAGCTCTGGGGCTCCTACTAAGGTAAGATCTATGTGTGTTAATAAATATTCCAAGATAAATGAGTCGCAAGGTAACTCAAGATATTGCCGTTTTCCCGAGGCATCTTTCCCATAGAAACACACGTTAGCGCGTAATAGTGGTATGCACCCTAGGGAGCACAGAAATAGTTTTTAAAACCAGGTGATTACGGGCTTTGTGGTTGCAAAACTTGGTTTGTGTAGTATTTTATGTTAGTTTTATATTTTGAAAATACATTTGAAGTAATAATCGCAACATTTGACACTATTAAATTTGACTTTTTCATTTATTAAAGTGCGAAATTGTCAAAATACGGGCCAAACGGGCAAAGTCAGTCGGGTGCGCGCCTGACCGTTGCTATTTAGGACAATTGCAATTTGTTATTGTCGGACCATCATATTAAAAGATACCAGTGAGCGAGATAGTGTGTGAAAACTCGGTATTTTTATTTAGTTTACAAACAAAACATAACATCCATTGACATCAAAACAAAAGCATAATGACTCAGAAACTCATTCCACGGGCGTGGGGGGTGGGGGGGGGGGGGGGGGGGGATAGGGGATACCGGGGCAAAACGCACCAGAAATCAAAATATCGACATCGTTTTGACCTGTAGGTCTTAGGCCTACTGACATATTTCGTGAGAGTTTGATCAATACAACTTTGTGGAGTGGTCAGGCAAATGTAGGCAATCTTATGATACAAATAGTTTTGAAAATATACTTATGATATCTAAAATTTCAATATACATGTAGGACTACACGGACGATTGAATTAAAAATCATGAATATTAACCAATAATGTGTGGCTTCGTGCATTTACATAAACATGTATACTTCCTTTCCCCCGGTATATTAGTGACAGTTATTGCAAGTATATCATGCCCAAATGAATGAACATGCTTTGCTATGTTATAGTAAGAGTGGTGTATCAAAAAAGATGAAGCATGCATCCTTTTAACATTCAATAAGATCAAGAAACACGGGCCTTCGTTGTAAAAGTGAAAATTGATATCTGGGAATCCCAAAATATGACAAAAATTAAGGGTTTTCATGAATTTCAAGTGGGTATGTAGCTTCTTGTACATGTTGTATTTACCAAACGGAGTATCCAAATCGAATACAAATTTACCATTTAATTTGAAATTTTCTGCTCTTTAATATGTAATAATGATTTCTGAAATTGGATGGAAATGGGTCTCTTTAAGGGTGCACACCACTATTACAGTCCAACGCCCAGCTTCCGTCGATCGCGATCACGAATGTAGTTCCTAAATACCGGAAAGAATGGTGAATATTGACATGATATGTCACTCAAAATTATTGAATTTGGTCTATATTTATTCACTGAAGTGTACCTGAGATAATTCGAATGAAAAGAGTATACATCTACTGTTTTATTTGAAAATATTGGCGGAGGGATACACATTGTTCACAACGGGCTACAAGGTCTAATTTCGTGTTAAAAAATACTACTCCGTATAAAGGGGGAAATACAGAAAAATGTAAACGGTCACCCAGTTTTTGACCCAGGTAAGATCTATGTGTGTTAATAAATATTCCAAGATTTCCTTAAATGAGTCGCAAGGTAACTCAAGATATTGCCATTTTCCCGAGGCATCTTTCCCATAGAAACACACGTTAGCGCGTAATAGTGGTATGCACCCTTAGGGAAACGACCAAGTACCCATGTATAGGCACCATTTTGAATGTTTATATGCACCATTTTTTGATGGAGACGACTATAGACGACCAATCCCTCAAATCAAATTTAGCCACCATTTTGAAATTCAGTCTAGGCACCCTCTCGCATGGATGGGGTGACAACCATTTTAGGTGCCATTTTGTTTTTAATGCAGACGACTTTAGAGCGTTTTTCTACATAGTCTCTGCTATTTAACGGCGAAAAGATAACCGGCTAGAGAGGCAAATGCGTTTGAGCTGTACTGTTTCTACTGTTTTTCGCAAAAGACAACTTATATCTTTAAAATCCGCAAGAGAATGTCAAGGGTTACGATTGCATTGCATTGTGTGCACATTTTAGAGTCGAAAATAGTGTGCAACCGATCGAGATTCTGTGATGGTCAAGACAACTTAATATTTTCAAAATTAATATTAAAATTGTAATGTTTTAATTTAATTCACACAAAAAAGATTGTGTGCTCCCGTTGTAAAAATTCTTCTGTCCCATTGTAGCCTTAAATCTGCCGTAATACCTGTGATGATGTTAAGGGGCAAAAGCGCTTTCGTGATCATCATCCTTTGGCTGAAGAGCAGGAGATTGGAAGTTTTCTCTATGTATGTCGGTCTTCAGCAAGAGTGATTATCTGTCACAGTCGATCTTGAATCATGCTTTCATTGTCCACTATTACGTGTTGTATACATGTAGGTCAAATATGATGTACATTGACGACCAGGTCATGCAAGCCTAACCTTCGGCAATTGGTATGTAGGTGGCATACATTGCTCATCAAGGAGCCAGAGCTGAAATATATGTCTAAGGATTCTCAGCTGGCGGCACTTTACACGGTGGATAAGAGGCTCTGTGTTGACCATGTCATACATAAATTGTGGTTTGGAGCATGATCCGTGCGTTATTTCAGGAATATCCTGTAGCAAGAGATAGTAGAGGCATTAATGTTGCATTCCATAGCTTGAGATTCACTGCGAACGTGTCACACGTGTTGAATAATTTCACTTTTCCTACTTTCACTTTTGTTGTGATAGCTAGGGCTCCTCCACTGACATTCTAACTTCCCGAGTGTACACCATGCTAAAGTCCTGCGTATTTTAAGGTCACTTGCGCCCGATTCCATAATAGACCCACAGATACCTAAAATCTGTGCCACAATAGACCCACAGATACCTGAAATCTGTGCCATAATAGACCCAAGATACCTGAAATCCGCCACATGGCTGATAGTGTCCCAATATACCTGGACATGTGGGCATGTGTGGCACAGTGGGTAGAGCACTGGACTCATGATCTAAAGGTTGTGGGTTCAAGTCTCGCTGTGGTCAACATGTTGTGCTCTTGAGTAAGGCAATTTACCGCAATTACTCCTCTCTACCCAGGTGTATTTAAATGGGTATCGGCATTCTTCATTGCTGGGTAGTGTAAAGTACTCACTTCCGGGTATCTATATACTTTAATCATAAAGTATGGGAGTGTTAGATCAGAGATTTGAGAAATAGTGGTGTACGAGTCTTGATGTTGCGATGTATAATTGTGAGAATATCATATAAAAATCATGGTAGCGTGACAGTCCTTCTAAGCCAGGTTATTAAACTGATCATGTAATTCGATGTATGTTTATTATGTCGGCTTAAACAAATGTCGGACGACGGCTCCTCAATGTGAGGTACAAACTCACAGTGGAAAACATACGCAGTAAATGACTCAGAAATGAACGAGATTGTACAAAGCTGCCTTATGTTGGGCAAGTAATATCAATTATATTTGTAGGATATATCTTGCAATACATTACATAATATATCAATAATTTATCAGACAGGCATAATAGTATGACGATGAGATGAATGACTTTCAGAGCGTACGACTGACTGCATTTCGTTCACAATTGACATAAAATAGGACTAATATATCCCGATCTATTTGTAAGGAATAGTCCTTAATTAAAAATAGCTGATGCTAAAGTCTGGTGAAAATATTCAGAAAGAAATACGAGTTTTGCTTATAATAAATATCGGTCGCCTACATGCAATTGCGTAGTCGCACTCGTCAGGTCCGACACCGTCTGGAGGTGACTTGTCGGGTTTATAGTACGACAAGTGCTACGCATGCGCAGTACGCCGCATTGAAGTAAATCAAGCAAAATGGTACTTATAATCTGACTTATAATCAAATATTGTTATCAGAAATGTCATAGATTTAGCCTGAAGAAATATATAACGTATTTACATGCATCGCTAAATGAAATGATGCTTAGTATTTGAAACGTATCTCCTCTGATAAATAAAGGAGATCGTGTTGATCAAAAGGATATTTACATTTTGATCATGTTTAGGTACAAGTTTTACCCAAACTAATTATAAATAGGCCTAGTTATACATTTACACAGTCCAGTTATGAAGGGTCTAAACGTCCGTCCGTCTATAATCGGGAGAAAGCCAGTCAAACTCTTCCGAGGGCTGCTGGTCGCACTCTTTTATTAACTACATACAAAGTCGAATTTAATATTTAACTGGCATGGTAGTCATTTTGACGATGACTTTTGCTGCAGTTAAATTGTAACTGCATATAGACCTAGTTATTATTAACTACATACAAAGTCGAATTTAACTACATTCAAAGTCGAAAGGCAAATATCAACCCCGTATGGTGGTCAAATTAACTACATCCAGGGCTATTCCAAAGTGACCCCCAAACCAGTCAAATTACTACTATGTTAACATAGTCATTTTCCACTTCATACCAAGTCAAAAGATGAAGGACAACCCTATATGGGGGTCAAAATTAACTTATAAGGGGTTGTTTTACAATGACTTTTTAATAGAAGTCAAATATGACTTCATTCATATAGTTATTTTTAATTCATACGAAATCAAAATATAAAGATCAACCCCGTATGCAGTCATATTTGACTTATTAAGGGTCATATATGACTTATTAAGGGTCATATATGACTTACTAAGGGGTCATTTGAAAATGACTACAGAAAGTAGTCAAATTTTGACTACCTATTTTTAAGTGTGTATATTTAAATGGCGGCCATTTTTAAATCCAAGATGGCCGCCGCACCATTGCTCGAAAAATGTGGGTTCCTGGCTTGTTGAAATCAGTGCATCAAAACACCCCTATATGCCAATTTTTATGCTTCCTGCCAGAAGTGAACATCTTGGCCATTTTTTGTTACATATCCGCTCCACTATAACGTGTTTATTGTTTTATTGCTTTTCCCCAGTGGCGACGCTACACTGCAAAAACACCGGTGTTAAAAATAACACCAATGGTGTTGTGAGAGGTTCCACACCAACACCGGTGTACCGGTGTTAAATTCTTGGTGTTATATCAACACCATGTAGTGTCATTTTAACACTGCAAGTGTGACGAATAACACTAAGTGTTAATGTAACACCAAGATAGTGTTGAAATAACACTAATTGGTGTGGACCTCTCAGAACACCGAACAGTGTTATTTTTAACATCGGTGTTTTTTGCAGTGTACAGGGGAGTGGGGACAAGGGGAGGACATTTCCCCAAAAGATAATTTTGTGCCCCCACCCCCTCAAAAAAATTCTATTTAGTTCATATTAGAAAAAATCGACAATTTTAGCATATAAAGGCAATTTGTTCGCGCTTCGCGCAGATTTTCCTACAAAAGTTGACAAAATTTCACCATTTAGCGTAAAATGCCACAAAAAATGTGCGCGCTTCACGCAAATCTTTTTTTTCATGCTCCCCTAACAAAAATTCTAATCCAATATTGTAATCTGGTTTTTTTTATCAAACCTGTGAGTATAGGTGGGGAAATGTTAAGCTCAAAACCTTGCTCCTGGGGAAGAAACAACTTTGTGCAACCCTGATTATACAAAATGTTTCAAAGGATCAATCACACTAGTCTAGCAGAATATACTTTCGAAATCATTCTGTTTTCTCAAAATCACTAAGATGGAAGTAAACCCTTTTGCATATTATTAGCTCTTTGAAGAGCTGATACGCAGCAAAGGGGCTTACATCCACTTTTTTAAATGAGTTATAACCGGCAATACTTTATAGTATTTTGGTAGTAGTTTCTAGCAATGTGGTTAATTTGTAGCAAAAGGCGTTACGTCCTATAGTAGTTAGTAAGATCGAATAAAAAAATAAGAATTTTTAAATTCGTGCTGTGAATTCATGGATTCATGAATTCCTTTTCTTGAATGGAGTGCCCAGTTAATCATTAAATAACTACATTTGAATGAAACTCGATTCCAGATGATATTTTGTGCTTTCAATTGACCCCGAAAAACAAATGACGTCATTTTTAATGACAAAACCACCTCTTACACGAACGAATTTGTTCCATTTTTGGGGTTTAAAATCACGTTTTACTCCTTTTTTCCGTCGATAGATTTCTACTAAAAAAGCGGAGGGCACTAGGCGGAACCTGCTTCTGGACAGAAGAACGGTATAAACTTGCTCTATGTAACAAACTTCGGCTAAAACTCAAGCTCTATGTAAAACATCCGACAAACAAAGAATTAAAATTTTCAAACTAGAAAACTCTAATAATGAAGACGTTGACAAGTACAAATGTCTGGTTGATAGTTGTGTAAGATTGTGTGAAGGCCGGCCGTAAGGACCTTAAAACACACAATTAGATATTCATGACTATAATATCTTGCATTCATATACAACTGATATGAAATTATAAAGGCGGAATAACTATAAAGACTATTATAGAAAATCCAAAGCATGCGTCGTTCTTAAAAAGAACAAATAAGAGGCAATTATTCAAGACTATGAACAATATCAGGTGGCTAATACTAAAAAAGCGGAGGGCACTAGGCGGAACCTGCTTCTGGAGAGAAGAACGGTATAAACTTGCTCTATGTAACAAACTTCGGCTAAAACTCAAGCTCTATGTAAAACATCCGACATAAACAAAGAATTAAAATTTTCAAACTAGAAAACTCTAATAATGAAGACGTTGACAAGTACAAATGTCTGGTTGATAGTTGTGAGATGGGGCCCTCACATGTATCCGTGTGAGCTGGGCGGCCCCTTACCGTCTTATAGAAAAACAACAGAGTCCAAACAATCAGCAAAAAATGTCAACGGCCGCATTTTATTTATTTTTTGTCACCGGGTTCATACTGTTCTATACCGGGTCCTTATCGGCCTGGAACCGGGCTCATACCACCTCTTCACCAGGTCCTCACCGGCCGAAACGCTTGGGTACCGACCGAACCGCCTTGATAACGTCATCAAACTGCCCTGTATAAGCTGAGCGCTCAAGCTCGCCGCTTCTCTCACATTCCGGGAATCTCTGTAAAATACATTTGCCCTCACATGTATCCGTGTGAGCTGGCCGGCTCATTACCGTGTGACAAATTGGTGCAGACGGCGGCACACGCTGATGTCACACGGTGGGCCGTTTCCCGTCCGTTGAACACGTTGCCGGGGACATTGACGGCCATCCGCGCCCGGCAGGACCCGGCAGGAATTTTGAACATGCTCAAAACTCTTGCCGGGTGAGCAAAAGCGGCGGCAAACGGTGAGAGCCCGGTTTGAGGACGGTATAAAGACGGCACACCCGTTTCGCGCCCGTTCGCAGGGCGGTAATGGTAGGCGGCCACCTTACCGTCTAATAGAAAAACAACAGAGTCCAAACAATCACTAAAAAATGTCAACAAAAAAATGTCCTCACCGGCCGTGTACCGGGCTCACCGTCCTCATACATTTCTAGCTTACCGTTCTCACCGGGTGCATAACACCTCCTCACCGGGTCCTCGGTCCATACCGTTCTACACCGGGTCTGTCCCGGGTTCTCACCGGCCTTGTCCCGGGATCACCGGCCTCATACAGGTCTAGCTTACCGTTCTCACCGTGTCCTCACCGTGTGCATACCACCTCCATACCGGTTCCTAACCGGTCGAAACGCCTGGGTACCAGCCGAAATGTCTTGATTACATCATCAAACCGCCCATTTCAAGCTGAGCGCTCAAGTCGCCGCTTCATTTGCATTCCGGAATTCGTATACGAATTCCGGAATGCAAATGAAGCGGTGTTGGTCGTATACGACCAACATCTATAATACCCTCTAAATGTAAAAGAGCTAAACCTCACTCTTTCGAGAGCTTTAGGAGGGACGGCTCTTTTAAGAAGTGAAGTTCACTCTTTTCAGAGTGATTTGTCACTCTTTTAAGAGTGATTTGTCACTCTTTTAAGAGTGATTTGTCACTCTTTTAAGAGTGATTTTAACTCTTTTTAGAGTAAAAATCGCTCTTTTAAGAGTGAACTTCACTCCAAAAAAAGAGCTGTTCCTCCTAGAGCTCTCGAAAGAGTGAGTTTTAGCTCTTTTACATTTAAAGAGTTGCAACATGCCTGCTGAGAGTCCGTTCCGCGAACGGTTACTAGGCTGCATGCGGCCATTCGCAGTCCGTCGCTAAGATGGTCGACGTCCACCACCGTCCATCACCGCCCTGCGAATGGGCGCGAAACGGGTGCGAAACGGGTGCGAACGGGTGCGCCGTCCTTATACCGTCTTCATACCGGGCTCTCATCGTTCGCCGCCGCTTTTACTCACCCGCCAGGAGTTTTGAGCATGTTCAAAACTCCGGTGGCCGGCAAAGTCCCCTGAACGTGTTCAACGGGCCCGGACGGGAAACGGCCCACCGTGTGTGCCGCCGTCCGCACCCATTTTTCACACGGTAAGGGGCCGCTCAGCTCACACGGATACATGTGAGGGCCCCATAAGATTGTGTGAAGGCCGGCCGTAAGGACCTTAAAAACACACAATTAGATATTCGTGACTATAATATCTTGCATTCATATACAACTGATATGAAATTATAAAGGCGGAATAACTATAAAGACTATTATAGAAAATCAAAAGCATGCGTCGTTCTTAAAAAGAACAAATAAGAGGCAATTATTCAAGACTATGAACAATATCAGGTGGCTGCTTGCCACCTATGAGAGAATATTCTGGAGAGGGAAAGATGTGTTTATTCCGTAAAGAAACAAAAACACGCGAAGATAGCTCAGATATTCAAAATGAATAACATACTGGTGAATCGAAGGCCCACGTGCCTCCGAAATTAAATCTGGAAAAGTGCTTTATTAAATAGTTGTATAAACTATAAAATAATGTAGAAACTGAGACTGAAATTCTCAACTGAGAATGTCCAATATACATGAACTTATGTATATAGATAATCATAGGCCTACCACGTTCAAAACTATAATCGTAGAGGTTAACTAAATCCGTGCCTAACGGCGCAGATATAAGTCGAATTGGAGCATGCAGATATAGCTAGACGCGTTTCGATTCTCCATGAATCTCATCAGTAGCGGGCTGCCAAAGGTCAACTGACCTAAATATGCTACATACACAAATCAAATTCTATAAACATGTATAGGTCTAGCGTGACCATTGCTTACAGAAAGCAAAATGTTATGTGAAAGAGCGAGATATCTATCTCTAAAAAAAATATCGGAACCGTGCTGGCTTCGAAAAAACTCTTAAAAAATCTGTGTAAATATTAAGATATTCTACACCCACGCGGTAAACTCACCGCTAGGCCTATGAAGTAATTCCTGTCATAAAATGACTATGTCCCAATAATGCTGGTTTCTCATGATGTAAATAAATCCATCTTCTTCGGATAAGACATCAAAAATGTTGCTCTCGTCAATCCACTCTCTAGGAACGTGAAGAAGCAACTAGCACTTGATGATCATGATGATACACGCCGCCCATGCACACAATAGGAGACACTTTGCATCCGGTCATAATAATTAGGTGAACAAAACGGGTTGCTATGCGACTGGCTACCGTATTATAGTTCACGTGCAGAGCTCATGCACATTCCACTCCCAAATTATATTGAATGGAAAACTGTCCATCAAAAACAAATAAAAATAGAAAACTATCTATTTTAGTGATGTAAAAACCACAACACTCAGGCTGGGTTTGGATTATTCAAAACTTTGAATAAAAGAATATTCATTCATTTGACCTCTTGGTCAAATCTAGGATGCCATTCCTGACTTAAAATGTCCTCTCCCTTGAGTTTTAGCTGCTAGGGAGGAGACAAATAAGTTGAGAATGTCCTATAGAGTAGATGCCATGCTGACGCCTATAGAAGTTAGTCCGCACAGGGACAACGAGGTACAACTATCAGAGAAGCTAGATGACTAAATGTCGGGATGAAGAATAAAGTCTACTGAACTGAGTAGAAATTGTAGAGCTTACAAGCAGGAATAGCCTAAACTTTCGCAAGGAAAGGGTAACACGAGAGCGTATACAAGGAAAAGGTAACACGCGAGCGTATACAAGGAAAGGGTAACACGAGAGCGTATATACCGAAACAAACATGCCCGTCGACGAGGGATAGTGCGTACCATGCCCTAGAATAGGACATGAGACTATACTAACCGCCCATCCCCCAATCACACCTCAAGTATGGCAGACATGCCCTCCAGAGATGTAAACAACTCCAAAAAGCACCCGTGGAACACACCGGGTGGTAGATAAATACTAAAAAAGCGGAGGGCACTAGGCGGAACCTGCTTCTGGACAGAAGAACGGTATAAACTTGCTCTATGTAACAAACTTCGGCTAAAACTCAAGCTCTATGTAAAACATCCGACATAAACAAAGAATTAAAATTTTCAAACTAGAAAACTCTAATAATGAAGACGTTGACAAGTACAAATGTCTGGTTGATAGTTGTGTAAGATTGTGTGAAGGCCGGCCGTAAGGACCTTAAAAACACACAATTATATATTCATGACTATAATATCTTGCATTCATATACAACTGATATGAAATTATAAAGGCGGAATAACTATAAAGACTATTATAGAAAATCAAAAGCATGCGTCGTTCTTAAAAAGAACAAATAAGAGGCAATTATTCAAGACTATGAACAATATCAGGTGGCTAATACTAAAAAAGCGGAGGGCACTAGGCGGAACCTGCTTCTGGACAGAAGAACGGTATAAACTTGCTCTATGTAACAAACTTCGGCTAAAACTCAAGCTCTATGTAAAACATCCGACATAAACAAAGAATTAAAATTTTCAAACTAGAAAACTCTAATAATGAAGACGTTGACAAGTACAAATGTCTGGTTGATAGTTGTGTAAGATTGTGTGAAGGCCGGCCGTAAGGACCTTAAAAACACACAATTAGATATTCATGACTATAATATCTTGCATTCATATACAACTGATATGAAATTATAAAGGCGGAATAACTATAAAGACTATTATAGAAAATCAAAAGCATGCGTCGTTCTTAAAAAGAACCGTAAGAGGCAATTATTCAAGACTATGAACAATATCAGGTGGCTGCTTGCCACCTATGAGAGAATATTCTGGAGAGGGAAAGATGTGTTTATTCCGTAAAGAAACAAAAACACGCGAAGATAGCTCAGATATTCAAAATGAATAACATACTGGTGAATCGAAGGCCCACGTGCCTCCGAAATTAAATCTGGAAAAGTGCTTTATTAAATAGTTGTATAAACTATAAAATAATGTAGAAACTGAGACTGAAATTCTCAACTGAGAATGTCCAATATATACTGCTCACAAAAAGTATCGAAACACTTAGAAATGATCCAATATATAACGGCTCGAAAGGGTATGCATTAATCGAAGCAAATAACCAAGTGCATAATTTTGTTCTGCGTATTTTGACACCTCGATCGATGAGATACGATGTTGCGGAGCGGAGTTATTGTCATTTCAATGGTCGTTGGTCCAGTTTCAAAAGTGACAATCATCCTATAGAAAGAGGTTTGCATTACTGTTTAGAATGATCAGATTCGTGATTTTCAATAGGGATGAGTGTCACTTTGGAAACTGGACCCACGATCATTGAAATGACAATAACTCCGCTCCGCAACATCGTATCCCAACGATCGAGGTGTCAAAATACGCAGAACAAAATTATGCACTTGATTATTTGCTTCGATTAATGCATACCTTTTCGAGCCGTTATATATTGGATCATTTCTAAGTGTTTCGATACTTTTTGTGAGCAGTTTACATGAACTTATGTATATAGATAATCATAGGCCTACCACGTTCAAAACTATAATCGTAGAGGTTAACTAAATCCGTGCCTAACGGCGCAGATATAAGTCGAATTGGAGCATGCAGATATAGCTAGACGCGTTTCGATTAGTCCACGAATCTCATCAGTAGCGGGCTGCCAAAGGTCAACTGACCTAAATATGCTACATACACAAATCAAATTCTATAAACATGTATAGGTCTAGCGTGACCATTGCTTACAGAAAGCAAAATGTTATGTGAAAGAGCGAGATATCTATCTCTAAAAAAAATATCGGAACCGTGCTGGCTTCGAAAAAACTCTTAAAAAATCTGTGTAAATATTAAGATATTCTACACCCACGCGGTAAACTCACCGCTAGGAACACGAACGAATTTGTTCCATTTTTTTTGGGTTTAAAATCACGTTTTACTCCTTTTTTCCGTCGATAGATTTTTCTCGCCGTCGGTGAAAAGTTAGTAAATACATTTATTGGATGTCAACATACCCCCGAATTAATAGAATTTCCCCGCAACCAAAAAACTGTAATTGCTATACTTAACTATGTATATCCGGGACACTAATATACTTTTAAAACAAAATGGCGGCCCCTATAGTCGGACACGAATTTTAAAATTCGCATATTTTAATTCGATCTTACTAGTAATTCAATACAGAAATATCAGAGTTGTTATGCAAAAATACTTACGTCCATGCAAAGTGTTTTGCAAAAGGGCTTACTTCCATTTTTTCTGAAGAATAAAGAATATAATAACCAAAAAAATAGAAGTGATTTATTTGAAAAACATACTGTATTTTGTGAAAAGCCATACAGCCAATGATCCGGCAGCAACCCTTACCCTAACCCTAACCCTGACAGTAACTCTAACTCTTACCCTAACCCTACCTAACCCTAAGGCTAACCCTAACCCTTACCCTAACCTAACCCTTACCCTAACCCTAACACTGACAGTAACTCTAACTCTTACCCTAACCCTACCTAACCCTAAGGCTAACCCTAACCCTAACCCTAACCCTAACCCTAACCCTAACCCTAACCCTAACCCTAACCCTAACCCTAACCCTAACCCTAACCCTACCTAACCCTAACCCTAACCCTAACCCTAATCCTAACCTAAACCAGGTTGTACAGTCTACCATAGGTGTAGCATCGGCTACCCAATGATAGGTTGTATAGTCACTTCCATATAATAAACCGTGATAGATTTGTCAAGCAAGGGTGTGTAGTTAGTCCACTGATTGTTGCTATTTTGTCACAAATCAGAATGAACATATAAAATGGCGATACATCCCTTGATGTTTTTTAGTTTTACTCAAACCCTGGTATTTGATTATAATGATTAATTTTGAATCGATAGGCTCGAACAAACTGATAACGTGAATTAAATGAACAATGACCTTTAAAATACACGGTCTCGAACCCGGTCCCTCTTCACTATCGCAGCGAAGAACAAACTAATGTGTATTATAAAGCCATTGTTGAGAATCTCAAGCGACCGAATGTAGTTTACAAATATTTACTGTTCATGAGGGAAATGGTGCAAAATAGCTCCCCGCCGTGGGCCTACTATTTTTCCGAGACCGAAGTTCGAGGGAAGATAGTAGACCCATGGTCTCCAGTTACCGAGGGGACCTATTTTGCCCCATTTTCCGAATAGAGAACAGTAAATAATTGTTTTATATAACATATACAAATATTTCTGTAATTTGAAATACATGATAAATAAAAG
>CM069448.1:33039687-33101499 GCA_035610835.1 Ophiura sarsii
CAAAAAGTGATTTTTGTAATTCTCGCGAGAATTTGCGAGACAACCATCCCATTTAGGTTTTGTGTGATTTCAATGGAGAGGCACCTAACATCATAGGGTGGAAAAATACCACCTTCTCTCACCTGCCTTTAGATACAGCCCTGTCCGCCATTACCCCGCGTCCGCCATTACCCCACCTTCCCCTACTAGTGCTTTCCGTTAAAGGCATATTATGTGATCTTTTCCAGAGAGCGCCCTCTATTCATTATTTTTTTTAGAAAGTAGATTTTCTTACAGATTTACATTTCTGATCATAAATCATACATACATTCCAAGTTACAGAGCGATACGATTCCTAATTACCTCAAAATCATGGATTTAGAGTGAATTTAGAGTGAAAAATATAAACTGTCGGATAATCCGACAGTTTATTTTCACTCTAAAATCATGATTTTGAAGTAATTAAGAATCGTATCGCCCTGTAACTTGGAATGTATGTACGATTTATGATCAGAAATGTAAATCTGCAAGAAAATCTACTTTTAATTTTTTTTTCGATGTTGAGGGCGTTCCCTGGAAAGATCACATAATATACCTTTAAATGTTATCCTGTAAATATTTGAACATTCGATCGAAGAATATGTATGTGGCTATCACGTTGGGGTGTGGCAACAATATCATACGCATTCCAGGAGAAGGGTAGCCAAGTGCATTTTGTCCTCAGCTCTTCAATTAAAACCGGGTGGGGGGGGGGGGGGGGGGGGGAGCTCAAATTAAAGGCATATTATGTGATCTTTCCAGGGAACGCCCTCAACATCGAAGAAAAAATTGAAAGCAGATTTTCTTGCAGATTTACATTTCTGATCATGAATCGGGTTAACACGACAGTTTATATTTTCACTCTAAATTCACTCTAAAACAATGATTTTGCGGTAATTAGGAATCTTATCGCTCTGTAACTTGGAATGTATGTACGATTTATGATCAGAAATGTAAATCTGCAAGAAAATCTACTTTCTAAAAAAAAATCACAAATAGAGGGCGCTCTCTGGAAAAGATCACATAATATGCCTTTAATATGAAATGGATCAAGATCAGAGACTATATAACTATGGGACAAGTATCTCGAAGGCAAAGTCCCCCGTTTACTATGCTTAAGGGGGGACTTAAAGGTATATTATGTGATCTTTCCAGGGAACGCCCTCAACATCGAAAAAAAAATTGAAAGAAGATTTTCTTGCAGATTTACATTTCTGATCATAAATCGTACATACATTCCAAGTTACAGGGCGATACGATTCGTAATTACTTCAAAATCATGATTTTAAGTGAAAATAAACTGTCGGATAACACCGACAGTTTATATTTTCACTCTAAATTCACTCTAAAACCATGATTTTGAGGTAATTAGGAATCGTATCGCTCTGTAACTTGGAATGTATGTATGATTTATGATCAGAAATGTAAATCTGCAAGAAAATCTACTTTCTAAAAATAATAATGAATAGAGGGCGCTCTCTGGAAAAGAGCACATAATATGCCTTTAAGGAAGTTTTTGATTTGATTTTTTGAATTTTGTGAGTGCTGTAATTATTGAACTATTAATCAAATGTCTATAAAAGTATAAATTTTTGGAAAGGAAATGGATCAGAGAATCCAAATTTGGCGTCAATTTTGACCAAAAAAGTAGATTTTTTGAGAAAATCACAAAATTCACTTTTTTGACCCAAATTTTGTTGAACAAAGCTAACAAAAAATAATTTTGAGTAAAAAATGGCCAAATCATTTTATAATGATGTTAAGACACTAATGAAAGGACGATTTTTTTTTTTTAAAACCTAATCTAATATTTTTGAAAATGTTGACCAAAAAGTGACAAAAAACGTGAAAAATGGATTTTTAATGTTTTTTTACACTTTTTTGTCAAAATTTCAAAAAATATTGTATTAGATTAATTTTAAAAAAATCGTCCCTCCAGTAGTGTCTTAACATTATCATCAAGTGATTTGGGCATTTTTAACTCAAAATTATGTTTGTTAGCTTTGTTCAAAATCAAAAAAATTGGGTCAAAAAAGTGATTTTTTGTGATTTTCTCAAAAAATTAACATTTTTGGTCAAAATTGATGCCAAATTTGGATTCTCTGATCCATTTCCTTTCCAAAAAGGTATACTTTTATACACATTTGAGTCATGGTTCAATAATTACAGCACTAACAAAATTCAACAAAAAACGTCCTTAAGTCCCCCTTAAATTGACGGAGGACGGTTTTAGATGGGGCGCACTATCACGGTCGTAGCAAACCAGACGACCTAAGACGTGGTGGGTTTTATCGGCTCAAAACATGATTTGTGGCACAGAAATACGAGGGGGTATCAAAAAGTTCTTGACATCACCAAGAAATAAAGGAGCCAGAAACTTTTTTTATATATGTGACCCTTCAGACATCTTTAAAAAGTCACTGTGCAAAGTCACACATTTCTCCCACTTTTTATTACCTGTCCACAGACCGCCATTGTAGAGATCCTCAGATTGACCGCCATTGATTGATCATCAGATTGTGTTATTCCCAAACCAGCAATAAATGGTTTAAAGTCTTGACAAAAAGGGGTCAAAGGTCATGTAGGGTCATTAGAGGTCAATCTGTGTACACCCCATGTTACCCATAAGATTATTGTCACAAGCTGGTTTGTAATGACCTTTGACCCCTTACTGTCAAAACTTTAATAACGCAATATAAGGTAATCTGAGGATCAATCAATGGCGGTCAATCCGAGGATCTCTACAATAAAAAGTGGGAGAAATGTGTGACTTTGCACAGTGACTTTTTAAAGATGTCTGAAGGGTCACATATAAAAAAAAAAGTTTCTGGCTCCTTTATTTCTTGGTGATGTCAAGAACTTTTTGATACCCCCTCGTAGTACATCAATGGTCAAAAAAAGCTGATTGTGATTTAGAGTAAAACTTATTTGCTTTGATGATAGCAGAATTTAGTTCTTATATGACACGAAACATTCAGAATTCGTTATTTGAAATTAATTTTTACGTGGAACAAAATACGAATTTTAAATTGTGGATGGCTTCGTGTGACAGTGACAAAGGAGGGCGTGGCGTCATGAGTATTCATTCACAACGAATGATTGACAGTTTACGCATAACTTCCGGTGGACGGTCTGATAGAGTGCGCTATACTGACACAAAATCTCAACAAAGGGCAGATAGGGTGTTACGTAGGCCTGATCAAGATGTAAGACTGGCACTTTCAACCCCTGCTTCATCGGGGGGAGACAGAAAAAAGAAAAAGGCAAGGGATTTTTATGTTCGGTCCAAACCTTATATCTTATCCTTCTCCTTCTGTATTGGCCTAGGCCTACTTATACTTCACGTAAAATCAAAATCATGAAATCGAAATCTTTTAAACTTCCTAAAATCAATATACTGCTATAACAATTCATATCAAAATATTATCTTTTATTTTCTACAACGAACAACTACACAAGCCCATATCCGTCATACATGCATACAAAGTCTTTTAACCGTACTATTTCAACGATAAAGGCTAAATGAGTACACGACTAGATTAATTACAACTTTTTTAAACTTTTCATGAACTGATTTGTAGCTAAAACTTAATTAATTCGAATTGTAGACAAGAATCATTGCGACATTCCGTATCTTGGCGAATTTTCACTTTGAACTAGATCCTTTCCTCATCTTTGTTGAAGGCGTTGAGCTGATGATGATTGTCATCGGGATTAAGGCGCCACTATGTTAGGGGCATATCTTTTATACATTTCATATATGCTCTTAGGAGAATCAGCCTCTTCATATTCTGTTATAAGGTCTAGAAGAAATAAGGTTAAAAATGGTTTAGAATTCATACTCTGCGAATGTTTAGAAACATATTGACCATTGTTTGAAACATTTACTCAACAGACAATTTCTCATAATAATAAAATAATAAGGTGTTTGTTAAGCGCCCTATGACAGTAAACTGGTTGGGTTGTTGGGTCTCGCAAGCTAGACGGCTGATTAGCCCCGATTAGCTTTGGTCCGGGGGCACTATTTAACCCATAGTTGGGAAGCTATTTAACCCATAGTTGGGAAGCTATTTAACCCATAGTTGGGAAGCTATTTAACCCATAGTTGGGAAACTATTTAACCCATGGTTGGGAAATTATTTAACCCATAGTTGGGACTATTTACCATAGCTGGAAGTAAGACAATGACCATCAGTACCCAGAGCTACTCCAATAGCCCAAGGCCTACTGGCCAGATTGCCCTCCCCGGCTCCGAGCTCAGTCTTAGCACTAGCCGCGAAGCTCGGCTATCCAGGTGGTACGCGACTGATATGCACTACATTTGTAAGGCAAACAAAATTGTTTGTTTGTTTGTCCATAGAGGGTCCGAAAAAGGTAGGGTCGGAAGGTCGAATATTTTTATTTTATTTTTTAAATACTGTATTTGAGAATATAAATTCGGCATGAATATCTGTGAATTAAAGTCGTCCAAACACAAAACACATCACTTTGATAGTATTGAACTCTTTTTTATGAATTTGTTAGAATTGATATCCTGCTCGAACAGATTGTCTGTATAAAGTTGCAATATTGTAGTACTGGTTGCAACACTGCAAACTCGGTCAAAGAATATTTTTGTACCGATTTTGCAATGCGCAGATACCGTGAACATGTTACATAGTTAAAATGTATAATGATGTCACCCTCCTTTACAGTGTTTCTAGGTAATTTCAGAATTATACAAAAAGATGATTTTAAAACACATGCTGTTGTTCATCAAAACATACCAAACCAATCTTAATCGATCATTTTACAATATATTCCAAAAACCTAACTCATCATAGAAAGGTGATCTACAGCAGCAGTTCAACTGTAGGCCTAGAATTCTCATAACTGCACTTTTTTCTCTCCATGGGATAGGTAGGCCTACTTCATATTGATTCATCATTGTTTTATAGATGGTTGTGTCAACGGATTTCATATACACATACCTTACACATTGGTAATCGAAATATACATACTTCACTAATATGTGAAGCTCATCCGAGGTATATACCTTTCCAATTTTTTTGAAATTACATTATGCTATGTCACTTGCCTTTACCGATGTATTAGTGGATACATTATGTTTACCATACACAAGTTCTTTTTACACTCTCTTTTGCTCAAATAGAATGTAGATGTCTCTCGTCACTTATAAAAATCAAATGACTTTACCAGGAGCAAAAGAAAATTCAACTGCAACTTAGGACTATCATAAACAACTGTTTTGGTTTCCTTCCTATGTACATTTGCATGCCAAAATGAGGTCTAGAAGTGGATTTATAAAGAAATCCTTCCATAAATCCTTCCTTATCTTTGGACCAATAACATCTATGTTAAACTGCTCACAAATGTCTTTTAAGTTGTTTAAGCTTCAACCTTTCGACGCTGTTTTTCTTTGCCAACAAGCATAGATCTATATCTTTAAACATCAATGGGTGCTGGTAATCAATATCTTCGTAAACAGCTGTTCGGATTTCATGCAATTCCTGATCCTGAATTAAAGACTCGCAGATATGAAATTCACTCAAAACTCACCATTCCTTCCTATCGCAGTTTTTGACACTGACCTTAACAGTGTAAAAATATTAGATGCAATACGGTCTGAATTAGTTTATTTAGTATGGCAAATACCCTTCAATCTAGAAACACTGTAATTGTAATAATCAAAACACATTGACCTTATTGTTTGTAAATTTGAATTTTTATTTGAATGGATTTTAACAACCCACATATCTTTTCCCGTTAGGCCATTTTGAATGTCATACACATACTTATTTTTCATTGAAAGTAATAATAATAATAATAATAAAACCATACTTATTGAGCGCATAACACAATTAAGCCCCTATGCGCTATCACAAACAAAAACAAAACAAAAACAAAAACACACAGTAACATGAGTAACAAAAGACGAAACAAAAAGAAATTAAACATTAACATTAAATAGGTGAGTTTTTAGCAATGATTTGAACTGTTCAAGTGTTTTGGCGGATTTAACATGATATGGTAAATTGTTCCAAAGTTCAGCAGAAGCATCTTGAAAAGAACTGCGACCATATGAAGTAGAAGGTGAAGAAACATATATAAACTTGTTGAAAACAATTTAGTGTTACCATTGGATAGTTTTGAATGAATTCAATCATCATTCATGAAAACTTAAAAGGGTTTTTGACAAAAATGCAGAAAATACTGTGAAAATTTGAAATTGATACTTTAAAAGTTGTCTATGTTATGACCTAGTGTTTCTATAACATAATAATTAAAACACAATGATTTTATTTCACACCTGTGAGGGGCCATGCTCCTCTTTATAACCAACATACAAACTAACACCTGCACCACTTTTTTATTTAAATGTATTTTAACAGAACCCACATATCTTTTCCAGTTTAGGCCATTTTGAATGTCATACATATATATACTTATTTTTCATTGAAAGTACCATTAGACTAGAAATACTGATAAATAAACTTGTTGAAAATAATTTAGGGTTACCATTGGATAGTTTTGAATGAATTCAATCATCACTCATGAAAACTTAAAAGTATTTATGAAAATAATGCGGAAAATACTGTAAAAATTGGAATTTGATACTTTAAAATTTGTCTATGTTATGACCCAGTGTTTCTATAACATAATAATTAAAACACAATGATTTTATTTCACACCTGTGAGGGGCCATGGCTCCTCTTTATAACCAACATACAAACTAACACCTGAACCACCTTTTTTTAAATTTAAATGTATTTTAACAGAACCCACATATCTTTTCCAGTTTAGGCCATTTTGAATGTCATACCCGTAATTATTTTTCATTGAAAAGTACCATTAGGCTAGAAACACTGATAAATAAACTTGTTGAAAATAATTTAGGGTTACTATTGAATAGTTTTGAATGAATTCAATCATCATTCATGAAAATTTAAAAGGATTTTTGACAAAAATACGGAAGATACTGTGAAAATTGGAATTTGATACTTCGATCTAATTTCTATTTTAAAGACTGCTTTACTGACAGCTACCCATTGCACATGGAAAAAGAGTAGGATAGAACTTGAACTCATGACAAAATTATATAATTTATGTGGAATAGCTTGAAAAGAATCGGAAGAATGTATTGAAAAGGACAAAGAAGAGATTAACTGATGTGTGTGTGTGACTTAATCATGTTGCTTCTTGCTTCGCCTTACTTTCATACTGAGAGGATTGGACCAAGCCGATTTTGCTTCCTCATGTTTGCTGAAGCATATCTCCCGTTCTAAATAACCAATTGGAACGCAATAAAATGCAAATGAAAGCTTATTTACTCAGTTTTCATAATACATCAAGATTAGACCCGTGTGTTCCTGTCCTTTTAAGATATCTTATGTGCCCGGAGTGTTAACATTTTTTTTGGGTCACCCTGTATGTCAGGCACACCCTTTTAACAGTAAAGTATTAGATCTTGATTAAGGGCAACATTTATACCATTGTAATACATCTTTGACACAACGGTTACAATAATCGTTACACTTATTCATGATCTTTCCAAAAGAAAAATATAAACTTGACATTTTAGTATTGTTATTACATGAGGCGGCACAAGCCGGCCAAGTGAGATAACAGCTTTATTTCATGATAGTGACATAGATCATAAACAATACCTTTATTCTCATTCTTAAACAATACTTAAGACATTTATCAAAGAAATAAGTACATTTTATTGTCCACATTTGACAACTTTGACCCCTGCTAGGATCGAATAACCCACAAACATTCCATCCAGTCCCATGCGATGAGTAAACCACGCGTAAGCGTCGCGGCGCGGGCATAAACACAGGAAAGGCGCCAAAGACGCACTGCAGAAGTGCGCGTTATGGAGCAAACCACGCATTGTGAAGGTCAGACGCACTGTTAAAACGTAAGCCCCACCTCCCCGTGTTCAATTATCTCATCTAAATGTCGCCTATTTCTCTGAGAACCAATGAGATTGCTTAAACTTTCTTAGCTGTTTAAGAATGATGTATGTCAGGGAGACGAGTAATATAACATATACTAGCGGCGTACCCTCGCTACGCTCGGGTACTCGCTAGCTGAGTATTATTATCTAAATTAGATACCTTCATGATTTGTTGCAAAATGGGCATAGATAATGAGTTCAAAATTGTTGATCCCTGAATTATTTTTTTCATTTGAAATAGACTTTGTTCACAGAAATCTGAGTTTTGTGATATCTTTGAATCTCGGACCCAATTTCAATACCCCATTTAGGAGGGAAACAATGTTATAGTTACCCCATACACCTATAACAAACAAATCTTTTCTAACTTTCATTTCATTCAGCCAGAATGCTTATATAGGCTTTTTAAACCTGGCCCGAGCATTTTGCTTGAGCCTGGTCCCTTCAGGACCCAAGCGTGTGTCCTTACGGACCGACGGTTTAAACAAACAAACAATCAAACAAACAAACACCCCAAAATGTCCAGTTACTGTACTAACACCATACCCCATATAGTGTATACATGGCATAGAAGATAGTGTGCGGTTAGTCGTCAACATGATCAAAGCGTATAGGCTATTGTGAAATAGCAAGAGGTCCTTGATACTCAGGTGCCCTTAATCCTAATATCGGTGCCACGGCGCTCTTAATAATCCAGGGATCTTAATAAGGCTTACCCAGAAACGCTAAATATTATTATAATAAGACATGAAATAACCACTCTGGTAGGCCCTACCCCTTAAAATCCAGTTATCACAGGTACCCTTAATATTCCATACTCCAGGTACCCAGTGTACCCTTATAATCCAGACAGGCCTACCCACCCCATGTGTTCATACACACGTGTAGGCCTAGATTTCACAACCCCCTTCGCGGACGCCCCCCCCCCCCCCCCCCCTCCCCCTAAAAGTTGCCAAAGTTGCCAAGTCTCTCATAGAACACGCCGCCGCTGTATTAAATACATTTAGGTCCGCGACTGGGTTTTTTAGTGGTTTTATAAAGTTTTGTGGGTCTTTCATAGTAGTGGCGGGAGGCGGGTGCTCACCATGATCACTTTGTACCCATCCAGTTCAGTGTTAGCCATCCGTTTATTTTATTTTTCGGCTTATTGCCATTAAATTATTTCTCCAGTAGGACTATTTCTGCATGCATTTTGCTCTAACAGTAACAGTTCCTTGTTTATTTATAGGCCTATCCCCCATGTATAATATGATATCACTGTTTTTTGGCCTATCTATGTTTTTATATTGCGCGCCCTGCCCGTGGCCCGCATTGTGGATGGATCCGCGATGGGACTGAGGCACTGTCGTATATAAACGCATTTTCCCTGTCACTATTTAGTATTAACATATGTTATCCTGGATCCAGGCCTACGGTTTGCGCCTTATACGGTTTGCGCCGGCCTTGCTCCCAGTTCCTTCAAAGGGGTTCCTGTATACCCTGGCTATATGATTGACTTTTTATCTCTTCATGCCGTTTTCTTGTACTATAGGGTTTGCACGACGGAGCAACGGATGCTTGCCGCCTTTACTCTACCACATAACAAACTACGCTTTGAGCCACTAACGCGTGTGCACCTACGCGTGTTCCGGTATCGCCCGATTACGCGTGCGCCAGCATCGGCGCCTGACTACGCGTGCGCCGGCAATCGCCTGAATACGCACGCGCCGACAATCGCTCGATTACGCGAGTTGTGCGCCGGCCATCGCCATGGCGTGTCCAGCGTATACGCGGCGCGTAGCAATAACATAGCAACGGGATACAAAACCTCGAATTTCACGGAATCTAACCCAAATTAAAAAAATCAAACACCAACTGGACAATTGTGGGCCCCATACGCACCCGCACAGAAAATTTGAAGTCAATCGAACGCGTGGAAAGGGGAGAACATCTCTGGACAAAAATGGGCAACTCCGTATTATATATAAGATATTTTGTACTTCACCTTCTTGAACTTTGACCCGGAAATGACCGGACCTTTTTCTTGTCTCATGAAAGAGCGTGTGTTTAAAAATGTATTGCCCTGTTAAATTTATTGACCTCGAGTGGCCCTTCTTGACCTCTATCCATGTGTAAGGGTACATGGTTAACTTTATTCTTATTTCACCAAAGCACACAAGATGAAACAAGCCGCAATCAAGGAAAATAAGGTTGGCACACTTTGTCCTAATTACGGGGAAAACCCGCCCCTCTCCCCGGAGGCAATGTTGATCCGAGTCATATTATCAGAAGCCTTGGCAGTTCCCCCAACATTGATTGATGGGGGATGGGGAAGGATATAAGAAAGGGGGAGACTTTTGCTTTCTATTAAACAGTGCTATGTCCCAAGTGTGAACTCAATTGCGAGCACAGGGATAGTTGTAATGAGTTGCGTCAAGTGTGCCAACTATTATTTTCCTTGATTGCGGGTTCCACGATGAGACAAACCATAATACCGTCATTCTAAAAAAGGTACTTCTCCCGCCAAGCAAGTATACTTTTAATATTATTAAAAGGTAACAAAATCAGTTTTTGGTAAAAAATGGCGAAATGCACCAACATCATTATTGTAGTAAAAAATAAATCACTTTTTGGTCAAAAATTTAAAAAAAACCTAAAAAAGGTTTCGGGTTATAATATTAATAACATAAGTTTGAGTTGATTTAAGATATTTCGATAATGGATAACGACGACCGCGGAGTGCATCTTTAAATAGTATATAGGACTTCCTGGTATTCTAGTATGAAACAGATAGTTCAAATTACTTCCCATTCCTGAAAATGGTTATAAAACATGACTCATAAGACTTGTAAGAATCATAATTGAATAATAATGAATGAGGCACCTACATGTAGCATGCTCAGTGGTTTGTTGATAGTTACACGCATAAGGGCAAGATAACACTAACAGCCCAAAGTGCGACATTTGAAAGTTGTTGCGTAAAAGAAAATTCAAACTGTGAATTTCAATTTGTTTTAGAAACTATAGTGCCATTTCAGATATTGTAAAGTTAACCTTTTTTTTTAAATTTTCTTTTACCAGCGGAAGCTCAAAGTTCAGCCAACAAGAAGTTGAAATCACTCTAAGTGTCGCACATATATGTTATAAACTCTTAATTTAATATTCAATGCCATTTAAACTGTTAAAAAAAATCTGAAAAGAATCTGAAAAGAAAAAATCTGAAAAAGAAAAAAAAATCTGATTTTTTAAAAAAAAATCTGAAGAAAAAAAACAAAAACAAAAACTGAGCGGCCCTAAATCTTAAGAGCGGGTGGTCGAGGACAACATAACATTTTATTTTTTTTGGCCTAAGCTGGGTCAAGCTGGGTGGTCCCTGTGCAGTGGTCCCCTCTGCACAATAGAGTTTGGCCAAATCTTTGTCATTTCGAAATTACAATGACAACATTGTATCATTTTAATTATTTCTCCACAATAACAACATGATAATGTTCATATTTTCGTTTCAAATTCTCATACATTTTAAAGACATCTGCAGGGTACTGATTTAAAATACATAAAGGCAATTCATACACCGCAAATGTGTTGGTCATTATCTTTGACACATTCGGTTGGGCAAAGCATTTTTCTAATTTGTTGGTCAAGATTTACCCAATAAAACCGATATCATCACATCAGTTGGGTAAACCTTTGTTTTGCCCATTATTTTGACTAAAACTCGCAACAGTTGAATAAATCAACATTGTTGGGCAAAGACGACCGATAATGCACAGCACACTGCAAGCTAGAACTGCCCAACAGTTGGGCATCATTCCCACCGTTTGCTTGCGAATTCATCATTCATCATCAGAACGGCAAACGTGCTGTCACTACCGTTGTTAATGTACATTTTGTAGGCATGCAATTAGAACATTATTCACGGAATACTTGAACTCGTTCTTGATGGAATTATATCATGTATATATAGGATTATAATTGTGACTTACTTTTGAAACTCTAACCCTAACTAGACCCAAGATTTTGACCAACTGTTGGCATAAAGTAAAAGAGTGCCCACTAATGTATGGTTAAATATTCTCATTACATTGACCAACAAATGCTTTACAGAAAACCCAACAGTTGGTCAAATTATATTTACTATTACCCAACTGTTTAATCATTATATTTGCCCAACAATTGGTGAATCATTTTGCCCAACAGTGTTGGTATATTTTTAACCAAGCGTTGGTTAAAATTTGTTCCAAAAGCAGTTGTCAAAAGTTTGACCAACAAATTAGAATGTTCTTATAAGACTAAACGTTGGTCAAAATGTTGGTCAATTTTTGACCAACCACATTTGCAGTGTAGACTCCACCACAAAACCTGAATCTGAATTAAAATGTCAAAGTTGTCACTGACTTTGACAAAAATAACAACCAAAAAATGCAGTAGAGACGCTTCTTGCATGAGACATTCTGATTGTTTGACCTCACTTTTGGCACAATTGTGCCACTAAACACAAACTTCCCATTGCCGATATTGAAGCCTCTAGTGTGATAGCGCCCCCATTTTGTGAGTCACATCGCCCGTCTCAATGTCCCTTATAAGGACTTGCGTGCTGTCAATCATAGCGCTGTCAAGATAGCGCCCTCGTTTTAAGAGTCACATCGCGCGTACTCACGCCCACATGCCCATATATAGGAGGCTTCAATTTTGCGATTCGAATTTCCTCTCCCATTATATACGCTACTTGCACGCAATCGCCATTTTAGAATGAAAGCGAGGCTCTCCCCTCAGCACTCGCGCGCCCAAACCGCGTCACGCGTTGCACAAACCTGCGTGAAACCAGTAATTAGTCTATGCGTGAAACCACGATGCAGCGTGGTGTGATAGTGCGTGGTGAGGGGAGAGCCTCGCTTTCAATGGTTCCATCTGTACCGTGCAATAGAGTATACTCAGCGATAGTTCAGGAAATATATGTGCAAGTCCAATTCGAATTGATTATCAATATGATACAAATAGTTACACCACAAAATGTGTATGGCCGTGTGTTTTGAACTCGCCACCCTTACCGTTGCATGTCCAGATTTTTAAATTTTACACCATCTGAGATTCGAATTAGCATATCGCAATAACTATTTGTTCTACCCCATAAAATGTATATATTTTCTGAACGGTAATCTCACAAGGAATCCAAATATGCTATTGGAATTTAGATAAGACCTGATGGTAACATGTTGTGATTAAGAATGTTAAAAAATTATCGATTTTTTTCATATTTTGATTTAAGCTCAATAATAATTTTATACCTATCCCAATCATAATTTTACTGTGCATATTTAAGTTCCTCATGCAATTACCCATCTGAACATAATAGTTGTTAATGGTAAACATGTTGAAATATACTATATCGAGAAGTAAATGAGCACAAACGTTTAAATTTCATATTTATTAGAGTTTACAAGTATATTTTTTTTGGTATGCACCCTATCCTGATTTAAACGGCATTTTTGAATTCCCCTATTTGAGAGCTTTCCAAAAATGTATAATTTTGCTATCATCGGTTAAATATTTCTTTTGTTATAGTCATGTATGTAAAACCGATGAATTAGGGCAAGTTCACTGTGTAGCGAATAGGGAAAAAGCCAAGGACAACGCAATCGATTCATGATTACAATTGTTGCACAATAGTTGTCACATTTGTTGAAACAGAATCCTATAGAATATAAAATAATCTATAAAATGAGAGCAAAATCATGTTTGTACCATACAGGGATGAGGAGCTATAGTAAATTGAACGTAGAATTGGGAACATTTTCTATATTCCCCATAGAGATTGCACACAGCGCCGCCGCCACCGCCGCCGCCGCCACCGCCACCACCCCTGACTTTCGCAACATAATCAATCATATCTCAGCCAAACATTTATAGAAATACCTGATTTATTAACACAATGTAGCTAGATAAATAGGCTTTCACATGACACCTCAACCATAGCTCTACCACATTTAGTTGTTGAGTTATTAGAGAGAGATGGATGATTCGTCACCAAAAATGCAACGCCACCACCCTTTTTGGGTGGTGAGTTCAAAACACATGGCCGTATAGACTACGATAGCAACATAACAAAATTATTACAATTACTGGTATTGAAAAAAGTCATACCTAGTGGTTATAAAATCACTATTATATTATAGTACATAAGCATCATACATAATGTACACAAATAAACAAGTCCTGAGAAAATGTATTGCACATAAAATAACAATGTTTAGTCCTTGGTCCACGACCACAAGTTTCCTTTCGCTACTTTCTAAGTTTACAACGACGCAACTTGTCTTTCATTATTCATTATAATATTTACAAAATTTCATTCGTGCAGCCATTGTTACCAACGCTTGTTTAATTTTGTTCATTTCATAAAAAGAGAGGGAAAATTATACTATTACAGTCGGAGCAGAATTTTACAAAATATTTACAGATTTTGCATTGCACACGTAAGGCGCGTTCATACTCCCGTCGTTGCGCATCGGCCGACGTGAGATGAAGCAATGTCAACTGTTATCCATTGACGTCGGCCGAAACGCAACAACGGGGGGGGTATAAACGTGTCTTAACCGTAAAATCGGAACGGGTAACTGGGATCGGAATAGAGTTATAAGGGCTTTATTTATGCTTATTTCATTATTGTCCTCGTATTTTGCGTTGACACGGATTTCTTGGGCGGTGGGTTAAATCCTTTGCCGGCAAATTATCCAGAATTCACAGCTCGTTGCTACGCATAACACGTGCTACGCATTCGCACATTTGGCACGTAATTCAAGTGAGGTGATCACAAATGGATAAAAATAAACGCACTGACAAGAGTTTAAGAAAATTCCCGGGATGATGGTTTAACACTGGCTTTCAGAGGGACTACCGTATATAGTCAGTATAGTTTTGATCAGCTCCATATTGGCGAGCTTCTTGAATGGACGCACGTCATATGAGGTTGACCTCGCGTAAAAGTAGGTAAACCTCACCCCTAAAACGGTGCAACGGACATCCGTGGTGTGCATTCGCGCATCACATCCGGTCGACCTCGTGTTCTGATTGGTTCCCGGACAGTGGCGTAGCCAGGTTATTGATATTGGGGGGGCGAAAACTGAAAATGAACCGATAAGTTGTTTTGAGTGAAGACATGCGCGCGTAGCGCGCGAATTTTTTTGACTTTACACCTATTTTTGGCACGATTGAGGTACGTTTTGGCTCAAAACCAGCTTGTATCAACGAATATTGCATTTAGGTGACTGTTAAGCGCGCGTAGCGCGCGAAATTTTTTCATATGTGTACTTTTGACCATCATAATTCCATGATTCCTCTGGTCAAATGAACCGACAATGCCAATCTCAACCGACACGACGTCAATATTGGGGGGGCGATCGCCCCCCTCGCCCCCCCCCCCCCCCCCCCTCTGGCTACGCCACTGTTCCCGGAATATTTGTAAGCTGTCAAGACCATGGACAGGAGAATATGTGCCGTAGGTCCGTCATTATTACAGCAGCAAACGGAAGGGTGTAGACGCACATGAACGCAACATGCATATATAAACTACAGGCGCATTGTGCATCAATTAAGTGACGCGTGCGTTCGGTTAAAATTGTGTGCGTATGGCCATAATCGGATTGGATTGCGCGCAATGAGATAAAAACCGCATTTTTCTCGCCATTTGGAACTGATAGACCTACGGCACATATCCCCCCTGGCCACAGTCCGACCCACGCGGGCGCACTCCGATCAGCTCACTGAGCATGCTTGAGAACTCGCAAAATTCCGCTAACCAATCAGAGCCGTGAGGTTCAGCTGACGTGTTGTGCCACGTATGTCCGTTTCACCCTGAAGGTGTCCATTGAACCGTTGAACTATTATAGACCAGTTCAAATCGAGATCGGAAAAACCTCGGAAAAACAGGTCACGTGGACTAGGTGCGTACGAAACGTAATGAAGCGCATAAGGTTTTCCGCTTAGGTTTACTATTTTTACATACAAGCGTAAAAGCAAAACTAGTAAGTAGCGAGACTATTTTGTTTTTTTATCAACAATGGCTTCGATACCGGCAACTTCCAAATTTATCGAGCTGAAGGTAAAATGTGAAGGTACAGGGTGACCAGGGCTGGATTTACCATTGGGCCAGATGGGCTCGGGCCCAGCCCCCCCCCCCCTCCAGATTTGGGGGCCCCAAATTTAGAAGAAAAAAAGATAAAAATAAATTACCAACACTAAACACTCTGGCCAAATTAGGCCAGAAAGCGCAGTACATTTTGCCCCCCAAAAGATGATTTTAGAAGCTCGTTTCAAAGCCAAACTGTACCTCAATTATGTCAACATGGTCAATGGCTAAATTTGTGTAAAATAGCTAATGTTTCGAGTGCTACACGCGCGCCTTTGGTCAGTTAGTTACAGTGCTTTTGTCAGCAAATTGGCAATTTTCGGGGCACCCTACTTCAAAATCCTGGGCATGCTGGGTGTCTCCTATTGTTCTCGCTCTTTAGGCACTTGAGCTGCTGAGAGCACATGGTTCCTCACGGTGGCCCTGCCCCCCCCCCCCCAAAAAAAAAAAGAAGAAGAAGAAGATAAATCCGGCCCTGAGGGTGAGTCACAAAGAACGGGCACTTTTTTTAGCGAAAGCGCCACAGAAATGTTAGGCCTGCATATTCAAAACCAATTATAGTGTAACAAAGACCACATACCGTATTTGGCTTTCATTCAAAAATTGATTTTTTAAAAATTTATTCGAACATTGCGTCATAATGTTGCAACCATTATTTAAGTAGTTCTAATCCGGCATTTTAAAGCCAATTCACGGAATGGCAATCACATAGTATTGTTGGCTGCCTGATTCAGAGATAATGATTAATGAAACTAGTGAAAAACCTGAAAAGGCACATAAATGTTGGATACATTTTTTAAATGATTGGAAATCAATAGAACTGTGAAATTATGAGTAATAAAGCCTGAATTCAAGAAAGAAAAGTAAAAGGAGGCTTATCTGCTGATAAGGAATGGCTTGATAATTCGACCATTCCGTGGATAGGCTTCAAAATGTGGGGCTCGATTAAAATTAGTGTAACATGATAATGGTCGATTTTTACAATTCTTCTTTTCAACTGAAGCCAAATTCAGACGACGCTGGCCACGCGTCTCGGACGACCCAATATGGCAACGGGAGTGCACCATTTTGAAATATTTTTAACAGTCATCGCCCGGTTAACGATGAAAATAATTTTAAAAATAGCATTTACAATGGAGTTGGTAAGCCAACTCCAACGGTTGTGGATTGGAAAAAAAATCCTCTAATTATGATGAATTTTTCAAAATGATAAGATTAACATTCGCGATTACGTGTTATTCCGATACGAATTCAAAATTTAGGTTTCGCGTGGCCACCGTCGTCTGGCCAAATTTTAGTTCTCTATAGCGCCACCATTGGTTTTGAATATACATGTACATGCCTACATAATTGTGACGCTTGTGAAAAAGTAGCTAAAAGTGTCCGTTCTTTCTGATTTACCCTATATTAACCCCCCCCCCCGAATCTCTTATATATCTCACCTTTTCTATTACTGAAATACTGCAATAGAACTTTGAGAGGAAGACAATCTGTCACCAACACTCAGCGCAATCCACCCCCGGTGAAACATGTTTGCTTAATTTTCTGTGTGCATAACTCGGGTCATGCAACTGGGTGCCAAAACACTCGGCTAACGGAAAGCATTCGGAACCGAGCGGGTATGGGGCACTCAGGCTTTGGACGTGGTGTAGATAATCGGATGGTGTCATTCGATGATAGGTTTTACAAACAGGGGGTTTCGTTTAGAGTGTAGGCACAAAAGAGAGGGTCAATAAGTCAGAATCCCACATTTTGTACAAACAGAGGGTCTTTCAGTGAGAATTCCACATTTTTGTCTAGTCTTTTACATAAGATGGACATTAATGAGTGAATTAGTTTACATAAAGGGTATACATTCAGTGACAGTTAATTAAGAAGGGGTCATTCGTGAGGATGGATTAAAAACTGGGGCATCCATGTTCTAAGGGGTCTATGGGGCCAATCATCGCTGTCACTTCAAAAGTGAGTGCCCCCCACCTTCACGGTTTGATTAATTCCCAGGTATGGAATTTGCCACATAAAAAACCTATATAAGAAAATGTTTTTGAGCAAGTCCCCGAGGCTTACTCTCTCATAAGGATTCCGTAAATGACGATTTCCATTTCGATTATAGTGTCTTACTCATTCAGGTGTCACTCTCTTGGTACAGACCTCGGTGTCACTCTCTCGCTATATAGACCTCGGTGTCACTATCTCGCTATTATCTATTATAGAGCTCGGTGTAACTCTATCGCTATTATAGACCTCGGTGTCATATCACTCTCTCGCTAGCTACAGAGCTCGGTGTCACTCTCTCGCTTACAGACCTCGATGTCAATTTCTTGGTGCTACAGACCTCGGTTGTCACTCTCTTGATACAGACCGCTGACGTCATTTTCCTGCTACACATCTCGGGTGTCACATTCTTACTACAGACCTGAGAAAAGTAGTAAAAACACAATTGTACCATAATAGTACTCGCCATCAGGCGACGAAAACAAAAATCCTGTTTAACGGTCGGTCGGGCGGGGGTGTTTTATTTAACATAAAATGTCACCAATATCTGCAAAAATCGGGAATTGTTTTAAACATTTGCGAGAAGGAAAAAAAATCGGCAGATTTCCGGCCAAAAACTGGCTGATTTTACCTGATTTCTCGCCTTATAGAAAATAATACAACAATAACTAGAGCTACCATGCTAACTGTGATCATAGATCACGGATATTAGTCGAGGGTGTTGACCATATTTTGACCTCATTATATGGCTGACAATTATCTAATAATATTTTAAAATGTACTATAATGGAAGATTGTTTTCAGCCCCTGTATTAGTAGGGGAGAAGTTACTATTTGACCTTTGACCCCTACCCCTATGTCATGATTTACCAATGCTCACTAGATGCAACAAGTCCGGTCAAAATCGGAGCATGTCTTAAATTTTGCATGACCCCAAGTGATCCCATATGACATGTCACTTCTAATCACAGAGAACACTATATGTACATGGATCCAAGGAATCTTTTGATCAATTCTGACAATCATCAATCATTTCCTCTCGGAGGAGTAGTATTTTGAGTGAAAGGGTTGAACATTTCCATTTTGACCCCAGTGACCCTTTTTTGACATTTGACCCCAACGTCATGATTGACTTCTTTTCTTGGCTTATCGATGCACTCACGATGCATTAAGTCCGGTCATAATCGGAGCATGTCTTACATGTTACCCCTGTAAAGCTCTATATGACCCCTAGTGACCTCATATGGCATGTCACTTTTAATCGCTGAAGACGCTATATGTAAATAGATCCAAGAAATCTGTTGATAATTCTGACAATCATCGGTCATTTCCTCTCGTCGGAGTAGCATTTTGAGTAAAAGGATTGAAAATATAGAACACTTTGATCTCTAGAGACCCCAAATTGTTTTTCATTTTTAAAAACCGGAGTATTATATATGCATACGGTCATAAAGAATATGTTGACCAAATTTGACGGTCCTGGGTCGTTTCGCGAAGTAGCAAGTGAAAATCACGCTTTACCACTAGTGATCCCTTAGTGACCGTTGACCCCTTATGCTTTCTGGCCTGAGTTCACCAAAGGGCACTTTTGAATTATTATGGTCGAAATCGGTCAAAGGGTTACTGAGCTATGGCTCTGTTGCCAGAAGAAGGAAATAAACAGTAGCAATACAGTATTATTAGTCGATTCTCGACTAATATAATTAAATGCTCATTTGTGTGAGTGATGAGAGGAAAATAATATTTTCATGAATTAAAAAATATGGACTTTTCTTCCATTTAACGACGAAGACATTTTCCCTCCATCAAGGAAGAATTCATATTTCCCCAATACTCTTTCTAATGTACGATTACAAACATTCAGTATGCCTATCATGTCTTGGTTGATATACATATACGGTTTGAATCTTAAACCATTAGGTTCACTCTTACCAGCCAGATCCTTTGGGAATATTTCAAGTTTGAGATTTCTCCATTTTAACTCTATTTCATCTGTCACCAAATGAACAGGTGTAAGCTAGTACACCATGTGTGAATTAACCAGCGAGAACCTGTGCCTTTAAGAATACTGTTCAGACATTTCTTTTTGACTTTATCTTCATCTTGAATGAACGAAGTCCAAAATCATGCAGAAACATTGGCCAAAATCAACTCACTTAAAAGCTATTATGATATGGCCATACCACCTCCTGCGACTCTCCGATGGGATTGGTTGGGCCTTCTCTTGGTTGGAACAGTTCTCCTGTGCTTCTTGGCGTCATAATCCTGTAATTGCTGTGATGAGAACATATAGATTATTGACGCTGACTGAAGTACCAACAAAATACGTAAAACCGCTCGTTTTACGTCTACCTACATGAAGGTATTCAACCTTCCTCAGTAGGCACATTATTTCTCGGTAATTGGCATTAATTCTTTTTAAATTGGTTTGCTCGGTTTCTTTTTAATTTTTAATTAATTGTCTATACTGTCTTCTTCTACTGGTAGAGTTTCTATCGTTTAAATATGACAGCGAAACTTGAAACAGTTAGACGAATCTTTACTAAACATGAATGTTTTGAATGATAATTTGTAATAGCTACCGGTATTCCAGCTTTGTGTATGTATGTGATATTCGACCATCACATCATGGACGGTAGAATCACACTCATAACCAGTTGCATTACATACGGGAATTATGATTACGCACCGGTAAATATAGTTCCCTTTTATACTTTATCATGTAAAATGGTGGTTACAAAACATTAATTTTTGCGTTAATTTAAAGCAACTAGAATTTTCAACTTTGCATTTGTTTTAAAGTTCATGATGCGTGTGATCTTTGAAGTACAAAATGTATGGGACCTCTAGGGTAACCCTGAAAGTTCCCATAAATAAGCATTTGAGAGTTGACGACTGGTGTTGCGCTGATTGTGTCTTCATTCATCATAGCAGATTTGACTCAAGAAATGTACAGAGCATATACAATTAAAATCCACTAAAAAGCTGCAAAATAACCTAAAATATTTCTGCTCTCACTTTGTGCAAAGGTCCTTAAATCAGGATTATATTCCAATTTCAAAGTGCGTTTTCTGACAACTGTGATTATGAGTATTATGCCACATGATGAATCTTTAGAAGGCTAAAATATGACTCAGACCGGCAGCCCACCGGCAGGGACACAAATTATTAACCGGTGTGGAATCTTATAAGAATGCATACCTGAGCTTTTGTACTGATGATACTTGCAAGATGCGCCACATGGCATAAGTTGATCTCTCTACCAGCTAGTCTTGATAGCATCTTCAACGCACTCCTTTCGGCTGGATCACTCACAGATCGTCTCATCAGGTCTACTAAGTTGGTTTCAAGAATATTAGAATCCGTTGCGTTGATTGGTCTGACAAACCTGAACACGAATCGATGAATCATATCTGAGATCATTTCTAGGTTGGTGAGGTTCAGATGAGTCAGTTCTTGAGAGAGCGAATTTTCGATAGTGGTTGGAATATTTTCTCTGAATGATTTATCTAGTGTTACAATGACACTGTTCATCATCAGTTGTTCCAAATGCTTATACAGGTCCACTATAT
Organism: Ophiura sarsii; assembly: GCA_035610835.1. NCBI lineage: Eukaryota > Metazoa > Echinodermata > Ophiuroidea > Amphilepidida > Ophiuridae > Ophiura > Ophiura sarsii. Next base: position 33,061,340 of record CM069448.1, read on the forward strand.
GCTGCAGCTGTATAGTATGTTCATGCGATGCTTTAAATAAGCATTTTGGAAAGGAACCCGGTAGTTTGGTTGACCAGCGTTCAATGTAGTCATCTAGAGAATCTTCAGGATTTCCTCCAGTTTTCTTCAGTAAAACCAGAATGACTTCAAGTTGTTGCAGCAGCTGAGTCGCGAATGTCCCACACTCATCATGTTCTTTCTGCAATGCATTCAGAATCTCTTTCCCCAGATTGTGTTTCTGGGGTACAATTTCATGTATATCGATTAGTATTGCTGAGCATGCGTGGAATAGTTCATCGGTATAGGTGAATTTAGTGAACGTCGTGCCGTCTAGGAGAATTGCTTTGTTCATGATGAGGACGCGAGCTAATTCTCTTTCGATAACAGTCAGATTGTATGAAATACAGCTCCCGTAACCGTATCGTGTATCAAAGTTGCTGAACTGATACATTTTATCCACGTCAATATAACTGAAATCAAGCACATTTTGGGTCCCATGATATTGTATGATCTCCGACTTCGCCTTTGATAAACTAACTTCTTTCAGACCCGACTCTGTGGAATCACCAACCATAAATGATAAGTTGGAATATCTGGCGCTTTGAGCAATTTCCATAGCTTTGGTCAGGAAGTCATTTTGAAGGTGTTGTAAAGAGGAGATCATTTGCTGTAAAGAACACGGTAGACTGGTTTTCTCGAGTATACAAACGACTAATGGTGTGTCATTGGTGATTATTGCAAATTCTATCTCGGGATTCAATAATCTTCGTGCATCATGTATCGAATTATTCCAGGCGTCTTGGAACCGTTTGAATAGCCTTTTCGCAGATGTTTGTGAGCTCTTGTCCGCGTGGAGGTAATCTTTGTCTAAGAAGTTACCTATTGTGATCTGTCCTTCGTGTCGCTTAATATGTTGGCTGAGCCTATTCGTAATTAGATTGTTCCACTCAAGGAAAATAGGAAGATTGTGCAATAATGATAAGCTTTCATGATAACCGATGCAAAGCTGAAGGAAAGGATAATGACAACTTCGTCCGTGGTTATCAAAAATAAATCGAGCGCGAAGATCGTCAAATGTTGGTAGACGTCTCATACGAAACATGCGTGAATTCAAATTGCCCTCAGCGCTGTCTAACTCTTCAAGTCTTCCCTCTAACGAGTCTATACTTACTCCCTGTGCCCGTAAGCACTCGACTTTATACATCCGTTGATAATCTGGATTTGCTTTAACCAAGCGTTGAATCTTTTCAGACAAAACCTCCTCGAGTTTGTCTCGATCTGTTTCAGTTTGAAGAGGCTGGTCACCTACTAGTATGGCCGATACATCGTCAATGATCATATGTAAGCACAATGTCACGTTCTCGGCATTGGAATATATCATCTCTTGTAAAAGCAGCCAGTTCTCCTTTACGCGCTTGTTTAGTTGGATGCCAATATCGTCTTTTACATCTGACAATCCAAGTGTAGCTAGAGCGGACGTAACGTTTGAATCCGAGGTAAAGTTGCACGCCATTCCTACCAATAAACAGCCGTGGGTGATTACATTTAAAACCCTGTAAGCTGCAGGTGACATAGCGCGAATGCGTTCTGTTGAAGATGTCGTCTTGGGATGTGTCTTGCTACAAGATTTCAACTGGAATCTAGATAGAGCCAATGTTGTACTTCCTACTCCTGGCAAGAAATGCTTGACTCGGCCGGTGTCGGATAGGATCAATTGAAGTAATGAGCCGTGTGTAAGGTCGTTGTAAGCAGCAGCAAGGCATGCTATATGTACTAAAACAGATACTCGTTGTAGTTTATCCACGCTCGACTCGTTGGATATTTTCAAGGGGTCACCGAAATCGGAGATACCAAGAAATCGTTCCAGGAGGTGGTTGAAATAGGGATTAAAATCTGTCGTGCATTCCATAAGCTCTCTTGCTTTACGATTATCTGAGTCACTTATCCACGTTACATTTGTCCGAGTCCAGTAAAACGACTCGGCTATTGAAGCTAAAAATGCTAGTCGGTAATCAGGGTCTTTCTCAGCTTTAGTAACCAGTTCATTTAATGCAGTACTGCAATTCGACGAACTGTTCTGCCATTCCACTATTATATTCTTGGCTTCGACATAGTGTTTCACAACACTCATTGGATTGCACCCAAGACGAGACGATTGCAGGTTTTCGTGCCACAACAACTCATGAAATGGGATAGCAGTGGCCACTAGTTGCTCACCTAGTTTTCGTAATTCAACGAGATCGACATGTTGTCTTATACCTCTCAAGAATACAAGCTTCAAACAACTGCTATCCGATTGAAAGATGCCACTAATAGCACTGCCGAGAATGGAATATCTATATCCCGCTTTAAATTGCCCCGGGTCACTCCGTCGCACCAGATCCCCGAAGGCACGAAGAAACTTTCTTAGAAATGCTACAGCACATACAAACTGAAGCGAACACGTTGTGTTGGGTTTGTTCACAAGTCGCGACGATTCTGTTGCCAATTTTAAGTGATCATCGTCTTCCATTTGAATTTGCTGTAGGGCACGACTATTTATGTCAAAGAATGCTGTGTCTTCAATTATATCACTGCATGCGACTGCCAGAGAACAGTCCATTCTTGACTCTCGTAAGATGCTATCAAGTATACCGAAATTGGGAAATGTGTGAACGTCAAAGTCAGCGGTGAGTATCAGAGTTTTACATAGTCCTACATCATCTTGGATTTCGCTTGCGATAAGAGTATGTAACACTGAGTGAGATCCAGCTAGCAATGTTCCAGAGTCTGTTGTTAATGTATCTATTATTCGTGGTAGAAGAGGAGTATCAAGGTTTTCTTGTAGGCAAAGGTTGAAATATCTGCAAAGGAATTCATGTAATATCGTGACCTGTTCGGGGTCTTCTTCACCGTTTATGTAAGATGATACGTGGTCTTTAATGAACTGAATGACACGCTCAGTGTTGATGTCATCGCAATCCGTATATTCGGCTAGTTTTGCGACTTGGTCCATACTCACGTTATATCTGATGCCAACAGTCGTGAAATCACGACACAAACGGAGTGAATGTAGACTTGAAGATTCGTGATTTACGTACCCGGATAATAGAAGCACCGAAGTCACCTTACTCAACCACCCATCGAGTCCTTCAAACTTCTCGAGAACACATTTGCGTGGGAGTAACGAGATGCATATTTCATTCACTAGATTGATTTGAAAAGATGTTGACATTTCGTCGAAATCTATCTGCTCAACTGACACGGCATCGTTGTCCTCTAAAACAGAAGCGTCTTCCTCCTTCCCCTTAGCCTCTAAAAATCCATCACAAGTTTGATATCCAGTATGGTCTTTTTGAAATGTATAGCTGGTGTCTTCAGTTGTCTCTCCCTCGATTGGCCTACCTTCCGTTGCAGTTATCTCTTCGCCAATCAATGACCCGGCAGGATCCTCCTGGGTATCTTTTTTCCTGGTATACTCTCTTGCGTCGCTGGACAAACAACGCACCAGTAACGTGCCAATACTCTGCGTCTCCGATTCTGGTTGTAGTGCTAGAAGTTTGAGTATGGATATCAGCTGCACTTTAAAGAGGTGCATCACTATATGTAGCCGGGATATGTATTCAATTGCATGTAAATCAGTAGCTAATGTGATGTCGAATTGATTCAGAAGAACGCTCATAATCTTGTAGCGTTCAGAGTCGCTCACCGTCGGCAAGTAATTAACAGACACAAATGCACAGAAGTCGAAGCTGTAATCTTTAATATGACCGTCAAGGAATTGGTCATATTGCAGTTCGGACAAACTCGCGACGTATTCTGTCACTTGCCTTGCATACTTGTCTAATGTTATTACATCAACTTGATGTTCACTGTCATATACCGGCACATCTTGAAGCAGCCACTCGCAGAACGTTTCGATCTTGTGGTAAAAGATAGTGAAAAATGGGAATTTGAGATACATCAAACGAGTCCCAATCTCATAGGTCTCTGCACCACGTGGGTCTGGCAGCTCTTTCGATAGAATATCGAACACATTTTCGGAATCAAAGCACCTTCGCCAAAATACGTCATATGCTTCCTCGTGGACATCATTGGGCCAGGCACATGACTTTTCCAAGAAGAAAATAATCTTGGCTAAAGGTATCCGTACCATACATTTGATGTATTCCTGCATTGCATCTATAAGTGTGGAGCATCTAAACATGAGTCCAGTGTCACATGCCGCTATAACTTGCCAACTGTCACCACCTTCTGTAATAATATGATCATGTGACCGGATGTACTTCAGAATCTGCAGTTGAAAACATTGCTTCAAGTTGTCAGATCCATTAATCAGTTTAAGTAGTTCCGGGAAGCTGTCGGCGTTCCTTTTAAATTCTGAATACTTGATACAGCTGAAGCACCACATTGCCTGGTCGTGCACAATACTCTCTATATTCACAATAGGCCGGACAGGTTCAAGTATATCTGACAAAAGACAAAAGTTGCCGGAAGCCTCTCTACTCGGTCCATATATCAAGTTAGACAGCGATGGAGTTTTATTCTCTAAAGAATCAATTGTGTATTGCTGCCAGCCTTTTTGAAAGTTGAAGTACCCGTGAGTGTTACGTGCTACGGGAGAGTCTTCTACACCGTCTGTGGCGCGATCCAAGTGCACAACAATGCATACATGTTTTCTGACTTCTGTGTCTTTCTGCAAGACTTGGCTTTGTACCTGCTCAACGGTCCACTTGACCAGCATCATATTTTGTCCATCTAATTCTGGAAGGCACTGAATGAACAAAATCTCTGCATCTGAATTGCACCAGAACTCTTTTATCTTACTCGATAGCATTCGCTCTGATTTGATCCTGTTCATCTTTGACACTTGAACTTTGAAGCTGTCGCCTATGCACTTGGTGATATCAATGTAAATGCTACTGTGCGTGTAGATGATTGTGTTTGAATACTGATGTAAAGTAGATTCACCTGTCATCTCTTGTTTAATACGAGATGTCATGAAGGCACGGAGTCCGTCGTGTATATGCAACCGGAAATACTGTTGCTCTATCAGTTTAACTTCATCCAAGTCTTTTTTGGCTAGTAATGATTTCCGAAGTCTAAGAACAGCATCAGGACAGGCAATCTTCAGTAGATCCGTCTTACACAAGGTCAGCAGATTTTTGGATTCAAGAAAATCCTCATTATTGCCACTATTGTGTTGAAATACCAGTGATGTTAACGACTCGCTATGAAACCCGAGAAACATGGTGCCGGGGCTGAATATTGAGCCTTGAGAGCAGCAAAACGAGTTCATCCACTGATTTAAGCTATTGATGCATTCTCTCTGATTGTCTTCCATTAAGTCGGTGTAGCGCAATGTTTGCTTTTCAAATCTATTGAGGAAAGGGGGGTCCTGCTTATCCAGTTTGTCATCGTCAACAAGTACAATGCATCGAAAGTTGTCATGTACATAGCACACAGGGTTACTATAAGAACCCAAGGCAACCCTACAAGTCCGTATTTCTGTGTCTCCTGTCCCTATAGTTGTATAGTTTTGATTGAGCATGTCATATAAGCTTCCATATAAACTTTCGAGATCTTTCAGAACCAATAACACATTTCGTTCCATGCAGAGTATTATTTGGTTGATGATTCTGTAATTGTATTCTTCCGATATATCGTTTTCAAATCTACTCCCAAGAATGATCTCCAGGTGTCTGGTATCCGCGTCGTCCGAGTCACGTGGCTCAGCGGATGGTTTCATACCCAAATTGTGCGCCGTTGCTAGACCTGGCGTAATGTCTGATGTCCACATAAAATGACTCAGGATATTGAGTGCTGAATCGCCATGTGATATCAACAGTAAGTGACGGGAATGTTTATCAGTCACATTTTCTTCAATCAACTCTAGCAGCGATGGTCTTAGAAGTGGCTGCTGTACGAAATCGATTTCCTCTGAGAACTTGTTCATCATGGCATTCATTTCAAGTGTTAATCCCCCGAAGTTTCGCAGGAGACCTCTCTCAATTGTCATTCCCAAGTCACAGTCTAGCGTGATAGCTCGCACAGAAATATACTTTACCAGAAAATAATAGTCTCTCAAACCGTGAAAATCTCGATGCGTCTGTTCATGTTGATACCTTTTATATGCGATGGCTAAACGATCTAGTTTCTCGTCAGTAAGCACAGTTTGTGGATGATCTGTTGTTGTCCTCGCGCTTTCTTTTCGTATTATTTTCGCTGTCAAGGCAAGGTCTTCAACGCTTGGTTCTGGTCGGGAAAGTTGTACAGCCCTGTTCCTTTTCGACGCATCAAGTTCATAGTTTGAAATGCCTACTACAGCAACTGGTGGATATTCACCTACTGTTGGTTCCAATTGACTATGTAACACTTTCAATGGATTTGAAGCGGAGATCTCAGCAAGTCCAATTTCATCTAGTAAAACATATGGCAAGTCGGCAGGATTTTTATGCTTGTAATCTTTCGCCATGTCAAATATCTTGATTATCCCTTCTGAGGTAGATGATTCTGAGCCTTGGAAGGAGAATTTGCAAAGTCGTGGTAACTGTTTGAAATAGCTATCAATCGACAGTGGTCCACGAAGACCACTCTCAATGAGTTGCATAGACAGTGATTTGCTGCATCCAGGTTTACCAACAACAAAAACAGGAATCCTATTGAGCATGGAAACCAGGATGACAAACACGTTTTCTCTCAGCGCCTCATTCTTAGCAATTATAGAAGTCGTCTGTTTAGTAATCGACCTGTTGAAACCTAACGGTGTCAATCTATCAAGGATATCCATTTGCTCACTGTAAATCATGTGTTTGATGTCGTTTTCAGTAACCTCTAATTTCCAACTGTTATGAGAAGAGATGACCATGGCTACTCTACGTCTGTATTCCATTCGCTCCTCTTCTGTAGTCAGCCTTGAATGATAACAATGCCCCAAGGCTAATACCATGCTTCTTATCTCTAGATCATTCAAATGATCCCCTCCTTTTATTTTTATCACGTTCTTTTTCTCTAGCATCTTCGTAAACCATGTTTGCAGTTCTTTACATCGATTAACGTCTCGAAGGCTAACACTGTGTCCAAAAGCTTCAGATGAGCTAGGAATATTCTTCATAGCACAAAATTTGACGTACCAGCTGTCTTTATCTTTGAAGTGGGCGTAAACTCTTTGTATGCAACGACCCTCTTCGGATTGCCGCACAAACTCTTGTGACAGCGCAAGAAGATGGACAAATCTGCAGCTTGGGAAATCTGGAAACCCAATCATGCGTTTGATGTATCTAAGCTCGTCCTTTTTACTTAGTGACCCATAATCCCACACGTAGTCCATCATTGATTCGGGAAGTTGTTTAACATGGTACACAAGTTTGGCGCTATCTTTGTTCTTAAATGTGGGTTTCTGTAATCCTATTCTGTCTTCAGAAACATAACTTGTGATGTTCTGAAATTGTTTTTCGGTATCTTCGATGACACTGCTAGCTTCTACTTGCAGTCGATATGGATTGCAGGCTGCACAGAACATCAAATTGGGAGGAAGGCACTTTCCTTGAAATCTTCTATGGCATAGGATTTCATTTAGAAGGCCAAGATGATCACAAGTGTTGATTTCATCGAGAAATCCCCAGATATCCTTCTGTAGATTCTGTTCTGCTTGCAATATGACACAATGGACAAAAGATTCAATCTGATCCTTACTCACACCTGCGTGTATGCTCAAAACTTCTAACTCTACCTCACAAACTCGAGCGAGATATGTGATAAGTGTTGTTTTTCCGCAGCCTGTCTCGCCCATAATAATTACGGGTATGTGATTTATTATTCTAAGGTAAATGAGCACCATCTTCAAAAAATTGTCGGGCGTTAGAGCGTAGTTTGTCGCTAGTTTCCTCAACTCTTCCTTATCGAAAGAGCATTTTGTACTTCGGCAAATTCTTTCAAGAATAACTTGAAGTTCATCCTGTGTCTTCGTTTGGTAGTTGCCAAGTGGCTCCTGTAATTGACTCTCAAAGAGCTTTTTGATCTGTGTTGGAACATGTTTCAGAAGGCGATATACTAAAGTTACTGTTTGAGAGTCCTGACTATTAAAAACTGGTAGGAGATGGTTGGTGTCCGACCATTTCACCATACCATCCATTCTGGCGACCATCTCATTGGCAGTTACTTTCGACGTAGAATGAAGCTTAACCAATGATATTGTTTTAGGGGATTTGAAATTCAATGACCGGGCCGAGAATTCCGCTGTTGATTCCAAGATTGTCTTCACGAGGTCCACTCGCACGGTATCATACCCATCCCCAATCATTCTCTCTAGATTTGACATCGAGTAATATGTGGAGTTGGTCATACTTCTTAGTGCCATCGCACAGATCTCGAGAAAGTTATGCACTACTGTAAACGACATTTCTTTCCACAACGTGATATACTTATCCATAAGTTGCCGACATTCTCCAACACTTAATGGGGCAGCTTTGCCATCTCCTACCATCAGTTGTTCATTTATAGTTCCATTTTCCAGCGCTTTTAGGTAACGACAGACTACTTGCACATGACTGCTGACTTCCCTACTAACTATGAACGATGAAAATCTAGCAGGCCATATAAGATGTCTTCTTCTGAATGCACAACATGTCGTGAGCGAATTGATCAGTTTGTCTAGTTGAGTATTCGCTACTTCAATTAAGATTCGTAATGTAGGAGCTGAACACATATCTGTCTGTGAACATGATATGCCCATGACTACAACTTCAAATACAAAGGAATCAAATACACTTGGATTTGACATGGCTGCAACATCAATATGGAGAATGTGTTGACTTGATTTCATATTCGACTTCAACTGCTTAATGAGTTCTAATTTAGTTACAGATCCACTAGCATGAAGCCAAACAACACTGCATTCGTGTTCAGAAGCCACATCTGCAATGTATTCACTCTTACCAAGACCTGGTTGGGAAGATGTTACCACTTCAACGTTCGGCCATCCTTTTTGGAAGCATGCTTTCATGTCATTGTCACTCAGGCCACCAACACGATGTATCTTGCCGGGAGAAAACTGATCAATCATATGGTGGTAGCGCCCTCCACGACAAATAAGTGCTAGCATGAACTTCTTGTCTTCGCCATCTTGTAGACGTTTGATTGCGGTGACAAGTTGAAACTGTATATCAGTCTGGAGCGATTCAACATTGACGATTGTGTACAGGTGCTTCGTACCAGAGTTGTCTGCTGCCAATGTGCATCGTTGTAACAACAGATCTATTTCTTCCCAAGACGTCTCGTCGTGACAGAAAACGACTTCATTCGGTTCGGGCAGAGCATCACACGTATCTTGGTATAAACTCAGTAGGACAGGAATGGAGCGTGTACTTTCTTTATCTAGCTCCACAACGTAAACGGACCCGGGTCTCAACGGTGTCTCTAGTTTAGCACTGCAAAGCTTCCATGCGCAGGTTTTACGTCTCTTATGTACAGTTCCCAGATTACAAAAACTTTGCTCCAGAGCTATGCCAAGCTGACTCAGACGTACGTCGAGTGAGGCGTCTTCTGGTATTGGTTTATCACGGCATTGGTTTTTATGGACTACCATATCCGAATGTACGAATCGAAAGAGTAAATTTAGATCGTCTGTCACTTCACAATTGCCATTGAAAAAGTCATCCAAGAGTTTCAATTGCTTTGATTGGAAGAATGTCAAATAATGGTACCTCCTTCTTGCTTCTGCTAATTTCATCACCCAGGTGTCATAGGAAAGTTGCCACATGTTACATATATGCTCCAGATGCTGAAGGCTTTGAATTTCCATGTCACAACAATTATCGATAAACCATGGATTCTCCAGCAGCATATTTCGAACGTCAATTATATCATTCACGACTGTAACCGCTTCTATGAATTCTTGTAGGTGTTTTGACGTGGGTTCCGTTTGAAGATTCAAGACCCGGACACCTGGGATTTGTTTGTTGACAAGGAATGACGCCCGACTTCTTAGGTCATTTAAGTCATCCAAACCATATTTTGCCAATGTAGTTTTCTTTTCTTTTGTATTCTGTGATTCTTCTGCATCTTCTTTCTGACACGGATATGATAATGTAACTAGACATTGTGTAGATTTGCCGTCAATATGAAACTTGTATTGACCGCGTCTCAGTGCTTCTAGTATGATTTCTTTTGTTGTCTCAGCGCGATTGGCGATGTTATTATAAAAATGCGCAATACTGTAGAAATTGTGTACACAGTTACTTAATTTTACATGGACTTTTTCATTAACTGCCGTACCTCTATTTGCTAAGATTGTATCCAACAGTGCGTGGCCATTTCTACTCTCTGATCGTATGAATGGATCGAGATATCGTTGAACAGCTAATAAATCTGATATAATAGTAACATTCACATACTGCTCCGACCTTTGATCTATAGAGTCGACGAGATACCCAATGTTTTCATTCACCAATGGACGTAAAAAACTTATAAGATCTTCACTTTTACCAAGTTCATTCACAACGTGCCAGTCCATGTCCTCCAGTTTCTTATCTACCCTTCCTATTGCTTGGAGTGCCTCATTGATCGATGACAACGTTGGACTTTTCAAAGCTTCATCCTGACATGATAAACTCTGACGAGTAGTCATAGAGGCTTCGTACAAGTCGTCGACTTCGGATACTCCAAAAGCAACACACATGGCAGCTAGCATGCAGGACTTCTCTTTGAGATCGGGAAGTTTCACATAAGCCATAATCGCACTTTGAATATTATCTGGGATAAAGACCTGAGTCTTGCCACTTGAAAAGAAAGTTTCCACTCTTTGCATTTCCTGAATAATTTCTTCTGTAGTGATTCCAGCCATAAGATTGTCAACAACATGCAATGGTACATCCAGATCATCTTGAAGTAATACTAAATCTGAATATATACGGAAAACTGGCAAACAGCTGTTGGACAAATAAGTCGCAAGCTGTGTGAAATTGATGGAAGATTCTGTTGAAGGCAACCGAATTTGCAATCTATTTTTAGTAGAATCGATATCCGGAATATCTTGAAAACTTGCCGCAACTCTGCATTTTTCTAGTGAGAGGCTTGGACAACTGCCTTCAAATAGAGATCGGCATACGTTCAGGAAAATCTTCGAAATAAAGAGTGAGCATATTGGCCGTGTATCAGAAATAAGCGAAAGAACGGTATATAATACCCCCCAATACTCAGGGGTGGTTGTATCGTAGATGATTATCTTCTGTTGCTTGTCTGGGTCTCTTCTGACATTGATCTCATATTCTAGAATGGATCGGTCTTTTACGTCCACGACTAACTTCAAGTTTCCAACTAATACCCCTGAGAACTGATTTAATTGTTCAAGATTCCTTCTGAATTGTAGCACACATTGCCTCAACTTCTTCATTTGCTCCTTCCACGTTGGGATAGTATGTGCTCCCTTTAGTACGTCCACTAACTCTGTGGTAATCTTGTCATGAGTCTCCAAACTGGACAAAAAACCAAGGGTAACACATTTATTGGAAACCTGCTTCACTAGGTGCATGCACAGGCAACGTAGGTTATCAATGACTTCACTTTGGAGAACTTCAGTTTTGTAATTCCCGCTCACATTTAATATCATCAACCAGAACTCTGCGTCCTTCACAATCCCCAATATCGCTGACTCGAACTCTGATGACATAATACCAGGATCAGGGAGTTCATTTGCATTCAGTGATGGCTTCTGAATGTCTATCATGCACATAACTATCTCCAAAATATACTTCGAATTAACTTCCAAGTGATCCCTTTCTTGCGCTTCATCATGAAGTATTCTCAAATGTTTTACTTGCTGTGATACAGTACTTTTGGTATCCCGCAATATTTTCTTGATGTGATTCGTCATCCTGTTCATTATGCAGATTTCGCACTCTGTTAGAGTCGTTCCAGTTTCCTTAGACATGCTAGATATGGATTTAAGCATATCGCAAATTGGTACGTTTTTGATTGAATCGTACACTTCATCATCTACATACTTGACCGGTGTGTCATTTCTTAGCTCAACCATTGCTAAGATCGTGTAAATAATGCGATAGGCTTTGGTCTTCTTTTTTTGAAAAAAGGACGTCGCAAATTTGATCCCGTTGCTCACAATCTCTTTCAGATCGTAGTCATTGATAAGTTGCAAAATATCGTCACATGCTAATACTTTGATGAAAATATCGAGAACATCGACGTCATCCTCTTTGAACATTTTTGCCGATACCATTTTCAAGTCGTTCGATGTTCTGTACAAAGCTCTAGTTAGTATAAGATTTTCGATGTCACCCAGCATGCCCAGTGTGGCCCATTTGTCATCGCATATTCGTTGCAGTACTATACGTCTGATTACCTCCTTCAACGTTGTCACGTTGATAGCAGAAAAATGTTTCCATGTTTCTACCAACCGTTTCAAAGGTTTCCCCTTGAGTAATTGTTTGAGCTTATTCACAATTGTATCAGAGACCGTCGTGTCATCAAAAAGTGATTTGTAGCTGTCCTTTGAAACCACTCCTATGATACATTTGAATGATTCTATGCTTGATACTGTCTCGATGATCTCACTTACAAGAGGGACACACTTCAAAAGTGATTCTGATCCATTTTTGACTTCCCTGTCTAGAATCATTGTGAGAAGAGATTCTGAATGCGTATTTAAACTTTTGAACACAGGTCTTTGTACTTCTTTGTGATAACTAACAAGCGTTTCTGATGCCATAAAGTTCAAGTAGTACGACCATAGGTGAAGCCAGTTCCCCTGATCAATTCCTTTTATCAACCAGACACACGCTGAGTGCAGATTCATGATCATGTCATGTGGGAACTGTTCTGGTTGACAATGTCGCCTTATGGTCCCCGCAATGTACTGGTTCTCATTGTTCCCCATAGCCGGTACGTGATGACCTAAATCGATAAGTTTGCCCAACAATAGCGTCATGCAAATAACTTGAGATGTATTCCAAGCAGCAAGACTTCGCTGAAACCAACCAATGAAATCGTTAGGGTTTGTAGATTTCGTTGGAAACCCAAGCGTGACCATCTCCCGAAATATTGCCTGGAAATTCTGATTTGTAATACACGAATTAAGCATTTCCACGTATAGCAGCAGACCCTCAGCGGTAGTTTTATCTGGCTTATATGGCGCTTTATATGGATACATAAACACGTCGTAACTGTTCCGAGTAAAGTCCACGCGCCTTTTTTGCTTTTCCTTTACCTCTTTTTTTTTATTTGTAATTGAGTAGAAATATGCGTAAGATTCATCTTTGGTAAGCTCTATATCTGTTTTAGCAAACCACCATTGCTGCTTCTCTGATCTTGACGACTGTCGAACGAATTGTGTATCCATTGGTTTATATTGAGTCATATGATCTTTTCTCAACAGAGATACGGTCACAGTTGGAGCCTTTTGACCACTTAGGACAAGTACCCGGAATGATACCATCACTTTTTGCTGGAAGAGAGAACATCCATACACAACTCAAATTAAAATTTTTGTGTTTACATGGATTATAAATGAAGTTTACTAGTCAATAATAGGCTTATAACTCGCTCTATATAAGTATAAAACTATACCATCGCCAAGTTAATTTGGCTGGGATGAGGTGAAAATCCTTGGAACACAACAGGAAGTCTGAAGAAGTCCGCGAAGCAACGAAGATGAGAAAACATGTTTTTTATTTTTGAAACAACATTTTCTAATTTTGCAACAATATTTTCGCAAGCCTTAAGCGATTAACCCTAACCCATTTGGCCACTTTTTACAGAATTTTTTTCCCGCGGCGAAAAGTGACCCAAAATATCGCCGCGAAACTTCCACGTCGGGTGGAACAAACAGCCTGGCTAGTTAGATTCTGTTTAGCAGGGTTAGGGTTTTATTGAACCACGGACCTCCAGCACACGGGACTTGGGATTTTCCAGTACACCACGAAAATAGTTCGAAAATAGGTTCTATAATACGAATATTACAAACAATCTTTAATATGAATATTCTGAAAAGGTTCTCTAATCCGAAAGTTAAAAAAAGATTCGGATTAAAGAACCCTTTTGAAATTCGGATTAAAGAAGCTTATTCCATATTCGGAGTAAAAATCCTTTTTAAATATTCGGATTACCCCTTTTCAATAATCGGATTATAGAACATGATGATAGTATTCGGACTAAAGAACCGTTTTTCTTGTTCGGATTATAGAACCTTTTTCATTTTTGTTCTATAGAACCTTCGAATTATAGAACACCTTCATTATTTTCGTACTACAGAACCTTCGTACTAGGCGTATACAATATAGACGTTATTCATATTTGGCGATTTCAGGCTAAAGAGGGAGACATACTCAATGTGACGTCACTAATCATAACGAAATCGAGGCCAACAGTGGTAAATTACGTCGCTCTCTATAACCATATTTTTCGGATTATAGAACCTTCGGACTATAGAACCCGTCGGACTATAGAACCGTCAGACTATAGATATGTCATGACTTGAATTAAATCTTTATGACATTACTGTCTGGGCCACATGGATAGGCAGAACTCTACAGTGTGTGGTCAATATACAGTCATCAAAAAAAGTAACTAGACAGGTAATGAATGGGCTTCTAACTCTAAAAATATATATCCTACCTAAAAATATTAAATTATAAAGTTGTTAACAAATTCACGCTAGAACCGGGTGATTATTGAGGAAGTGACACTCCAAAATGTAAGGTGAAGTCCGATTTTCATTTTCACATTTTTATTTTCTACACGCGGACCCATCTACGTGTACCTTATCGATTACCGGTAGTGCAATTGAGGATGCATGCGCAGGTTGGACAGTCGGCCGAATTGTTCCGATGGATCAATACGCCACACACACGCTACCTGTCATACACTCCCCCGTGTTGAAACGTAAAATGTGAAAATGAAATTGTGACTTTACCTTACATTTTGGATTGTCACTTTTTCAATATTCAACCGATCCTAGCGTGCAATATCTCATATTAAAGAAGATGAATTTCTCAACAACTTTATGATTTAATATTTTTAGGTAGGATATATATTTTTAGAGTAAAAAGTCAATTAATTATCTGTATAGTTTTTTTTGATGACTGTAAGACGTTACAAATGGTTACATAGAAATAAAGTGTGATATTGTTAGTAATTCTCTGAGTGAGTCTTCTTTGTGTATTGTGTACCTTTATTGAGTGATTACGAATATTACAATCCCCACCATTCCCTCTCACTCTTTGTTTCTTTCTTTTTTTGTATTTTAATCAAAATTATTGTTTCAATGGAATATTTATGGCCATGTGTTTTGAACTGACCACCCAAAAAGGGTGGCGGCGTTGCATTTTTGGTGACGAATCATCCATCTCTCTCTATTAACTCAACAACTAAATGTGGTAGAGCTATGGTTTAGGTGTCATTTGAAAGCTTATTTATTTAGCTACGCTGTGTGAATAAATCAAGTATTTCTATAACTGTTTGGCTGAGATATGATTGATTATATTTCGAAAGTCAGGGGTGGCGGCGGTGGCGGTGGCGGTGGCGTAACTTGTGTACAATCTCTAATGGGGAATATAGAAAATGTTCCCAATTCTACGTTCAAATTACGATAACTCCTTATCTCTCTATGGTACAAACATGATTTTGGTCTCATTTTATAGATTGTTTTATATTCTATAAGTTTCTGTTTCAACAAACGTGTCAACTATTACGTAACAATTGTAATCACGAATCGATTGCATTGTCCTTGGCTTTTTCCCTATTCAGTACACAGTGAACTTGCCCTATTCATCGGTTTTACATACATGACTATAACAACAGAATTATTCAACCGATGATAGCAAAATTATACATTTTTGGAAAGCTCTCAAATAGGGGAATTCAAAAATTCCGCTTAAATCAGGATAGGGTGAATATTCAAATATATATATGTGAAAACTCTAATAAATATGAAATGTAAACGCTTGCGCTCATTTACTTCCCGATATAGTATATTTCAACAAGTTACCCTTGACAACCATTATGTTCTGATGGGTAAATTGCATGAGGAACTAATATGCACAGTAAAATAATGATTGGGATAGGAATAAAAAAAAAATTGAGCTTTAATCAAAATATGAAAAAAATTGATATGCTTTGAACATTCTTAATCACAAGATGTTACCATTAGGTCGTATGCAAATTCCAATCGCATATTTGGATTCCTTGTGAGATTACCGTTCAGAAAATATATACTTTTTATTGGGTAGAACAAGTAGTTATTGCAATATGCTAATTCGAATCTCAGATGGTGTAAAATGTAAAATTCTGGACATGCAACGGGAAGGGTGGCGAGTTCAAAACACATGGCCTTATCTGTTAGGTCAATTATAAATATCGGGTAATTTCCTCTTTGAGTTTAAGATGAAGTAATATTACGTTTGTTGGTAAATTGAAGGACATTTAAGATTTCTAGTATAAACAAGGTAGTCTAAAAGGCTATGGTGAATTGCAATTAAGATTATATGAAAGGTGTTAGAGGGCGCGTGGTCAGGGGTGAAACTCCGCCGGCGATTTGAATCCACTTCGAAAAATTAGAAAATATTGTTGCAAAAATAGAAAAAAATGCACGCAAAACAAGAAAATATTGTTGCAAAAATAGAAAACATTCTTGCAAATTTAGAAAACATTCTTGCAAAAATAGAAAATATTGTTGCAAAAATAGAAAACATTCTCGCGAAAATGTTTTGATATGCAAACATTGGCGCTCCTAGGACACCCGTAGTATTGACACCCTTGATTTTTCATAAACCATTGTAAATCTTGTACGATTTAACCATCTTCAGTAGCAAAATGAAATTTGTTGTCAAAGTGTGCCGAGGTATTCTTAACTCATATCAATTATGTTATCGTTTGATGATCAAATTAATAATTCAGACGTTTCTATATATAATGAGTGTGGACGTACCTTCCGCGGTATTTATCATCATAATATATACTTACATTTGCTCGTGCGGATGACGCTTCATTTGGCACAGGTGCTGGTTGATGAAACCGATGAAACCAACAAACATTTGTCTGTTAGAAAAGGACAAAGAATTATTAAAACTTCATTACCTTTTTTGGTTCTCATATTTTCTTCATTAAACCTAAATGTACAAATGAAAAATCAAATGTGTACAGGGCGTGTGAAAAAAGGGTCCCATGTGAAACATGATTCTTTTGTGGGGGCCATGAAAAATATAAAAATTGTATATGAAATAGTAATAATCATGTTCAGCAATCTATTATATCAATTTTGGAGAGTTCATTATATAATTATGCAAATCTACTCAGACATGTCAAATTCAAAAAGCTTTGGCCACTTTTCATTTGCAGAGAACTCTTTTGTTAGAATCGTCATTCAGTGTGTAAGTGAACTAATCAATAAAATCAATAATAATCTACTACATGTTGATAGTTAGTTCAATTCGAGCAGGAAAACATATTTTCATCCATATTATCCATGACAAACAACAGCATATTTGAATATCCGATGTATTTTACACAATATATAAGATGTATTTTAAACAATATAAGATGTATTTACACAATACATTGATGTGTCCTATAAATCATTATTGGAATCTAAAAGGCAGTTTTTTCAATTGATTTTTTTCAAGTGTGATTCTTCATCTTGTTATGGCCCTGTCACACATACGGCGATTAGGCCAACGATTGCACTGCGCTCAAAACAGTATCAAAATATGAATAACACGCAGTGAGAGCGCGGAAACCTGTCCTAAATTGTCCATTTTTAAATCAAGTTCACTAATACCCCTGTAACACATACGGCGATCAGGCCTTGCGCTCTCGTTGCGCTGAAAAAGCCATGCAATGCAAAGCACAGTAAAGGCCCTGTCACACATACGGCGATCAGGCCAGCGACTGCACCGCGCTCAAAAAAATATCAAAATATGTATAACACGCAGTTAGAGCGCGGAAAACTGTCCCAAATTGTCCATTTTTAAGTCAAGGTCACTAAAACCCTTTCATATTCCGCTGCGATCAGGCCGGTGCTTGAGTTACGCTAAAACATAATCAAAACGCCAAGACAAACGCATTAAGATCTCTACGAACCCCTCGGTGACGCAGTGGGAACTGGATGGGACTTGAAAGGGTCGTGAGAGGGTCTCCATGGTCGCCCTTGAGCGCCAGCGTAGTGCGCTTGTTTTGTGCATGCACAAAACAAGCGTGAGGTTCGGCGCTTTCAGAGCGTTGCCCTGTCCTGCCATCATGTGTTATAGGTGTTCACTCGTCAAACTCCAAGAACAGACTGAGCATCCTTTAGACAAAGACATGCATGAATGGAGTCCAATCATTTGGGTTATTAGTTTAACAGTTTTAACAGGTGTATGGTATTGTACTAGGGGTGATGATTTGAATAATATTGACCTGTTTTGACCAATTGAATATCAAAATTTCATTAATAATACGAGGGTCATTCAATAAGTTCTACCTCCTCACTCATAACATCGTTAATATGAATGGCAGCTGCCTCATGACATTTGTTATGAGTATAGTTCTGAATCATATACATGTAGCTACACTTTTATAATAAATGATTGTTATCTGTCTAACCTTTGTTATAATGCGATAAAAACCAGAGAGAGATTTTGGACAACGGACACGGAAATTACTCTAAAGATAACTAATGTTATTTGGTTTTTTTCTAAATATAATACTGTATTATCATGTATAAATCAGATAGTAGGCAATATTAATCTTTGTAGGCTTGCAAATAGTATAATATCAACTCGAATGTATTGCTACGCCTTTATCATACTGGAATACCGCTAATAAGTCAAATTTTCGTTGTTACAAGTCAAGACACAGTGATGCCTCTGATGTTCAATCTTAACTTAATAGTCACGTGAGTTTTCTTATGTGTAACCTTATAGTATAGTAATATAGTCAATCAGGTAGTCAGTAGTAGAAAATCATTTTTCTAGATACTTGAAATCTATCCTCTTAGTCCTGTTTATTGAAGATTTCTTAGTTCCTGTGAAAAGCGAATATGACTTTTGCAGCGGTTTTCTGGGGTAGGGTTAAAACTATGGCTGTCCTTGTCTGGTTCTGGCTAATTAGAGGGCACCCCCCCCCCCCCCCCAAATGAAAAAGAAGAAGAAAATAACAGTCACTTGTATTGTTTATAGTCTGTTCAAGAGATATCTGTGATTTAGAACGGATAGCCAAACGAATAGCACTGATGAAACAGGTGGCTGGTGTTTCTATCCGTCCTTGTTGCACTAAATGGACCTTTGGTTTTTACTGCATCTTCAGAAAAGTACAACCAGAACTCGGACCAATTTTATATGAATTTGTAGCTGAGATTCAAAACTACAATTGTGGAATTTTTTCATACGACTGGTTTATACAATAGCAAAGTTATGAGGTATGAGGTAGAACTTATTGAATGACCCTATCATTTTAATATATTTAGATTCAACAATGTTATTGTACACCTGTTCAAAACTCCCGCCACTATGTTTATGGCTATACAAAACTGGCATTATCGCAATACGCTAAGCTAGGATAATGCCCTCTAAATCTTACTATAATTTGCCGTATGTTGTATGTATGTGTGTCTCCTGAAAAGGCTCTCTCATTTTTTGCGTCTAAAAGCCGTGAACGTTGCACTGATAATAGATGATGACTTGACACGGGTTATAAGCTATAAATGACTGAAAACCGTACAGAATTGACCGAGATATGAGCAAAAGGAGTCAAATTTAGGGCCTTTTCAGACTGTTTCTACGGGCCATGTTTGTTTATTTTTCGGTGCGTACTGCAACCATGCAGTCGCGTAACACATAACGCGGCGTAGTGCGCCATGTAAAATAAACGCTCACACGCACTACATCCGCGCACCCTACACAAGGAGAAATACGCTGCTCTGGAGTTGATTAATTTAGGCCTTGAAGGTGTATAAGCATGGGGCGGGCGGGAACTGCGGGCGAGGGACGGCAGGAGGAGGGCGGGCGGGGCGAGGGGAGGCCATGAAGTAATGAGGTTTTGGAGGCAGGGAGTTACTGAAACACGCTATGGGAGTTGGTTAATGTAGGCCTTGAAGGTTTAGATAAGCACGGGGCGGGCGGGCGAGGGGAGGCCATGAAGTAATAAGGTTTGGGAGGCAGGGGGTTAATGAAGAAATGTGATACTTAATTGCGTAACACTAACAGGGAGGGCCACGAGGTGGAAGGAAATAGTGTGGACAAAAGTATAAACCAGGGGATACAGCTTGGGGAGATGGTTAAGGTTTAGGCCTTGGGTGTTGAGATACGCACGGTGCGGGGGTGGCGGGCCGGGGCAGAATGCCGGGACGAGGGGGTTTAATGAAGTAATGTGGTTTGGTGGCAGGGGGTTAAAGAAGAAATGCGATACTAAATTGCGTAACAGGGAGGGTCACGAGGTGGAATGAAATAGTATGGTTCCTTAAAAGTATAAACAATGGGATAAAACTTTGGGTAATGACGGGGATAAATTTCCCAACACTTATGTGTTGTTTCATTTCGTAGGTGTTCTATCTGGTAGGTCCTACTCCCTAGCTGGAGAGCCCGTCCGAAGGACGGGCGTCCCGCTAGTCTTACTATAATTTGTCTTATGTTGTATGTTTGTATGTATGTGTGTATCCATAAAAGGCTCTCTCATTTTCCATCTAAACGCCGTGAACGTTTTACTGATAAAAGATGATTATAATGTGAGCGTTATAAGCTATAAATGGCTGAAAACCATACAGAATTGACCGAGATATGAGCAAAAGCGGGAAATCCAAGGCCTTTTCAGCCCGGCTTTTGAGACTATTTCTACGGGCCACGTTTGTTTTTTCTCTATGCGTACACTGTAACCATGCAGTCGGCGCGTGTAACACAAAACGCGTCGCAGTGCGCCATGCAAAATAAACGCGCACACGCAGTACACCCACGCACCCCTACACACGCGGGCGGGCAAATATTGGAGAAATACGCTGCGCCACGGGAATTGGTTACGGTTTAGGCCTTGTGGTTGAGATAAGCCACGGGGCGGGGGCGGAGACGGGGACGGGGTGGGAACGGCGGCGGGTCGGGGACGGGGGACAGGGAGGGGCGGGGACAGCTGGGGGCGGCGGGCGGGGACGAGGACGGGTCTAATGAAGAAATGTGGTTTGGGAGGCACGGCCTTGGGGGTTGAGATATGCCACGGGCGGGCGGGGCGCGGGCGGTGACGAATGGGGGTTGTGTGTAATGATGTAATGTGGTTTGAGAGGCAGGGGGTTAATGAAGAAATGTGATGCTAAATTGCGTAACGGATATGCCACGGAGCGGGGGTAGGGCGGGGGAGTGACTGGTGGGTATATGGTCAAGGTTTAGGCCATGGAGTTGAAATATGCTACGGGGCGTGGGCGGGCGGGGGGGGGGGGGTCTTTTTAAAAAATTTAATTGAAATTTGAAAACATTTGAATTAAAACAAAACCTTTTGATTTAAAACAAAAATGTTTTAAATATTGTTCTATTCCTATGTGTTTCTATGCGGTGCTCCCCGCTCCCGCACTTTTTGCATCCCTGGCTGGCGCTCAAGGGCGACCATGGGGACCCTTTCCCATCCTAAACCAGTGTCGATCACTGCGTCACTAATCGGTTCTTAACGACCGTAATGCGTTTGGCCTGGCGTTTTGATATTTTGTCACTGCAATGGATGGATCGCAGCATGCAGAATGTGAAAAGGGTTTAGCTATAATACCTTGTTTTAAACAAATTAACAATTTTCGCGCTCTTTCTGCATGTTATTCAAATGTTGATACTTTTTAGCGCAATGCAAGCACTGGCCCGATTGCAGTAGGTGTGACAGGGACGCGTGAGTTGAAGCAATGACGTCGGCCGCAACGACGGGAGTATAAACTATATCTAGTTCTGGTTGCAGACCAGGGCACCTTTATTTTTATGAGAAAATGATCCCTAGTGACCTTCTTGACCTTTGACCTGGTTATGATGATTTACTTTTATTCTTGCATGATCGAACCAAACAAGATAAAACAGGTCCGATCTAATTCGGAGCATGTCTTGCAAATCGGAACATGTTTAAACTTTTAACCCTGTATAGGTCAATGACCCCTAGTGACCCCATACGACATGTCCATTTTAATCGCTGATATATTGGTATAGGCATGGACCTAAGGAATATTTTGACCAATTCTAATGCACATCAGTCATTTCCTCTGAGACGAGAAGCATTTTAGGTGAACGGATTAAAAATCGATGTTTTGACTCCTAGTGACCCCTTCTTGACCTATGACCTGATCAAAATGATTGACTTATTTACTTGGCTCATCAATCCAAACAAGATGCAACAAACCCGGTCCAAATCGGATCATGTCTTAACTTTTACCTCTGTAAAGTTCAATGACCCCTATTAACCCCTTCTTGACCTTTGACCTGGTCAATATGATTGATTTATTTTCTTGGCTCATCAAACCAAACAAGATGCAACAAACCCAGTCCAAATCGGATCATGTCTTAACTTTTACTCCTGTAAAGTTCAATGACCCCTATTGACCCCTTTTTGACCTTTGACCTGGTCAATATGATTAACTTATTTTCTTGGCTCATCAATCTAAACAAGATGCAACAAACCAGGTCCAAATCGGATCATGTCTTAACTTTTACCCTTGTAAAGTTTAATGACCCCTATTGACCCCTTTTTGACCTTTGACCTGGTCAATATGGTTGACTTATTTTCTTGGCTCATCAAACCAAACAAGATGCAACAAACCCGGTCCAAATCGGATCATGTCTTAATTTTTACCCCTGTAAAGTTCAATGACCCCTATTGACCCCTTCTTGACCTTTGACCTGGTCAATATGATTGACTTATATTCTTAGCTCATCAATCTAAACAAGATGCAATAAATCCGGTCCAAATCGGATCATGTCTTAACTTTTACCCTTGTAAAGTTCAATGACCCGTATTGACCCCTTCTTGACCTTTGACGTGGTCAACATGATTAACTTATTTTCTTGGCTCATCAATCTAAACAAGATGCAACAAACCCGGTCCCAATCGGAGCATATCTCACGTTTTACCACTGTATAGGTCAATGACCTCTAGTGACCCCGCATGACACGTCAATTTTAATCGCTGAGATTGCTGTATGTGCATGGACCCAAGGAATCTTTTGACCAATTCTGACATTCATGAGCCATTTCCTCTGAAACAAGAAGCATTTTAAATGATATGGTTAGAAAATCAACATTTTGACCCCTAGTGACCCCAAATAATTTCTGATTTTAAAACCCCACCTATTGTATATGCGTACGGTCATAAGAAATATGTTGATCAATTTTCACGATCCTAGGTCATTTCACTAAATTGGAAATGCATTTTAAGTGAAAATCACGTTTTGGCCCCTAGTGACCCCCCTGTGACCTTTGACCCCAAACTGTGAGGTCCTGTAATGAAGGTCTGGTAGGGGGTCCTACTGACCAAATCTGGTGATTATAGCATGTAAACTGTAGGAGGAGTATGCTGGTTCCCTGCACCCTGGATCCCCGGCCCAACTTATCCATAGGTGCAGGTACGGGCAAATCAATTGCCGTCCGTAACCGTAAGCTCAACACTCAACACATTGCATTGTCGCTCTGTTATGGCATAAGGTAAATAATGATCAACGCACTGTAGCTGAGACATCCCATCGAACGCGGAATGCATTGTCGCGATGCCATAGCTACGGCGCGGATGGAACACGCTATGACATGCGTGCATGTGCGTGTGGAGTCCGGTGCAGCGGTTAGCGCAGATACACGTGTAGTTTGTGCCAATCAGCACATTTGTTATCATTCTAAGCGTGACGCTGGCTTGATCGAATTTATTTGTGGATCCATTTTTTGTCAATCATGACTTTTATGCCAGCAAATCAGCTTTGAGTGGAAATCGGCGCGTACCTGCATCTATGGATAAGTTGTGTGGAGCCCATTGATGCAGGGAACCAGCATATAGGAGGAGAAGCATTTTAAGTAATAGAAGTGAAAATTAACATTTTGACCCCTAGTGATCCCTTCTTGACCTTTGACCTGGTCAATATGATTGACTCATTTTCTTGGCTTATCAAACCAAACAGGATGCAACAAACCCGGTCCAAATCGGAGCATGTCTTAACCTTTACCCCTGTAAAGTGCAATGACCCCTTATGACCCCTGTGTGACCTTTGACCCTAAACTGAGAAGACCCTATATGTAAGTCAGGTATGGGGTCCTACTGACCAAATCTGGTGATTATAGCATGTAAACTGTATGAGAGCATTGAGAGCACGTGTGGTGTAGTGGATAGCATGCCGGTCTCACGATGCAAAGGTTGTGAGTTCTAGCCCCACTACAGCCAACTTGTTTGTATCCTTGGGCAAGGTACTTAGTCTCAATTGCTTCGTCGACCCAAGCGAGATTGGGGAGCTGTTAGGGGATATTACAATCTAAGTGCTGATACTGTGTGCACCGTATCGGTAGCCTGGTAAATGAAGCGAAATGATTTGTGACGATTTCCTAATGGCAGCAAAAAACAGTGGTTCGGAAGTCACGTATAAATGGTGGTCCCGTGCATCGGAAGAGCAATACCCGAGCACGTTTAAAAAAAAAGGTTACGTACTCTTTCGTAAGGGGAGACGTCAAAACTCGACCGCCCGTTGACTGCCGGTTACGGGCGGTTCCGCCCGGTTCTTTCAGGTCAAATGTTTTACTGGTATATGAATATTCGCGCATGCAACACTGAACAACCGCCGGTTGACTTAATGCTGTAATCTGACCAATTTACACTATCAATCTGTTACTTTGCGGTCATTATAGCTCTCTCTATAATCGTTCTATAAAAAACAAACATTCATAGACTTTCGGTATTGATTTTAAAAAGTTAATTGAGCTATAAACAGATTGAAAAAGCCAACCCCAGCGAAAATCAATAGCTGTATTGTACTGGTTGTCAACTGAGACTTTTAAGTCTTAAAAGAGCCCATTACTTCAAGATGTTATTGCTCACGTGTGTGACGAGGCACTTTCAACCGGTCGTGTTCACCAGAGTGTTACTATTTGACCTCATTATGTGTGTATATTATAACAGACGACACGTTTTGTGAGAACCGAACGGAACCGGCCGTAACCGGCGGTTGCCGGGCGGTCGAGTTTTGACGTGATCCCTAAAGAGTAGGGGATCATCCCGGTCTGTATCTGTTCACACATCTAACGAAATAAGCTAATAAGCTTATTGGGTTATCCAGGGTCGTAGGACCCAAATAATATCAAATCAAATGAGGAGAAGCATTTTAAGTAATAGAAGTGAAAATTAACATTTTGACCCCTAGTGACCCCAAATATTTTTTGATTTTAAAAACCGAACTATTGTATATGCGTACGGTCGTAAGGAATATCTTGACTAATTTTGACGATCCTAGGTCATTTCACTAAATTGAAACGGCGTTTTAAGTGAAAATCACGTTTTGACCCCTTATGACCCCTGTGTGACCTTTGACCCCAAACTGTGAAGACCCTATATGTAGGTCAGGTAGGGGTCCTACTGACTAAATATGGTGATTGTAGCATGTAAACTGTAGGAGAAGAAGCATTTGGTACTGGTAGATATTGCCAGAAGAAGAAGCAGATGATGATGAAAGAAACGGCAGAGATAGAGTACCTCGATTTTGAAAAAATAAAGGTAAGAAGCGCTTCCATCATTAAATGGCATGATCAGTGATAATAGGTGATTGGATCGAGCCCTACTATACTGTACGTATGGCTAATGAAACCTAGACTGTTGAAAAACGCTTACTAGGTACGAGTACACCTAACTAGCTCGAGAGGGTGCAATGTCAATGACCCCCCCCCCCCCTGGCTACGCCACTGTAGTTCAGGGGGTGTGGACTCTCAGGTACAGCCTCCGTAAATCTACCGTAACTTCTTCAATATTCATTTAATCTTTATAAACGCATAGTTTTTTGCAGAAAAGGTTTCAATGAATCCAACCATGATAATGAAATTGACCATTTTGGAAAAAAATATAAAAAACATGTTTTTTGACCCATTTTAGGTTCTGCAAAGATAACTCAAAATATATTTTGTTAACTTTTGTCAAACTAGTTTTATGATAATCCTGATATCATTACCCGGGGTGCTTTTTTTTTGGGGGGGGGGGGGGAATATCTTTTTTATTTTTTGAGTATAGACTAAAAAGTGCCCAAAAATGTGAAAAAATAAAAGAAAAATTCAAACAAACAAAAGTATCCCGGGTAATGTTATCAGGATTATCATAAAACTAGTATGACAAAATTTGACAAAATATATTTTGAGTTATCTTTGCAGAACCTAAAATGGGTCAAAAAATATGTTTTTTATATTTTTTTCCAAATGGTCAATTTCATTATCATGGTTGGATTCATTGAACCCTTTTCTGCAAAAAAACTGCATACGTTTATAAAGATTAAATGAATATTGAAGAAGTTACGGCAGTTTTACGGAGGCTGTACCTGAGAGTCCCCCCCCCCCCCCCCCCCTTAAAGTCAAAAAGTGCCCAAAATGTGAAAAAGAAAAGAAAAATTCAAACAAACAAAAGTATCCCGGGTAATGTTATCAGGATTATCATAAAACTAGTATGACAAAATTTGACAAAATATATTTGAGTTATCTTTGCAGAACCTAAAATGGGTCAAAAATATGTTTTTTATAATTTTTTCCAAAATGGTCAATTTCATTATCATGGTTGGATTCATTGAACCCTTTTCTGCAAAAAAACCTGTATACGTTTATAAAGATTAAATGAATATTGAAGAAGTTACGGCAGTTTTACGGAGGCTGTACCTGAGAGTCCCCCCCCCCCCTTAAGTATAAAGGGTCATGAGAGAATAAAATCAGAATAATTTACTTACATGGTCTTCATGTGGTGCCGGTGCATAAAGAGGAATCTGTAACATCGCCGTATTGGATCCCGACAAATCCTCTTTCATCCCATGCGCACTTACTAATGACAGATCTGTGTTGTCTTGTTCGCTCAGACCAAACTCTTTGACAACCGCTTCAAAGATAAGTTCATATGACTCTGGAGAATATATGTTTTTTATTCTAGGTAGCAGATGATCTTCTACATCAGTCTTCCGAGGCAAACCATGAACAGTAACCTCCCCCACAACCTTCAAACTTCGGCTCAAGTCCAGAATTTCTTCGAGCGCAAATATATTGTGGAAATGGGTGGCAAAATATAACCAATGGTATTGCCGTCTTCACGTAGTAAAAAATGACAGGTTACTTTGATTCCATCCAGAGCCCATTCTGACAAACATGTTTACATAATTCGCCAAGCCAATGTATTCCTTAGGCCTACAAGGAATGTGGCCATACAGACAGGAAAGTAAAAACTACCTTTAGATTTTGCGAGTAATCTGTTCCAAAGAGTTGAAATTTATCCAGGAGCCAATCATGAAATATCTTTGACGACCGTAGTATGTCCAAATTGGCATCGTTGTTTATAAGATGTTCTATGTCGTTCAATTTCGTTTTCAGTACGTCTTTAAAGGGAAAACCGGCAAATCCCGCGGCAAATATGTTCTCGAGATGAAATATCAACCCTTGCACCCTTTCCTCGGGACACAAGGTAAGATGTGTATTGGAAAAATTCAATATATCTCGACATTCGTCTATACCAGTACGTAGATCACGTTTTTTCGTTTCTGTCCAGGGTGTGGTTTGTGAGACAACGTCAGAGTTTGACTTCAGGAAATCTTCCGTCGTGTCTGTGTGTTAGGGTGTTCAACTGATGAATTTCATACGCGTACGACACATCTCTGTTAGGAAGATCACGAACCACTGACTTGTAGAGGTTATTGTAGGGTAGAGGCCGACAGTACGATGTTATTGTTTCTTTATTGTCGTAAATATGAACGAACACTTTGAACGGATCTACACTTCCGGTGTAAACATTGAAAGACACCTGTGATTTGCAATAAAGATATACAAATAATTATATGATAAGACTTAGGAAAGGCATAGACGGTACGTCTATCATGTCTATGGGATAGGCCATGATCTGTTCTATACTGACCTATACTTTTCAGCGCAGCTATACTTAGCCCGCTTGGATAATTAAGTCCTCAACCGTATGTGCGCATGAACTATAATTTTGCTTTCACCACCCCCCCCCCTATTTCAATGACACTAATTTTATGGCCCCCTATTTTCCGTGAAAAAAATATTTTCCGTGAAAAAAATATTACCACCAGGATATATGGGACCGCCCCCTACCGAAGAAAATGACAGCCCCCTAATGCAGATAAAGCCAAGAACAAAAAATAAAGTAGTTTCTCGTCCTCACTCATCCTTTTCTGGAATTCGATTTTCTTCTTCATTTCATCTATAACCTTTTTGTCAGTGGCGTACCCAGATTTTGGAATCAGGGGGGGGGGGGGGGGGGGGCCGACCATAGTTGTACCGACGAAAGGCATGATTTACCGACAATTTTTTTTACAGACTCCCCCAAAAAAATCGTAAAACATGCCAATTTTTTTCTTTTCTCCGTCAGCAGCTGAAATCTTGATAAGTGTGTGGGGGGGGGGGGGTGGGGGTGGGGGGGGGGGGTGGGGGTGGGGGGTGGGGGGGGGGGGGGGGGGGGTAGCGATAGGTTTGTCCACAAAACCGGCAAAAAAAACCGCATGGTGAAATACGCAAATCTACCGACGGAGGCTCGATTTTACCGACGCCCATATTCCAGGGGGGCCCGGGCCCCCCTCGACCCCCCCCCCCCCCCCCATGGGTACGCCACTGCTTTTTGTTCAAAAATTGGAAGAAGCTGACATATTCGCAACATTTTTGATTTAGTACAATGGGCATTTTAATGCAGGTTTTGTGTTGACAAACACCTAGACCCATGAAATAAAAATAGATTTTAAAAAGGCCTCGTCCCTCTGGTTACACAACCAAGTCACGCAATACCATGCTGGTAAATGGTGATTACCGTGATTTCACATTGTTTATTACAAAATAAGTAGCCTACTCTCTTCCTCCTTTTTCCAGAAGTAATAGCACGATAAACTAGTTAGGCCTATTATTGTTATTTGGCCGCAACTATACTTGAAGGTGCAGTTGGTAGAAGATCAGATCCACCGTATCTGCAAGCCACTTTTTTTTAGTCAAAAGATCATAGGGACTCCCCTCCTAATTATAATTATATAATTATAGGATATTGTAACTGGGGGGTGTGGGGGGGGGGGGGGGGGGGCACCTTGCCAAAAAATGAAATTCCCGACTCGGATTCTTCTAAATTTCACCGATGTACCCAAAAAATAACAAAAGGTAGCCCCTTTTTTCCCAGTCACCTCGTGAATTTCACGTAAGTTGGGGGGGGGGGGGGGGGGGGGGGGGGGGGGGGGGGGAGGGTAGGTTCAAAAAAATTCGCACAGCAAAAAAATGTCACAGTCAAAAATACAGCACATTCAACATCTAATGGACAATTATTCGAGTTTTCATCAGTTTTTTATACAACAATTCCATTTGTTACCAAATTGGAGCATAATTTTGTCACAAAAATGTACAAATTTGCCGACTACTTAACGGCTTTTGATGTCACCCACTCATACACACATACACACGTCGGGTCCTTTAAAATGAAAATCTAGTTTCAGTTTTCAACTTTATTTCGTATTTATATGGTCTTCTCACAATTACCAAATATTTTCCCCGGGTTTTACATCACTTCCAATCACAAAATTTCCTTATTTTATTGTAATATGAATTCAGTTTACAACCGAAGATTATACGCCGAAAAATATACCCAACGGTTGGTTGGTTCGGTCAGTCGGGCTTTTTTGTTCTTTTTTTATCTTGAAAAAAAGCTATTGACAAGCCCTTAAAAATGATTAGGCAATATTCATTTGCATGTCAAACTTCTTAAACCAAAAGAAAAAAGAAAAAAGAGTTACGCCAGTAAAACAGTTTTTGTTTGTGGTGTTTGCCTTGCTATAAATGCTCAACTGCCTTATCTATTTCAACTTTTCATAATGAAAATATGAAATCAGCACGCGTCGTGGTTAAAAGAAATACCGTATCATGGTCAAGGGAGTTGGTCAGGGTGATCGACCGGGACCAGGTAAGGTTTTGGTGATTATTGAAAAAAACCGCTTCAATCTTTTATATTTACCGAATATTAATGACCCTTTAGCTACATTTAAAATTAAGTGAAAGTACCAACAAAGTGAGTCCAAATTGTCAAACGTTTGCGTCCATCTTGCCCATTGAATTCACAGAAGTAAATTTCAAATTAAATTGAGTCTTGAGTCTTTCATAATTTGTTTTCAATAATTATATCACAATGCCCTGAAATTATATTTGCATGTTGAGGATTACATGAATTCATTGGACAAAACGCAGAAAACGTAGATTCTTTAGTTTTGTGATTGTAAGTAATCTAAACATAAAATTGTCTAAAAAAATAATATACCACCAGGATAAAAATATTCGATATCAAGTAATTCGGGGATGGAACAATCCTGCATTTTGTTTTAGCACTATTCACATTATGCTATTAATTGCCATATAATTCCATTTTCAAAATGTCAAGATGTTCATTGAAGTTGAAAATGCATTAAAATACAAATTAAAATAATATTCCTTTTTATTTGTCTTTTATTGGTAGCGCCTAAAAGGATTTTTTTTATATTATTGTAGAGCGATCATGATCATCATATCATCGTGCATCTTCAGTGCAATTACAACATGCGTTCAGCTGTTGATCTTCGATGTGTATTCCTTATTCTTATTTCTAAAACTTAAGAACACCACAAAACTCTAGTTGAACAAAACTCTAGTTGGTTGGTGCTCCCGTAATGCATTGTGGGATATCGTTAAAATCTTCTTTCGGAATTATAATTGTTATTATGGAGTGGCCCAGTTTAAATGTACACATCGGTATAAATTTAAACGAACATCATTGATGCAAGACGCTTTAAAGAAAAACCAGCCTACGTGATAGATGCCATGCTTAGTATTTGATGATAAGATTATCTTAATACTAAAATCACTACAGCGGCATGTTATCAGTCAGTTTTACCATGTCTATACAGCAGCTTTTAGTATATGTGATTGTCCCTATTCATTACTGTTTGCAAAGAATGATGTAATTTGCCAAACATGTTCAACACCTGTTTACACATAGACTATGCCATAGTCGATTTTATTTTTAACCCTTTTCTATTTTATATTTAACCTTTTTTATTATTTTTTACTTATTTCCTTTATTCAGTGTCTGACATTCTTTTTGTCAACATCCTGGGATGTTGACATTTGAATTCAGATTTAGGTCTTGTGGTAGAGTCTATGAATTGCTTTCATGTATCTTTAATCAGTATTTGTACCCAGATGGCTTTAAAATGTATATAGATCTGGATATGAAAATATGAACACATATGTTGTTACAATTGTGGAGAAATGGTTTAAATAATATAAAACAAATGATAGAGTTTTGTAAAATTTGCGACATTCGTCGTGTTTTAACTGAATATAGTGGATTGCAAATAGAACGGCAACTTTATACAATTTTGCGAGCAGACGGTTACGCTGGTCTGCGCTGATGGTCTTCCCACACACTGTCCGACACTAACTAATTACCGGGGTACAAGAGTGATTATTATGGGATAACAACGTGGTGGAAAGAAAAGACGATGATTTCCACTCGATAGAAGGACGCTGGTACTCAGTTTTAAATATGGCTCCCAATTTTAATACGATTCGTACTTAAAATTGGGAACCAGCAATTATAACGTCATTCTATCGAGTGGAAATTATCGTCTTCCGGTGGGAAGCCGCGATTATGGGATGGATTTCTTGGAAGCTGCTATACTATTTTCCGAAGCTTAATATTCATAACCTTAAAACATTCTTAGTGTTTTTAGTTGGGTTAATTTTCAACCATACCCCATCAAATTTTAGTACAGTTGTGATACACAGGTGGGGCCTCATGGGATAGAAGTTGGGGTGAACAAGCACAGAGGATATATGAGTCAGACGATGGAGGGTTCCAGAGAAAAAAGTGGGCTCAGCATAAAAACAAAGAGTTTTTGTTAAAATACATCATACACATGTCTAAATCTTCTTTTTCCATATTTCCTTTGTCGTCTGTTAATTTCATTTTAGGATGTTGACCAGTTTTTTGTAAATACCTTGTTTACTTTAAATACCATTTATTCAGTGTCTGGCCCGTTGTCTAATATTTTGCATGCAGCCGCGCCAATAAGTAAATTCCTAATGTCCCTAATGAGGGCAGTATTGTCTATGTTCTGTCATTCTGTCGCTATTGATATGATATGATCAACAGAGGGCTCCCTTTAGTCCACTAGTAATACAGTGATTGCACCTAGGGGGGGGGGGGGGGGGGGGGGGGGGGTACCGCGATATTTTGCGAAAACGATCGTAGTTATCACGTGATACGTATAGTTGAAAAAACAATTTACACTGTTTTAACGAAATGCACTATGGGATTGTGTTACCAGCCTAAAATCAAAGAGGTCGCAAACTTGCTTACAATTGTATATAAGCCTAGCTATGACAAGCTAAAAGTGACATCTCTGAATGTATAAACAAAGTGTGCAAAGGAGAAATTGTTGGGCACACTGGTTTAATGGTTTTACAACACGTTTTACTATTATTATCAAACTGAACTCAAGTTAAATCACTTATTTATCGAGCAATAATATAATTGTTTACGCATTTTAATTGCTTAGATCAAGGAGTTATCATAGTTAACATAATATAATAACTCCTTGCTTAGATACAAAGTTAAATAAATCAAGAGTTAAATGATAGATAGATAAATAAAAAGAAAACTATAAACGCATGTGCGGCCTTATAAAAATTGACATAACAATGATGTTACATTAATCCAACATCAAGTTTGAAAAATAGAAAAATAAAAGGATAACGAGGAATATTAGGGAATCGAACCCGTGATTGCCGACTGCCAACGACATGGCCAATGTATGCACGCCACAGAGATCGACGAGTTTAATTGTGATAGTTTTATTATTTAACCATATCCATTTATTTATAACGAACGGATTCTTATTGTGCCCTTTTTGCCAAATGTGTGTGTTTCTCTCGCACAAAATGTGTTTGTAATGTGATTATATTTTGAAAGAACGGTAAAAAACGTTGACATTTTCGAACACAAAAATGGCGTAATTTATACGCTCCACAATCCTGAGACTAATACACCTAAAGGGATAGGAAGCATGGACTCGATCTATTGTTGTTTACCCAGGTGTATCCAAACACGTCTGATACGGCTGCTGTGTATACTCAACGCCGATCTAGTCAATCATTTTAATCAGGTCAAAGGTCAAGAAGGTCACTAGGGGTCAAAATTTCGATTATCAATCCGTTCACCTAAATTGCTTCTTGTCTCAGAGGAAATTACTGATGTGCATTATAATTGGTCAAAAGAATTTGTTTAGGTCCATGCCCATACAAGCATTCCATCGATTAAATTGACATGTCATATGGAGTCACTAGAGGTCATTGGTCAAAAGATTCCTTGGTTCTATGCACGTACGGTGATGTAAGCGATTACAATTTACGTGCCATATGGGGTCACAGGGGTCATTGAACTTCACATGGGTAAAATTCAAGACAAGCTCCAAATTAGATCGGACATATTTTATCTTGTTTGGTTTGATGATGCAAGAAAAAGGTCAATCATCATAACCAGGTCAAAGGTCAAGAAGAGGTCACTAGGGATCATTTTCTCATAAAAAAATCAAGGTGCCCTGGTCTTAGACCAGAACTATATCTAGTTTAACTTTGTATCTAAATAATTAAAATGCGTAAACACAGGGCTGTCAACTCTCCCGCATTAGGCGGGAGTCTCCCGCATAGACACTCTTTCTCCCGCACTCCCGCATAGCATATATAAACTCCCGCCTCAAAAATAAGTCAAATAAAAAAGGGAAAGAAAAGAAAAGGGAAAGAAAAGAAAAGAAAAAGGAAAGAAAAGAAAAGGGAAAGAAAAGAAAAGGGAAAGAAGAGAGGAAAGGAAAACAGATGTCTATTGGTATATTGAAAAGGCCTAGTTGCACCCACTTGGGATATCAGTGGCGTGTCCAAATGGGGGGTAGGGGGTGGCTGATATAATCCAGCTTGGAGGGCATGCACCCCTTAGAAATTGACAGATAGACATTGCATGGGTTTATATATTTAATTCTATCAAATTTCAAGGCTTCAGTCGAAGGAATCGAAACCATATTCTTTACAAATATTATGAATGAGTACGTATGCAAGAACATTTATATTCGTGTGCTATGCGTGCATATGTCCAGAAATATCATTCTAAAAGCCCATTTCAAACCAAAATACACATTAATTAATAATTATAGCCAGAACTGAGTATATAGGTAAAAAATTCGCGCGCTTCCCCGCTCATGTTTTCCGGAAACAGGTAACCCGGAACTAAATTCATTCGGGTGGGGTTGGGATTATACTTATTCAGAGGAAATTAAGAGGTTTTTAGTAAAATTCTTTCGTCAAGCGGGGAAATCAAAAACCCAATTCGTCGAAAATAGTATGGAAAATCATGGTCGGAAAATAAATAAATAACGAACCTAAAGAGAGGGGTCATATATATAGCTTTTTGGGGAACCATTTTCATATTTCGTTCTAAAAACGCTTAGAAAAACCCAAAAGAACCGTTCAAATACGCAAAAATTTCTGCTCGCTACGCTCGCATCATATGACTTAACAGTTTCAGTTTTAATCAATCGGGATAATTTTTTCGCAATTCATTTTGGGAGTCAGGGTTCTGACCAAATATGTCTGATTGAGTCGTGGGCCAAAGAGGTTAGGAACCAATGATCTATACTACTTAAATCAAGAAAAAAAATCATCTTTTTGCACAACTTCCTTTTTCTCGCATAGCCTATAATGAAATAGCTGTCTAACTTAGATAAAAAGCCAATATTGATTGGAAATGATGGCATTTCAATAGGAAATCGGTCAAAAGTACACACCAAATTGCCCAAATGGGTTCGAGAATTGATTTTTATCTTCAAAATTATGAGGGCGGCACATCCCCCCTCAGACTCCCCCCTGTCCGCGTTAGTTACCGCGGAGGGCGGTGCTTTGCACCTCTTTGGTTACTCACAATAGTCACTCACTATTTCAGTTTTTTAACCTTGGTTTTTCCCCCACCCCCTATACAAATAACCTGGCACCGCCCCTGGTTGTAGGCCTACCTTTTGGACTGTGCGATTTGTTTCGACTGTGCGATTTTTTTTTTGACCGTGCGATTTTTTTTTTGACTCTCCCTCCCAGCGAATCCCAAAAGTTGACAGCCCTGGTAAACAATTATATTATTGCTCGATAAATAAGTGATTTAACTTGAGTTCAGTTTGATAATGATAGTAAAACAGTGTAAATTGTTTTTTCAACTATACGTATCACGTGATAACTACGATCGTTTTCGCAAAATATCGCAAAATGGCGCGGTACCCCACCCCCTTTTTGAACTTTGAACTTTTATTGGAAAACGACCTTTCGTCCCCATATGGGGCAAATAAAGGCTTAAACACAGTACAATCTTAATATTATAGCTAACACTACTAACTAAAACTACTAACTAACACTACTAACACTAAATACAGAACAAATATAATAAAACTGAATAATTTGAAAAACGGATGAAATTTGAGGGAAGAATAAAAATAAATAAAAATAAAATAGGAATTGAGGCTATGATAGCCTAAATTTGTTGGAAATTTCTTTAATGAATTTACAAAGATTAATAATATCGGTACGGTTGTTTGAATTAAAAAGCTCATACATTTTGATTGTATTGCAATGAGTGGTAAATTTTTGGTCAATGAATTTGATTCTCAGTTGGTGAAAATACTTGCATTCAAAAATGTAGTGATATTCATCGCCAATAATATTGTCATTACAAATAGTGCACACTCTGTCATTATGAGTTGTATTGTAATATCTACCAGTTACTACAGGAATATTTGAATTACTAACTCTAAATCTACAAAAATTAATAGCATGTGATTTGGGTAAATACAATAAGTAGCTTTCAAGTTTAAGCTCCTTTTTAAAGATTCTATAATTATTACAAGAGGAAGAATTGTCAACTAAGCTACACCAAGACTGCAAATACTGATCATTGATTCTAATTTTAATATTACTCTTAATCCAGGATTGGATAAAATTTTGAGATAACCAAACATTATTGAAACCACAATCATTCAGAATACGCTCAATTTCACTAATCCATTTGGAAACTTCATTATTTTCTACATGTAATTTATATAAAAATCTATAAAGGATTTTGCTAATTCTATGCTCCTTCATATTGATAATTTTTGCCCAGTAATTGATCATTCTATTTTTAATGTGAATCGCTACCGGGTAGCGACCCAATTCACCAAGTACCATACATGTTGTTGATGAAGACTTACAATTTAATATTAATTTACAAAATCTGAGATGGAGTTTCTCTGCAAGTTGACAGTTTTCAAAACCCCAGATTTCAGAACCATACAACAAAATAGGCAAAACCAGAGTATCAAACAGGTTTAGTTGGATATCAATTGGAAGGCAGAGTTTTCTAGCTTTTGAGATTACGGAAAACATTGCTTTATTAGCTTGATCAAAGAGACGCTTCTGCGCCTTCTTAAAGCTACCATTATAATTAAAGACGATACCCAGATA
The DNA here is from genome assembly GCA_035610835.1 of Ophiura sarsii. Classification (NCBI taxonomy): domain Eukaryota; kingdom Metazoa; phylum Echinodermata; class Ophiuroidea; order Amphilepidida; family Ophiuridae; genus Ophiura; species Ophiura sarsii. The sequence goes on from CM069448.1 coordinate 33,098,023, forward strand.
GTTATAGTCATCCACAACATTGATATTGGTGTCGCCAAATTAAAGCATGGAATATTTCGAATTTTGCCTCTAGAAAATACAACCACTTTTGTTTTTGAAGCATTAACTTTAAGATTCCATACTTGGCAGTAATCAAAAAGTGAGTTGAGAGACTTTTGAAGATCTTGTTGGGATTCACATAAGATAATTGTATCATCTGCATAAAGAAGAGTAATCAATTTGATGTAACTTACAATCTCATCGTCAAATAGTTTATCATTTATAAGATCAGAAATTGTTTTAAGACCCTTACTTTTAGTAAGCAAGTGTGTTTCAAGATCGTTTAAAAAAATTGAGAACAACAAAGGGGAAAGGTTTTCCCCTTGTCTAACACCTACAGATGATTGCAACCGCACAGTGACCGACACGCCCAACTGACGAACTCCAATGGCGAATGTATGACCCTAACCAGACGACGGTGGCTACGAACGGCCGTTAATTTTGAATTTCCGTTGGTTTCAATGTAACAATGGATTTTATGACCCCATAAAATTCATCATAGGTTAGAAGAAAATTTTTCCAATCCAAAACCGTTCGGGATGGCTAATCATCCCAATTGTAAATGCTATTTTTTGAATTTAAACCGTTGTTAAGCGTTCGTCCCATTCACTTGATCAGGTAACCTCGTTCGCATATTTTAACCTGAATACTCGTGAATACGCCTATGTCCAGCGTCGTCTGAAACGGTGACAAGTAGGAGCGCCCTCACTTATAATACTGCCCATCCATGTATGATGTTAATGGTTACAAGTAAGGGCGCCCTACATGTACCCTCACTTAAAAAAAATACTAGGTACTGCATTTGGGACTAATGAATACGCTGAAACGCTGATAAATAATCAGAAAATGGGATAGATTGGTGAGACGTATACAGTGTAAGTAAGATACTGTTATTATACTAAAGGTCAAACTATACCTTAACACTTTCCACGCGGCTATTAGTTTGACCATATCAAAACAAACATTTTCAGAAATCTTTCCAAACTTTCTATGTCTATAACAGTCTATCTCAAGAATTACTGACCCCATACTAGGCATTTTTGTACTTTTTGCAATGCATTTCACATGGTGATTCCAAATATGGTTATGGAATTCAATAATTGTGACTTTTTTGAAACATTTTGTGAAATTTTGGAACGGTCGTCTGCAGCCGCCTGCCGCGTGGAAAGCGTTAATAAATAAGAGGCGCCGCAAAAGGTGAAATGTTTATTGTGTACCAGCCGTTTATAAAAATCAATGCATTAGACTAGAGATTGCAAAGTCAGTTTCTAGAATTTATTTTGTTAGCTGATTTCAGTATTTTGGTTTAGCCTAAAGATAGAGGGTAGGGCCCTTCAAAAAAGGTCCGGTGTTTTTTTTTTATGGTGCCATATCCGCAACCTCCTTTCTAAAAAGCCCTTAAAGAAATCAATGCATTAGACTAGAGATTGCACAGTCAGTTTCTAGAATTTATTTTGTTAGCTGATATATACGAGGGTCGGTCAAGTAAGGAGAGGCAATTGAATAAAAAGTATACAAATATCGATATATCAAATAGCCCATTTTCATTGAAAAATGCCCAGTCAGTGAATCACTAATATTGAGGGAAATCTAACAATTTAGGAAAAATCCAAGAAATTAACCAGTTTGGGAGATTCCATAGGCTAGTTGACTAATTATCTGAACTTAGTCACATGAAACCAGCAGAAGATATGCGCATGCGCAGACGGCAGATCATTATGAATTGGGCCAAAAATGGCTAAAATCATGAAATTTACCAGATAAAAGGTGCCTTAATTCTAATCAGAAATATTGAAAAATGCTTAAATCAATGTGTATAATTATTGTGTATTCAAAATAAAGATATACATGAATGTATCACTCAAAGATGGCTGCCACAACCTCTCTTATTACTGTTATCTGTAGAGCTGCTAGATATGTATTGTTAAAGTAATCGTCACATAATTTCAATGATTCAAGGAAATCTTATGATCAGTTCCTTTTGAAATCCCCACTTTTTATTGCTTTACATCCCACAACAATTTACTCAATTATAATCCCTCCATTGTTCTCTATCCTTTGTTGTTTTCTTAGGTATATTATTGCGGATTTTGCTAAATAAAATTCATTTTAGTATTTTGGTTTAGCCTAAAAGATAGAGGGAAGGCCCTTCAAAAAAGTCTGGTGTATGTTTTTTATGGTGCCATATCAGCAACCTCCTTTCTAAAAAGCCCTTAAAATTCCTTTGGGATCCTTTTCTCTTGTATTCCTTTTACCCTTTACCCTTTGGGATCCTGTTGCGGTTTCGTCTGTGTGTTCTGTTGGGGCTCCCCTCTTACTATTGTTAATCCATAAAAGCACAGAAAAAGGGTAGAATTCGAGTCTATAATAGCCTGCCATAGTTTCCTACCTTTCCTAAAAATAAATGAAATACCTAGAGCATTTTAATTATTGACGCTGAAAATACCTCCATATTATATTTGGCGTCAAAATACATAATGTACTAATTTGAAACCGCTTTTACTTCCACAAACATGTAGGAATTTGAACACTTGTCAGTAGGCACATTATTTTGAGGAAGGTGCGATATTGGCTTATTAGCGCATTAGCGCAATTTTGCAAATGTCGCTAATTGCACCAAATTAGCGTGTAAGATCAATGTAAATTAACGCTAATTGCAGTGTTAGTACAAATGTGCGCTAATGCGCTAAAAACACAACACATTTGTTTTTAGCACAATTAGCGCGATAACTCAGATCCTGAGCACAAACTGCTTCCTTAAGATGATAAAGGTTTCCAGCGACGATCGATGTTCTTTTTGCTATCAGGTCCAGGAAACAATTTATCATATATTCTGTATGTGCCCTATTACTAATACCATCTGGAGAAAGCTCGAGGAATGGATACTATGTAAATGTAAAATTAAGGTTTCGCTGTGCGATAACGACATTCTCCCCCCCCCCCCCCCCCCCCCCCCCCCCCCCAGATTTCAGAACCATACAACAAAATAGGCAAAACCAGAGTATCAAACAGGTTTAGTTGTGTAAATGTAAAATTAAGGTTTCGCTGTGCGATAACGACATTCTCTTTGGCAAATTCCCCATTAGTAAACATACTGGTCTCAATAACATCTTGTTGATTGCGAAATTTGCTGTATACAGAAATAGGTGCAATGGTTCAAAACCGTCATTTCAAAATATCCAACTGATATCATTAAGTACCATAACACTGAAAGACACATGTGGAAAAAATCTCTTAAGAATACTCTCTACACAAAAAAATTGGACGTTTTCCACATGCTTTTTGTATAATTGAAATATATTATATTTTGTAATTTAGTGTATGTTTTAGTACGTCATCCTGTATTTATGCATAATAACCATATTCATGCGATATATAGTCTACTTATCGATGTTACTCTAACAGTTATCCACACACATTGTGTATTCTAACTGATTT
>CM069448.1:33701599-33868204 GCA_035610835.1 Ophiura sarsii
AACGAAACCAAGGGAACATCGCACTATAGTGTACAACGAGATCCGTAGCCGCTTATCACCGAGGAAACTAAGTGTAAACAAATCTCTGTAACCTTTCTTTGAAACACCTTCGTACGCCTTATCACATTTAATCCGGCCGTTTTTCATTACGTGGTAGCAGTATCAATGATACATGAACATACATGTGAGATCAAATGGTTTTATAGTAGACAGATATAGTAGGCCTATGCTGCAATTATTTATAACGTCTGCTTTATAAGTTGACAATCAGTGATACTTTCAAAACTTAAATAACCTAGACATGCTAGATGCGAGATCAGTGTTGTTCGTATACATAAACAACGTAATAGGGAATCCAATTTCGTCTAAATACGCAAGAGATGTACACTGAAATGAATTTAACATTTATTAGGTAGTCGTTTGAATCCTAGCATAATCACTCTTCCACCTGCGAAACATTCTGTATTTCGTATTGGTTCAGCAAACAATCGCGGAAATTCAGTAAATCATTTCAAATATAATTCTGTTTTAATAAACTAACGCACCATTGTGCGTCTAGAAATTGATAAAAACGTGGTGCTATGCGTGGTACAACGACAAGGCCCGACAGACTATCGGGAGCTCTATTAATTGATAGCGATGTCAGTATCAAGTTATAATCGTTGTCGAACATTAATGCAATCATTAGTTACAACATAGTGCACGCTCGAAGTTCTGTAAAATTTGTGTAACTTGCAAAATAATTATAAACAATTGAAATCAACTTACATTTTCGAAAAATAACGATATTTTACGAAGTTATTACAGTTATGATTTTATTTATCAAAATATCATCCCTCTAAATTTGAGAGTTAAAATCTACTTTTTAGGAATCATTTTCGAAGAGTGAAAGTGATTTGAGGAACCACTCGACAAGAGCAGACTATTGTCACGTCAAATATAATATAGGCCTAGTTTGAATCTTGTTGAGCTATTAGAAAAAGAAATACCACACATGAACAGAGTCAGATAAACAAACACTCTTTTTGTAACCTTTCACTCTTTTTCTGTCCCTCAAAATGTTTATCAATTTCCACGCGACTATTAATTTTACAATATTATATAAAACAGATTTGTCAGAAATCGTTACTATTTTTCAAAGTCTTATCTCAAGAATTACTGAACCAATACTAGGGATGTTTGTACTTATTTGAATGCACATCTCATGGTGATTCCAAATATGGTGATGAAATTCAATAATGTTGACAATTTGAAATGCCGCATGTAAAGTTTCACTCTTCAAATACTGGAACTTCACTATCGAAATACTTTCACATAGTCCATATATCTATGATCAAACACTTTAAGGGACAAAAATGTCTCTAAGAATAACACCATCATAACATAAACCAAATGCCCAAAAATTATGAAAATATTATTTGAGTAAATAATTGATATCTGCCAGTAGAATATTATTCTACTGTTCGGTAATATTTCCTGTATTTGAAAAGAAAATCGCCAAGAGTAATAACATTTAGTTTGCTATTCGATATTGACACGTTAGTAAAGTGAGAGATGTAATGTCCGTCCCATAAGTGAAGAGTCTGCGATTTACTTATTTCATATTCCAAATAAAGTTTACTAGTTGCTGTTTGAACTTAAATTTTATATTTCAAATGTCAGATTAAATCTTGTTTTCAACCATTTTTCGTAACCTGTTACTGACAAATAAGCACCATTAATTGCGTCAAACGAATCGTTAAGATTTTGCCAACCCTTTTCACAAAATTGTAATAAACGATGTCAAAATTACGACTGTAGTCGATTTCTTATAGCCATTTTGCTTTTCATTTGTGAGATTAGTCCTTCAATAATCGAGGTTACCTCGATAATATTCTCAATCATCAATCTAAAATCTGATGGGTTCTGACAACCGTTACGTATCGTTCAAATTTTATTGCCATCAATGTAACAGGTATTTCTTCCGCCAGCTTTGCACAAATAAGCAATACCCAAGAGGAATGTTCTTATTTTTTTTTAAATATTAATTTTGTGAGGTGTGGGTTTGAATGGTAACTTTGATTTAAGAGCTTTAAAAACCTCCATATGTCTAAAATTTAATCTCTCAGTTCTAAGTTAACCTTTTGGCGATGCCAGACACTGCAAACTATCATCAGATTGTCTTTATATAGCGAGTAAATAATAAATGGACACTTTTAAGGCAAAATCGTCTGGCAGTCACGAACATTTAGGCATGTATAAAACTATCAATATATCTAGCTACAATCTGACATTAAAACTGGGAAAAAGTGTTCTTCAGGTAGGTCCCAGATACTGGTATACCAATATTTTAAGACTGGAACAAAAAAAGTTAGCAAAACATTTTCAAAATCGAAAAAAGTGGGTCGGCCAGGCTCGTAGAACAGGTTTATTTCTTCGACGCTTTATATAGTATGTACACTGCTAAAACGTAAAAGCGTTGTTTAAAATTTTAAACAACCACAAGTCAACCAGTAAATCGCTCAACGTTGTTTAAAAAGTTGCTCAAAATTTAATCAACTTGTTTAAAATGTTGAGCAATATTGTTTAAAATGTTAAACAACGTTGAGCGATTCACTGGTTAACTTGTGGTTGTTTAACATTTTAAACAGCGTTTTTACAGTGTACTGTAAGAAACAAAGAGAACATCGCACTACCGTGTACAACTTAACCAGATCCGTAGCCGCTTATCACCGAGGAAACTAAGTGTAAACAAATCTCTGTAACCTTTCTTGGAAACACTTTCATACGCCTTATCACATTTAATCCGGTCGTTTTTCATTACGTGGTAGCAGTATCAATGATACATACATGTGAGATCAAATGGTTTTTATAGTAGATAGATATAGTAGGCCTATGCTGCAATTATGTATTACGTCTGCTTTATAAGTTGACAATCAGTGATACTTTCAAACTTAAATAACCTAGACATGCTAGATGCGAGATCAGTGTTGTTCGTATACATAAACAACGTAATAGGGAATCTAATTTCGTCTAAATACGCAAGAGATGTACACTGACATGAATTTAACATTTATTAGGTAGTCATTCGAATCCTAGCGTAATCACTGTTCCACCTGCGAAGCATTCCGGCAAGATACATGAGTTGAGACAAAAAAACCTCCTCTTTAATAGTTTCATTTCCCCGCAATTTGTCCAGACGACGATGCCCACGATTTGTCCAAATCTGTATTTCGTATTGGTTCAGCAAACAATCGCGGAAATTCAGTAAATCATTTCAAATATCATTCTGTTTTGATAAACTAAGACGCAAAACGATGGTGCGTCTAGAATTTGATAAAAACGTGGTGCAATGCCAGGGCCGTCAGCAGCTTTTGCCCAAGGGGGGTGCGTTTTCACGATTTTTTACCGGAAGCAGTGGCGTAGCTAGGTGTGTTTTTTCGTAAAAGGTTGCCCCAAATTTTTTCCAAGTCATTCACCTCGTGAATTTCACGTAAGTGGGGGGGGGGGGGGGGGGGGGGGGTCAAAAAAATTCGCACGGACACAAAATTTAGCAGTCCAAAAAGCACTGTAGTCAATGTTTTATGAGTAGTTTTACTATCATTGAAATTTGAAACTAAGAAAAACGCCATTTTTACCTTAAAAAAAGAAGAAGAGATTTTCAAGGGGGGTGCGTCCGCACCCAACGCACCCCCCTTCTGACGGCCCTGAATGCGTATGATTGGTACAACGACAAGGCCCGACAGACTATCGGGAGCTCTATTAATTGATAGCGATGTCAGTATTAAGTTATAATCGTTGTCGAGCATTAATGCAATCATTAGTTACAACATTGTGCACGCTCGAAGTTCTGTAAAAATTCTGTGACTTGCAAAATAAATATAAACAATTGAAATCAACTTAAATTTTCAAAAATAACGATATTTTACGAAGTTATATTACAGTTATGATTTTATTTATCAAAATATCATCCTTTTCTCTAAATTTGAGAGTTAAAATCTAATGTTTCAAAGAGTGAAAGTGATTTGAGGAACAACTCGTCAAGAGCAGACTATTGTCACGTCAAATATAATATAGGCCTAGTTTGAATCTTGTTGAGCTATTAGAAATACCACACATAAACAGAGTCAGATAAACAATCACTCTTTTTGTAACATTTCGCTCTTTTGCTGTCTCTCAAAATGTTTATCAATTTTCACGCCACTATTAGTTTACCATATTCATGATATTATACAAAACAGATTTGTCAGAAATCGTTACTAATTTTCAAAGTCTTATCTCAAGCATTACTGAACCAATACTCAATACTAGGCATGTTTGTACTTATTTGAATGCACATCTCATGGTGATTCCAAATATGGTGATGAAATTTAATATTGTTGACATTTTGAAATGCCGCATATAAAGTTTCACTCTTCAATTACTGGAATTTCACTATCGAAATACTTTCACATAATATATATACCAAATGCCTAAAAATATTAAAAATTGTGAAAATATTATTTGATGATATCAAAAATGTGAAAGCAAATAATATCTGCCAGTAGAATATTATTCTGCTGTTCGGTAATATTTCCTGTATTTGAAAAGAAAATCGCCAAGAGTAATAACATTTACTTTGCTTTTCGATATTGACACGTTAGTAAAGTGAGAGATGTAATGTCCGTCCCATAAGTGAAGAGTCTACGATTTACTTATTTCATATTCCAAATATAGTTTACTGGTTGCTGTTTGAACTTAAATTTTATATTTTAAATATCAGATTAAATCTTGTTTTCAACCATTTTCGTAACCTGTATACTGAAAAATAAGCGCCATTCCACTGTTGGCATCAGATCATAATCGATGCTTAATTGCGTCAAACGAATCGTTAAGATTTTGTCAACCCTTTTCACAAAATTGTAATAAACGATGTCAAAATTACGACTGTAGTCGATTTCTTATAGCCATTTTGTTTTTCATTTGTGAGATTAGTCCTTCAATAATCGAGGTTACCTCGATAATATTCTCAATCATCAATCTAAAATCTGATGGGTTCTGACAACCGTTAAGTATCGTTCAAATTGTATTGCCATCAATGTAACAGTTATTTCTGCCGCCTTCTTTGCACAAATAAGCAATACCCAAGAGGAATGTTTTGGGGTTTTTTAAATATTAATTTTGTGGGTGTGGGTTTGAATGGCAACTTTGATTTAAGAGCTTTAAAAACCTCCATATGTCTAAAACTTTGATTTCAATCTCTCAGTTCTAATGTAACCTTTTGGCGATGCCAGACACTGCAAACTATCATCAGATTGTCTTTATATAGCGAGTAAATAATAAATGGACACTTTTAAGGCAAAAGCGTCATACAAACACGAACATTTAAAACTCTAAATATGTCTAGTTACAATCTTACATTAAAATTATGAAAAAGTGTACTTTAGGTCCCAAATACAAAAATTTGCCAGTATCGCTGGATACTGGTACGATTTTACTGTTCCAGTATCGGACGATACTGGTACACATGTTACCAGTGTAGTTTGTCCAAGTATTGAACGATGCTGGTACATAATTTTGTTCTAGTATCGCCCGATACTGGTACATTTTATATGACCCAGTATCGTCCGATACTGGAACACTGACTTTGTACCAGAATCGTCCGATACTGGGTGTTCCAGTATCGGACGATACTGGGTCATATAAAATGTTCCAGTATCGGACGATACTAGTACAGTCCCAGAACATGGGACCTAAAGTACACTTTTTACTCAAATTGAATTTGATCATTGTGTTCTTATTTTGTTACACCAATCCTCGTAGCAAGACCCTTTGAATAGCGAGCTGTGCAAAATGTCTAGTTATTCATAAATGAATTGGAATATAACGTTTTTCTAATTATTAAATAAATCGATAAAGGAATTATTTAATCAAAATCCTCGATTATCTTATGCTTTAATACAATATAAAATGTATCAAATATCGTGTCCAAAATCACCATTATGCCAAATTATATGAAAACTATGTTATTAAAATAAAAAATTAAAAGTCACAGTTCATTGTGTACCATGGTGATAGAATGTGTTGTTATTGTTACTGGGATTTGCCCGTAAATTTATTTGCAGCATCCATTATAGTTCATCCAGTCTTCTGAGTGAATTTCGCTTAGAAAAAGTACTGGTAATAAACATAACAATCGGGAATTATTTGTATTGAACGTGATAAAATGAATAGTACGTAAACCAACTCTGTCTTGATTGGATCCTCTATTTACTGAAATATGCAGCAGACAAAAATGTATTGCATCGTTGAATCTCTGTGGACCATTTTCAACCTTCATACTAGCTGAAACCTGATATGTCGTTAGAAATAATATAGAAAAAAAGTAGTGCAATCTCACCTAAACCGTCATGCTAAGCAGCGTCTACAAATGTCTTTGTTTATTTTAAGCGCCAATTCACAAGGGTAAATATGACAATACAGGACATAAAATCTTTATAACCGTTCCTTGCATGTAGAAAAAAGAGAGAAAAATAAAAGGTACTTAGGTTTAATATGTTCAGACGACTCTGAGTGCTTTCGTTTGGATGGTGTCATTACTTCAACACGTATATATGATGACATCGATTGAGGCCTGTATTCTCGTACGTATTTAAACACGGTTTTTAAGCTAAACACGCGTTTAACTTTAATTTTAAACTCGCAATTCACGAACATTTGTTTAACTTAAACACGTGTCTAACTCATTGAAAACTTTAAACATGGGGTAGTTTAACGCGCATTTTACTAAACGCATACACCAACTGTATGCCTTAAATGATTGCTCAATCGTGCCCGGTGCAAGCCCGGGGGGGGGGGGGGGGGGGCGGTTACTTTCGCCAAAATCGTACATGGATGTGCCTGCCGGACTTCGAAAATTTGACTTTCTCTATACCTATTTTCGGGCCAATTTCCCACCCGTTAATATACCAATTTTGTAAGAAAAGCACCCAATTTGCACAAATTGGGTGCTTTTTACAAAAAAAAGTCATCAAAATACACCCAATTTATGCCAATTGGGTGCTTTGGTGTGTGATGAAAACACCCATCACTATACCAATTTTTGCAAAAACTACCCCAAAAGGCAGGCACATATACGTTTACCATCTCAATGTGAGACCCCCCCCCCCCCCCCCGGGTGCAAGTTGCCGTGCAGATCGTGTAGTCTTAAAAATACATGAGCATTTGAGGAATTCGGTCGATATCCATTCTAACCAATTTGGGCTACAATAAATTGAATACCTATATACAGTAAACGCATGACCACTCTGTGGACGAGATTCACAGCGTTTAAGAGCGGGTTTTGTTAACAACGTCATTTAAGATAACATCGCGTTAAATTTAGACACGAGTTTAGTAAGTAACGGGTTTAAGCTAGAACCGCGCTTAGTACGAGAATACGGCCCCGAATGTCTTTACTTTTAAGGTGCTTCTGTATTCCTGCTGTCATGGATTAGCGAGTCTTGTTACTTGAGAGTCCTACAATCATGTTCAAAACTGTTGGAACAATTCCTGCATGTCCTGTGAAACGGTGGTCCCTCCCCCTAAAACTCAATGTTGGTCCACATAAAAGCATCGTCCAGCAACAGGCTGTGTTATATATAAGCCCCAATGTTGGTCCATATAAAAGCATCGTCCAGCAAACAGGCTGTGTTATATATATCAGCCCCCATGTTGGCCCATATAAAAGTATCGTACAGCAACAGGCTGTGTTATATATATCAGCCCCAATGTTGGTCCATAAAAAAGCATCGTCCAGCAACAGGATTTGTTATAAAGGGTTCAACAAAAGAAAGTATACCACTTTGTTTATGTCATTTTGAGTAACTTTTAATTTGTTTTTGTCCAAACAGGCTAAATAGGCATTTAGATGAATCTTTTAGGCATAATTTGATACCAAATTTGCCCCCTAACAACAAAGATAAATCATGATTAGCACCATTTAAAGGAAAATATCCCATTTTCAAAAGTCGCATTTCCAATACACAGCACGAGAAGAAAGGGCCAATTGTTAACACACACACATGCCGTATTTATCCCGTACTGATCACCGCGCATATCCCTCAATGCGCGGGCTAATTCAAATGTAAACTGATGCATGGATGAAGGATTTGAATGTAAAGGAATGTTATGGATGGGGAGAACATGGACAGATTAACCAAATCTTCTCGTGCTGTGTATTGGAAATGCGCCTTTTGAAAATGGGATATTTTCCTTTAAATGGTGCTAATCATGGTTTATCTTTGATGTTAGGGGGCAAATTTGGTATCAAATTATGCCTAAAAGATTCATCTAAATGCCTATCTAGCCTGTTTGGTCACAACAAATTGAAAGTTACTCAAAATGACATAAACAAAGTGGTATACTTTCTTTTGTTGAACCCTTTATATATCAGCCCCAACATTTTTTTGGGGGCGGGGGGTGGCAGCTTTACATAAATAGATGACCATCATACTTTCAACTGACAGCTTTTTACTCATTTTTGAAGATATTTCATGCGCGCCTGTATAGTGTCCCAACAGGTTTAGAACAAGATTTTAGGCTTACCGTGTCTTAACTGTACGAGTTTTATACTGCACGCAAGAGTAATTCATTAAACTAGCTTTACAAGGTCGCGAATTGTTTCTTGTGAGTCTATCGGAGCTAGGATGTTCAGATAATTATGTGGGACTGTCAAATTTCATTTAATTTCACAAAATATACAGGCTTACGACATTTATCTCTATATACTTTGAATTTCTATTTGCTCGTACGCGTCACAATCCATACATCTCGGATCTGAGCTAGTTTCTATTTTGTGTGATAGGTATAATAGAGCGGTAACGCTTGAACCTTATCATTCGACAAGTGTTTTTGTCCATCTAATTCTGATGTAATCTGGTGTCAGTGCAGTAATTGGGTTTTCTGCAATATTGTAAACATCAAAAGCCTTGCTGTCACTCACTCCCTCGAAAGGTTGAGGAGGTCATAATCCTTTCTTGTGTTGACTTATGGTAGCATATCTCTATACGTGATACGGTTTAAGGAAAGTGGATATAGGACTAGGGTGTAGAGTAAATCTGATCTGGTGTAATGCCGCACTCTATACCTGATATACTCTATTTGGCTTCCTCCACACGGGTGACGTAACTTAACAGGCGCAGCTATTACGCACGCGTATGTTTCGCCCGTCTTTCAACGCTCGTGTTTATACGCCAGAGCCTCGAGTAGGTGAACGCGTTATGTGCTGCAATTAGTAGAATACGCAGTTACGTCCCTGTCTCGTGATGGCCTAATAGACAATCGGCCGAGTGCACCAATGACGGGTAGCTGAAGAATAGCGCTACTTCGCTAGTAACTGAGGCGTAACCCAAAATGTTGAGAGCGCCAATGCGGGGTAAGCTACTAGGCTAGTAACTGGCGGGTAATTTACGCTAAATGTTATACCTGACCGGACCCAAGAGTAAGTTGGGGCATAACGTTTTATGCCACAAGTCAGTCGATTCTAGCAGTAGCGTAAATTATAGGTGAACATTGGAGGGGATGATTCGCTGATGCTGAAGGACCAATTGCGCTTGCATGCCCAGATGGTGTCTATTTGAAGTGGAATGTGACCCCTCATAAGCTGAAAGATTTTGTATTTTTGAAAATCCATTCATGCAATTTGGTGATTTTTTTAGTCAAAATTTAGATCACAACTCCTTTTGCCCATTCAAACACTATTCGCACCGACTTTGGGTCATATTTTAACCAAAATGTACTAATTGTCCAAGGATCTTAAATAATGACTAAATAAATAAACTTATTTTTGTTTTTATTAATTAAAAACTGATAAAGCCAAGTTTCAACATTATTTTGAGTGGAAGAAGAAAAAAAAGCATATCGTGCCGTGCGTGGTCTGGGGATCGAACCGGGGTTCTGCGTTTAACAAGCGAAGGACAAGGTATCCACGCCACGGAAGTATTTGTGTTAAGAGATGTGTTATAATTGTATATAATTGTTTCCATCGGGTGCTTGTGTTTGTCATTAAAATTGTGCTTTTTGGTGCAATGTTTGTATGTGCCCCTCGCCCTCGCCCCTCGTTTGTAATGTCATGATAGTCCTTATTTTTGAAAAAGCGGTAAACAAACTTCGAAATGTTTGGCCATAAAATGACATCATTTTTTTTCCAGATCGCAGGCCGACTCCACTTGATTCTTGATTTACACTCACCTATGACCTTGCGAGTGACGACACGCTTTTAATATTACGGAGAACTAATCACGTCAGAATTTTACATTAAACTATAGGTTAACACTTGGCATATGCGCCAATTAATTTTGTAAGGGAACGATGCTCATTAATGTGGATATTTACCTCGCTAGTTGCTATTCTGGTGTTATTCGCCAGTTATGCTCTAAGAATTACATCGTTAGTAAGTTTATGCTACAGTTAGAGCATAACTACTAGGGAGGTAGCTTACCTCCCTATTAAGTTACCCGTCATTGGTGCACTCGGCCATAGGTACTTGATCGCTTCAATGTGCAAATGTTTATACAAACATTTGATACATCATCTTCATCTGCTATTTATTCGTGAGTTATTTTCTAGATCTATAACAATTATCAGCGAATACATATAGGCCTATAATATATAGGATATGGTTATTTTCTTTGAAAGATTTTAATATGCTCAATAAATTATAATGTTGCGACAAGGGGTACGTTATGCCTGCTCTTGTGAGTGGGCGATTGAAGTGGCGTTTAATAACATTAGCTCATTGGTTGCGTAAGTTTCGTGAAGATTTTAATAAAAACCTCACCAACACGAGAAGCAACGACAGATAATATGCCTTGAATATTCAAATCTTCAGGGAATCCTCTCCTGATAGAAATCTGATACATTGTTTTTCTATTGGTAGACCGATAACAGTGTAATTTCATCTGAACCGTCTATTAACACTCTAGCAGACTACACGGACATTCGCTGCAGTGTAATCAGGTAATTTTCCCGCCAATTCACCGGAGTAAATAATACACGTGTCATCGCCCTTTGTCACTTGTGACTTCTCTAGACCGTGTCCATGTGGCACTGTACTTAAGTTTCGATATCGAATAGCAAACTAATTTTATTACTCTTTGAGATGTTCTTTTCTAATACAGGAAATATTGTCATACCGTAGAATATTTTGATTTCACATTTCTGACATCGCCAAATAACAGTTTCACCATTTTTAAATATTGTTGGGCATTTGGATTATGTTATGATGGTGTTATTCTTAGGGCATTTTTGTACAGTGCTTGATCATAGATATTATAATTATGGACTGATGATAACAAAATAAAGCATTTCTGTAATTGATCACGATTTCCTTTGGGCTTACACTGCAAGGTAGCTGTCTGTCTGCGTAGAATTCGTATGTTTTCTAAGATTTGTGCATAGTATCATTATCCCAAACGTGTATTAAATTTCTATGTAATTGCACGATTCCTTGCAATTGGATTCGTTCCCATATACACACAGTGTTGTAAGTATGAAATTTGATATAATTATGAAGTTATTGAAACTGCGCTGTTCATTTCTGGGAAGTACGGAAGCATTTTCTTTCTTCAGTATGCATGTACATTGGACTAATTATCTAACGCTCCCGTTACAAATGTCAATACGTTTTGAAATGAGCATACAAGCACGACACCCCCCCCCCCCCCCCCATCAAACACTTTGTCTAGAAATACATTAATATGATCAACCGTTCTCTTTTAACAGAAATATTTTGCCGATAAAATCAACCGTATAAATGTCAGGAAAAAAATCGATGGATTACGCAGAAGATTAATCAGACATTTTGAAACGATGGGGAACAGATCACAACAGTCAGTGGTATTTTATACAAATATCACAAGTTCTCCTACTGAAATTGTAAAGAACCAACTCGTTACAATAATGATGTATTGTCGCTTACATGTAAAAACACCTCGAAAGAAAAAAATAAACTATTAACACTTTCCACGTGGCAGGCGTCTGCAGACGCCATTCCAAAAAATGTTTCAAAATTGTCAAAATTATTGCATTTCATTACCCCATTTTGAATCACCATGAGAAATGCATTGAAATAAGTACAAACATGCTTAGTATTGATCCAGTAATTCTTGAGATAGACCTTAAAGTTACGAAAGGTTTCTGAAAAATCTGTTTTGTATATTGGTAAAACCAATAACCTCGTGGAAAGTGTTAAGAAGCAAACTGTACACCTCTTATCATTTGGAAAATGTAGTAATGATTTGTTTTCATTTGACTTCATTAACTTCATTTTACCTCCCCTGTTTTCGATCTGAAATGTAGAAAATTGAATTATTGGTACTCAGTGGGGGGACCAGCTGTGCTACTAGTAATGGTAACATAATGTCATTTATATTCATGTGATGTACTGTGTACGTATGTACATGTAGGTTGCAGAAATTTAAGCCATATGCTATCTTACAACTTTAATATGAAGGATGTTTAAAGAAATTCGTCCATGAAGATTATCATTTTTGGGGTTTGGAGTATTTAGGGCTATTGTCAGTATGGTTTGTCGGACGGATTGTCTGTTAACATTTTCACTTCAGGTTGGTTTATTATAATCAAATCAGTATGACTGATTACAATACCAGGCTAGTTCAAGCACTGCAAAACTAGTACACATGGCTCATACGTATAAGTCACTAGTACATAAGACTTACACGGTAGTCAACAAAGTAATATTTTACATCAGTATTCATACAAGCTACCGTAAAAATTTGAATCGAGACCAATGCATATATTTGTCTATTAATAGGGAAATGTTCATTAGTGTCTGTACGTATCGAGATACAAACTATTATTTTCGTAGAAGTCTTACGTACAAGTCACTTATACCATGGACTACTTATACGTATGAGCCATACATACTCAGTTTGCAGTGTGGCCTTAGATATGGGTATCATGAGCACAATGATAAAAAACAGACCCATACAAAAAATGTTCACTGTCTATTATAACATTAATGCTTGACGACTTTGCTCCCAGGAGAAACAAGAAAACGTCTCCTTTCACGAGTGAAGTAATAAAACGAAGCATTGTTTGATATTGGTTTTGTCTGCTATTTGCATGCCTAAATTTGAATATTGGAAACCCACGAAACTATAATAAAGATAAACAAAACCAAAAGGCAATTGTATTATTGAAATGTAATTGCTAGTACGTCCGTTACTACTCCATTCCAATCAACCAATATTAGTTCCAAGTATTGCATGTAATCTAGACTTTTCTGTAGGAGTGAGATTAGATATATATATAAAGATACCGTTGGCCTATTTTTACAACCTCATTTTCAAATATAGATACCCCTGAGTAAACGGTAGCCCCACCCTGACACCCCTGCCGAAATACCCCTCCATAGGGCATAATGTTACTGCCTGTATCGTTCCCATAACAGTTACTAGCACTTTTTAGTTGCAATATTCATGCTTACCGTGTCTTGTTCATCCTTATTACTATAGTCAGAATCATATATATCCTCCGTATCAGAGTCCATGACCCTTGCTAAAACATCTGCTGCCGGCAGCGCCATTAAAAATCCGAAAATCCGACCAAAATTGATAAAGTAACACCACATTTATGAGCACAGATCGTCTTCAACGCATTGTAAGATAAAAGCTATGTGCAGCCCGTAGGCCGCAGGCTACTTTTAGGGACAAAGAGCATGTGTACATTCGATGGGGAATTCCCCAAAGCTGGTAAACAGTGCGCACATGTTAGCGACCGGAAATCCGGCCGCCAGTGTATATACGATACTCGTATTAGTCTGAAATCCGGCCGCCAGTGTTCAAAGGGTTTTAAGGAAAGGGCAATAATGTAAAGTTATCAATACGCTGCTTTTGTGTATTTTATCATGTAATATGTATGTATAATTCTTATTTTACTGCTGGTTTATTTTTTATCTAATGTATACATATTGTATAGCGCATTGGTCTTTTGGAAATGCGCTATATAAATCCTTATAGTAATAATAATAATAATAACACGCTTGTATTACTGTTAATCTTTAATTTCAATCGAACGACGAAATTTTGAACAAAATGAATTATTCAGGTAACAAAGTCTGACGTCACATTTTGATATTTCGTTGTCAATGCGGTCCGATTGTTGTTAACACCCACGTGAATGACAGCGTGGATTAATTTTTTCCCCAAGCATAACGCTAACGCTGTCACAAAATTACTAATTTCCGAAAATAGGAGTGTCTTTTTTCACCTACTTGAAAATAAAACTAATTTGTATGGATACGTATTATACAAAATACATATAATTCAAAAACAAAAACAAAATCATAAAAAGTGCTCTGGCTGTTTTATGTAGTGGATAATAAAAAATGTATTTGACACTGTAAATGACGTGTCTGGAATTATGATTAGCCGCTCCCAATAATTGTATTGTTACCAAATATGCAAATAATATCAAATAGATATGTGTCGTCTATGTTCTTGCAATTTTTTTTCGGTTTTTTTCTTCTTTTTTCGTTTGTGTGTTCTTGTTCTGTTGGGACTCCCCTCTTACCATTGTAAAACACTTTTTTTATAACCGTTATAGTTTAAGTGAACTATTTTTAAATCGTGGACTACGCGAAATGTCTTGTAACAGAAAAACCCGAAAATTAGCAAAACATTTTTCATCGAAAAAAGTGGTTCGGCCAGGGGTTTTCTTCGACGCCTTATATATATAGTATGTACACTGTTAAAAGCGTTGTTAAAAGTTTTAAACAACCACAAGTCAACCAGTGAATTGCTCAACGTTGTTTACAATGTTGCTCAAAATGTAATCAACTTGTTTAACATTTTGAGCAATATTGTTTAAAATGTTAAACAACGTTAAGCGATTCACTGGTTTACTTGTGGTTGTTTAAAACTTTAAACAGCGTTTTAACAGTGTTCTGTAAGAAACCAAGGGACATCGCACTATAGTGTACAACGAGATCCGTAGCCGCTTATCACAGAGGAAACTAAGTGTAAACAAATCTCTGTAACCTTTCTTTGAAACACCTTCATACGCCTTATCACATTTAATCCGGTCGTTTTTCATTACGTGGTACCAGTATCAATGATACATACATGTGAGATCCAATGGTTTTATAGTAGATAGATATAGTAGGCCTATGCTGCAATTATTTATTACGTCTGCTTTATAAATTGACAACCAGTGATACTTTCAAAACTTAAATAACCTAGACATGCTAGATGCGAGATCAGTGTTGTTCGTATACATAAACAACGCAATAGGGAATCCAATTTCGTCTAAATACGCAAGAGATGTACACTGAAATGAATTTAACATGTATTAGGTAGTCATTTGAATCCTAGCATAATCACTCTTCCACCTGCGAAACATTCCGGCAAGATACATGAGTTGAGACAATAAAAACCCCACTTCTTTAATAGTTTCATTTCCCCCGCAATTTGTCCAGACGACGATGCCCACGATTTTTCCAAATCTGTATTTCGTATTGGTTAAACAAACAATCGCGGAAATTCAGTAAATCATTTACCCATTGTGCGTCTAGAAATTGATAAAAACGTGGTGCTATGCATATGATTGGTACAACGACAAGGCCCGACAGACTATCGGGAGCTCTATTAATTGATAGCGATGTCAGTATAAAATTATAATCGTTGTCGAGCATTAATGCAATCATTAGTTACAACATAGTGCACGCTCGAAGTTCTGTAAAATTTGTGTAACTTGCAAAATAACTATAAACAATTGAAATCAACTTACATTTTCGAAAAATAACGATATTTTACGAAGTTATTACAGTTATGATTTTATTTATCAAAATATCATCCTTTTCTCTAAATTTGAGAGTTAAAATCTACTCTTTAGGAATCATTTTCGAAGAGTGTAAGGGATTTGAGGAACCACTCGTCAAGAATAGACTATTGTCACGTCAAATCTAATATAGGCCTAGTTTGAATCTTGTTGAGCTATTAGAAAAAGAAATACCACACATGAACAGAGTCAGATAAACAAACACTCTTTTTGTAACCTTTCACTCTTTTGCTGTCCCTCAAAATGTTTATCAATTTCCACTCGACTATTAATTCTACCATATTATACAAAACAGATTTGTAAGAAATCTTTACTAATTTTTATTATCTAAAGAATTACAGCATGTTTGTACTTATTTGAATGCACATCTCATGGTGATTTTTAAATATGGTGATAAACTTCAACAATGTTGACATAAAATGCCGCATGTAAAGTTTCACTCTTCAAATACTGGAATTTCACTATCGAAATACTTTCACATAGTCCATATATCTATGATCAAACACTTTAAGGGGGAAAATGTCTCTAAGAATAACACCATCATAACATAAACCAAATGCCTAAGAATATTATTCTACTGTTCGGTAATATTTCCTGTATTTGAAAAGAAAATCGCCAAGAGTAATAACAATTAGTTTGCTTTTCGATATTGACACTTTAGTAAAGTGAGAGATGTAATGTCCGTCCCATAAGTGAAGAGTCTACGATTTACTTATTTCATATTCCAAATATAGTTTACTGGTTGCTGTTTGAACTTAAAATTTTATATTTCAAATGTCAGATTAAATATTGTTTTCAACCATTTCGTAACCTGTAACTGACAAATAAGCACCATTCCACTGTTGGCATCAGATCATAATCGATGCTTAATTGCGTCAAACGAATCGTTAAGATTTTGCCAACCCTTTTCACAAAATTTTAATAAGCGATGTCAAAATTACGACTGTAGTCGATTTCTTATAGCCATTTTGTTTTTCATTTGTGAGATAAGTCCTTCAATAATCGAGGTTACCTCGATAATATTCTCAATCATCAATCTAAAATCTGATGGGTTCTGACAACCGTTACGTATCGTTCAAATTATATTGCCATCGATGTAACAGTAACTGTTATTTCTTCCGCCTGCTCTGCACAAATAAGCAATACCCAAGAGGAATTTTCATATTTTTAAAAAAATATTAATTATGTGGGTGTGGGTTTAAATAAGAACTTTTAAAAACCTCCATATGTCTAAAACTTTGATTTCAATCTCTCAGTTCTAATTTAACCTTTTGGCGATGTCAGACACTGCAAACTATCATCAGATTGTCTTTATATAGCGAGTAAATAATAAATGGACACTTTTAAAAGGCAAAAGCGTTTCGCAAACACGAACATTTAGACATGTATAAAACTATCAATATATCTAGTTACAATCTGACATTACAATTTGGAAAAAGTGTCCTTTAGGTCGCAGATACTGGTATACCAATATCGTTCGATACTGGGACAAAAAAGTTGCCAGTATCGCTCGATACTGGTACAATTTTACTGTTCCAGTATTGGTCGATACTGGAACACCAAATTGTGTTCCAGTATTGAGCGAATATACTGGAACGTTTTTATGTTCCAGTATCCGACAATACTGGTACACATGTTACCAGTGTAGTTCGTCCAAGTATTGAACGATACTGGTACATAATTTTGTTCCAGTATCGCCCGATACTGGTACATTTTATATGATCCAGTATCGTCCGATACTGGAACACTGACTTTGTACCAGTATCGTCCTATACTTGGTGTTCCAGTATTAGACGATATTAGTACAGCCCAGAATATGGGACCTAAAGTACACTTTTTCCTAAAATTGAATTTGATCATTGTGTCCTTATTTTGTTACACCAATCCTCGTAGCAAGACCCTTTGAATAGCGAGCTGTGCAAAATGTCTATAGTTATTCATAAATGAATTGGAATATAACGTTTTTCTAATTATTAAATAAATCCATAAAGGAATTATTTATTCAAAATCCTCGATTATCTTATGCTTCAATACATTATAAAATGTATCCAATATCGTGTCCAAAATCACCATCATGCCAAATTATATGAAAACTATGTTATTAAAATAAACAATTAAAAGTCACAGTTCATGGTATACCATGTTATAAAAAGTGTTAGAATTGTTACTGGGATTTGCCCGTAAATTTAATTGCAGAATCCATTATAGTTCATCCATGGTCTTCTGAGTGAATTTCGCTTAAAATAAGCACTGTTAAACATAACAATCGGGAATTATTAGTACTGAACGTGATCGATAAAATGAATAGTACGTAAACCAACTCTGTCTTGATTGGATCCTCTATTTACTGAAATAAGCAGCAGACAAAAATGTTTTGCATCGTTGAATCTCTGTGGACCATTTTCAACCTTCATACTAGCTGAAATCTGATATGTCGTTAGAAATAATATAGAAAAAAACCTACTTCAGTAGTGCAATCTCACCTAAACCGTCATGCTAAGTAGCGTCCACAAATGTCTTTGTTTATTTTAAGCGCCAATTCACAAGGGTAAATATGACAATACACGACATAAACTCTTTATAACCGTTCCTTGCATGTAGAAAAAAAGAGAGAAAAAAAAAAGGTACTTATGTTTAATATGTTCAGACGACTCTGAGTGCTTTCGTTTGGATGGTGTCATTACTTTAATACGTATGCATGATGACAACGATTGAGGCCCGTATTCTCGAATCTCGTACGTATTTAAACACGGTTTTTAAGCTAAACACGCGTTTAACTTTGATTTTAAACACGCAATTCTCGAAAATTTGTTTAACTTAAACACTTGTCTAACTCACTGAAAACTTTAAACATGGGGTAGTTTAACGCGCCTTAAATGATTGCTCAATCGTGCCCGGTGCAAGTTGCCGTGCAGATCGTGTAGTCTTAAAAATACACGTGCATTTGAGGAATTCGGTCGATATCTATTGTAACCAATTTGGGCTACAATAAATTGAATACCTATACAGTAAACGCACGACCACTCTGGGGACGTGATTCACAGAGTTTAAGAGCGGGTTTTGTTAACAACGTCATTTAAGATAAACATCGCGTAACATTTAGACACAAGTGTAGTTAGTAACGGATTGTTTAAGTTAGAACCGCGTTTAGTACGAGAATACGGCCCCAAATGTCTTTACTTTTAAGGTGCTTCTGTATTTCCTGCTGTCATGGATGAGCGAGTCTTGTTAATTGAGAGTCCTGTTGATCCTAGGCGTGTCTTAATTGTACGTGTTTTATACTGCACGCAAGAGTAATTCTTTAAATTAGCTTACAAGGTCGCGAATTGTTCCTTGTGAGTCTATCGAAGCTAGGATGTTTAGATAAATATGTGGGACTGTCAAATTTCATTTAATTCCACAAAATCTACAGGCTTACGACATTTATCTCTACAAACTTTACCTACATCAATAAACCGCCCATATTTTTTTTGTTTTGATTACAAACAATTATAGTTTTTGGGAATATAAAATACAACACTTTTAAGATATATCAATCTATACTTTGAATTTCTATTTGCTCGTACGCGTCACAATCCATGCATTTCGGATCTGAGCTAGTTTCTATTTTGTGTGATAGGTATAGAGCGGTAATTAACGCTTGAACCTTATCATTCGACAAGTGTTTTGTCCATCTAATTCTGATGTAATCTGGTGTCAGTGCAATAATTGGGTTTTCTGCAATATTGTAAACATCAAAAGCCTTGCTGTCACTCACTCCCTCGAAAGGTTGAGGAGGTCATAATCCTTTCTTGTGTTGACTTATGGTAGCATTACATTATACGTGATAAGGTTTAAGGAAAGTGGATATAGGGGTAGGGTGGGTGTAGAGTAAATCTGATCAGGTGTAAATGCCGCACTCTATACCTGATATACTCTATTTGACTTCCTCCGGACAGTGACGTAACTTAACAGGCGCGTAACTTAACATGGTACATATTTTAGATTTTCTAGTTTGAACTTCTATTATAGCATTTCACAATCGGTGTTTTGGAGAGAGTTAGTTTGGTCGTCCGAAAGCAGTTACCCTTGATACTCTCCCGTTCTTTGAAAAAATTGGGTCATTGACGCCTTATTGGGTCGTAAATGAGGCAATGACTCATTTCCGAGTCATTGATTTATCGATGAATCATTGGCTCATTGACTCCTTATTGGGTCATTGACGGTTCATTGACTCGTAATTGAGTCAATGACTCATTTGCGAGTCATTGACTCATTTACATTGACTTATTGATGAATCATTGGCTCATTGACAACTTAAGAAAAAAACAAAGAAAAAAAAACAGGCGCAGCTATTACGCACGCGTATGTTTCGTCCGTCTTTCAACGCTCTTGTTTATACGCCAGCGCCTCGAGTAGGTGAACGCGTTATGTGCTGCAATTAGTAGAATACGCAGTTACGTCACTGTCTCGTGATGGCCAAATAGACTATAGGTACTTGATCGCTTCAATGTGCAAATGTTTATACAAACATTTGATACATCATCTTCATCTGCTATTTATTGGTGAATTATTTTCTAGATCTATAACAATTATCAGCGAATAAATATAGGGCTATATATAGGATATGGTTATTTTCTTTGAAAGATATTTAATTTGCTCATAAATTATAATGTTGCGACAAGGGGTACGTTATGCCTGCTCTTGTGAGTGGGCGATTGAAGTGGCGTTTAATAACATTAGATCATTGGTTGCGTGAGTTTCGTGAAGATTTTAATAAAAACCTCACCAACACGAGAAGCAACGACGGATAAAAATATGCCTTGAATATTCAAATCTTCAGGGAATCCTCTCCTGGTAGAAATCTGATACATTGTTTTTCTATTGGTAGACTGATAACAGTGTAATTTCATCTGAACCGTCTATTAACACTGTAGCAGATTACACGGACATTCGCTGCAGTGTAATCAGGTAATTTTCCCGCCAATTCACCGGAGTAAATAATACACGTGTCATCGCCCTTTGTCACTTGTAACTCTTCTGTAGACCGTGTCCATATGACACTGTGCTAAAGTTTCAATATCGAATAGCAAACTAATTTTATTACTCCTTGAGATGTTCTTTTCTAATACATGAAATATTGTCATACCGTAGAATATTTTGATTTCACACGTCTGACATCGCCAAATAACAGTTTCACCATTTTTAATATTTTTGGGCATTTGGAATATGTTATGATGGTGTTATTCTTAGGGGTATTTTTGCACAGTGCTTGATCATAGATATGATAATTATGGACTAATGATAACAAAATAGAGCATTTCTGTAATTGATCACGATTTCTTTTGGGCTTATACACTGTCTGTCTGCGTATAATTGTCGTATGTTTTCTAAGATTTGTGCATAGTATCATTATCCCAAACGTGTATTAAATTTCTATGTAATTGCACGATTCCTTGCAATTGGATTCATTCCCATATACACACAGTGTTGTAAGTATGAAATTTGATATAATTATGAAGATATTGAAACTGCGTTGTTCGTTTCTGGGAAGTACGGAAGCATTTTCTTTCTTCAGTATGCATGTACATTGGACTAATAATTTAACGCTCTCGTCACAAATGTCAATACGTTTTGAAATACGCATACGAGCACGCCACCCCACCCCCCTCCCCCATCAAACACTTTGTCTAGAAATACATTAATATCAACCATTCTCTTTTAACAGAAATATTTTGCCGATAAAATCAACCGTATAAATTTCAGAAAAAAAATCGATGGATTACGCAGAAGATTAATCAGACATTTTGAAACGATGGGGGAACAGATCACCCAGTCCGTGGTATTTTAAACAAATATCACAAGTTTTCCTACTAAAATTGTTAAGAGGAACAACCATTTATTTAGAGAGCAAACTCGTTACAATAATGTTGTATTGTCGCTCACGTGAAAAACAGCCGGAACAAAAATCTTTATTAACGCTTTCCACGCGGCAGGCGTCTGCAGACGACATTCCAAAATTTCAAAAAATGTTTCAAAAATGTCAAAATTATTGAATTTCATTACCACATTTGGAATCACCATAAGAAATGCATGGGAAATAAGTCCAAACATGCTTAGTATTGATCCAGTAATTCTTGAGGTAAACCTTAAAGTTACGAAAGGTTTCTGAAAAATCTGTTTTGTACATTGGTAAAACCAATAACCTCGTGGAAAGTGTTAAGAAGCAAACTGTACACCTCTTATCATTTGGAAAATGTAGTAATGATTTGTTTTCATTTGACTTCATTAACTTCATTTTTCCTCCCCTGTTTTCGATCTGAATTGTAGAAAATTGAATTATTGGTACTCAGTGGGGGACCAGCTGTGCTACTAGTAATGGTAACAAAATGTCATTTATATTCATGTCATGTACTGTGTATGTAGGTTGCAGAAATTTAAGCCATATGCTATCTTACAACTTTAATATGAAGGATGTTTAAAGAAATTCGTCCAAAACCATGTGCCATGAAAATGTCGGTACACAGTTGAAATTATCATTATGGGGGCTTGGAGTATTTAGGGCTATTGTCAGTATGGTTTGTCGGACGGATTGTCTGGTAAAATGTTCACTTCAGGTAGATTTATTACCTTAATCACATCAGTATGACTGATTACAATACCAGGCTAGTTCAAACACTACAAAACTAGTACACAGGGCTCATACGTATAAGTCACTAGTACACATAAGACTTACACGGTAGTCAACAAAGTATTTACATATTAGTTCAACTTACAAGCTACCGTAAAAATTTGAATCGAGACCAATGCATATATTTGTGTATCAATAGGGAAATGTTCATTGGTTCACTTCAATTTTCATTGGTGTTTGTACGTATCGAGATACAAAATATTATTTTCGTGGAAGTCTTACGTACAAGTCACTTATACCATGGACTGCTTATACGTATGAGCCATACATTCTCAATTTGCAGTGTGGCCTTAGATATGGGTATCATGAGCACAATGATAAAAAACAGACACATACAAAAAATGTTCACTGTCTATTATAACATTAATGCTTGACGCCTTTGCTCCCAGGAGAAACAAGAAAACGTCTCCTTTCACGAATGAAATAACAATGTTTCGTTTCATCTAAAACGAAGCATTGTTTGATATTGGTTTGTCTGCTATTTGCATGAGTATTGAAAACCCAAGAAACTATAAAGATAAATAAACCAAAAGTCAATTATATTATTGAAATTTAATTGCTAGTACGTCCGTTACTACTCCATTCCAATCAACCTATATTTGTTCCAAGTATTGCATGTAATCTAGACTTTTCTGTAGGAGTGAGATTAAATAGATACAGTTGGCCTATTTTTACAACCTCATTTTTAAATATAGATGTGCTTTAAGGAAAGGGCAATAATGTAAAGTTATCAATACGCTTGTATTACTGTTAATCTCTAATTTCAATCGAACGACGATTTTTGAACAAAATGAATTATTCAGATAACAAAGTCTGACGTCACATTATAATATTTCGTTTTCAATGCGGTCCGATTGTTGTTAACACCCACGTGAATGACAGCGTGGATTATTTTTTCCCTAAGCATATTACGCTAACGCTGTCACGAAATTACTAATTTCCGAAAATAGGAGTGTCTTTTTTCACCTACTTGAAAATAAAACTAATTTGTATGGATACATATTATACAAAATACACATAAATCAAAAACAAAAACAAAATCATAAAAAGTGCTCTGGCTGTTTTATGTAGTGGATAATAAAAATTGTATTTGACACTGTAAATGACGTGTCTGGAATTATGATTAGCCGCTCCCAATAATTGTATTGTTACCAAATATGCAAGTATTATCAAACAGATATGTGTCGTCTTTGTTCTTGCAATATTCTTTGGGAAATGAAATTCATGGCATGTTTACTCATTGAGGAGTAAATATATGTAAAACAGCATTTTAGTAGTTTCTTTCTTTAATCAATGATATTTAAAACGATTCGTAATTTACGGGTTTTTTAAAAGACATTTAGGGTAAAGACTGTCATAAGTTTGGCCACTCACTTCATCCTATATTATAAATAAGAAATCAATTTGTAAAAAAACCCGCCTGTTGCACCGTAGTATAAAGTGCCAAGTCTGATTGTATTTGCGGGCAGCACATATATATTAGCAAATCGATTGATTTATTGTAACAACTATAGCGTTTCCTGAAAACAATATGTTATTTCCACGAAATGTTAGGGGCATTCCAAGGGTATCAAATACATTAGGTAAAATCAGGGGATGGCACAAAATAATCCTAATGACATACAGTGAAATACCTACCTCCTTCTTCCTTCTAAAATGCAAAAAAACATAGTTAAATCGTCAGCGAGACGATATTGTGGCATTGTGTTTCGTGGATGGGACAGATAGGTTACCTATTTACAGCTGGCGTGGATGCATATTATATCAACATTTAATGTATTAAATTGCCTGTTTTATTTTTGGCTGCCATGTAAAATTCCTGATACTAACATTCGATTCAGTGTGTTATCTTGAAGAAATTATACAAAGCAGCTAATATATACATCGTCTTGTAACAGAATTATATATTTTATTTGGTGGACAAAACAACATGGTCAGGTGATTAAGACACGAAGTTTAGTATATGGTTACATTTTATAACATACAATTGACATATAGAAGGCTAAATTAGCTCCGTTGCATTCCACTATCAATTTTTTTGGATGCGTGGCAACTTAAAAGTAGAAAGTACAGGCATACTTTGGAGACAATTATTTTCTTCTCTCTTTGAAATTCACCATTATTAGGTTAGATAAAACAATTGATAACCGACTTCTCGTTAAGTTAACATTGCTGGTTGGATTTGATATGATTTGGTCATAGATGAGGAGCACGTGATGTATCGACCACTGTTCTAAAACTAGGTATGTATAAATAGATTGTTTGGCACTGCAGGCGAGAGGTGAACTACTCCTATGGGACGAGCACTGACTCCAGTAATTGTTTAATCAAAACACATCATGTGTAAATTCATTCTCCTCTAAAATATACTATGTACGTCATTATGTATGTACGCAATGTGAATGGCAATGTGCAATGTTTATAAATATATTATTAACATTCACTGCAAATGTATTGTGAAGGTTGGCGTAATATTCCCCTTTATGCTGAAGTACCAGTTGTAATATCATTGTGCGTATAGGTGTTGTGACGCACACATCATGTTTTTCCTGTGGGAGACCACTTCCACGTCATAGTTATTCATACACATATCGTTATGTTGAATGGGATTCGTTTCATTAAAGAAATTAGGAAAATTATAATTATGTTCGTTGTATATTTAGCTTGAATAGCACTACCAATTGCTTGTTATATTTATTTCACCTTCGAAATGGGAGTAGCCCGCCTGATCTTCTAGAGTGTATTTCTCCCCTTTTTTTATCCCCCACCATTTCTTTTTATTAGCAATACATTGTAATTTCCCATAAAATTGGTTTTATCGAATATTAAACACTGGTATCACTATTAGTGATACTTACAATACCAACCGTTAGTGTAGTTGCTTAATGCCGTGAATACCTACCAATGATCAAATTGTAGTTTTACCGATACCTGCAATACCAACCATTACTGATAGTGTAGTTTTCTACAAACCTGCAACACAATGGACTCGTATCAGTGCAGTTTTTCCGATACAATACAATACAATACAATACAATACAATACAATACAATACAATACAATACCAGTGTCGTTTTTCCAATTTGAGTGATAACGTAGTTTTCTGTATTACTGCAATACCAACCACTAGTGAAAGCGTAGTGCCTCTAGTTTTAGTGATAGTGTAGTTTTCTCCAAAATAATACCTACAAAACCAACCATTAGTGATAGTGTAGTTTCCCCGTGTCGTCAATATCTACGGATGGTCATAGTGTAGTTTCATGAAAAATAATGTTTTTTAAAAATTAGCTCTTTTAAAGATCCTGTACAAGAAAGTTACAAACATTTCTCCAGTGGTTTTTTAGCAATTGGTCGTTTTTGAATAGCACTACCAATTGCTTGTTATATTCTTTTCACATTTGAAATGGGAGTAGCCCTCCTGATCTTCTAGAGTGTATTTCTACCTTTTCTTGTCCCCACCATTTCATCTTATTAGCAATACTTTGTAATTAGAGAATAAAGGTATTGTTTTTAGACCGTACCCGTGTTATATTGTCTGACATAAGTGTGGACGGGTACGGTCTAAAAACAATACCTTTATTCTCATACTTGAACAATCATACTTTACAAGAAAGTCCCTTCTTTATTTAACTGGTCTTCATTTGGAATAAAAATAATAATACTACACGAACACGGGTACGGTCTAAAAACAATACCTTTATTCTCATTCTTAAACAATCATACAAAGACATTTATCAAAGAAATAAGTACTTTTTATTGTCAACATTTGACAACTTTTACCCCTGCTAGGATCGAATAACCCATAAACATTCCATCCAATCCCATGCGATGAGTACACCATGCGTAAGCGTCGCGGCGCCGGCTAAATGCAGGAAATGCGCCAAAGACGCACTGCAGAAGTACGCGTTATGGAGCAAACACGCATTGTGAAGGTGGAACGCATTGTTAAAACGTAAGTCCCACCTCCCCGTGTTCAATTGTCTCATCTAGATGTCGATTTCCCATAAGTGAAGGTGGAACGCACTGTTAAAACGTAAGCCCCACCTCCCCGTGTTCAATTGTCTTTATTTTTAATTAGGATCGAATAACCCACAAACATTCCATCCAATCCCATGCGATGAGTACACCATGCGTAAGCGTCGCGGCGCCGGCTAAATGCAGGAAATGCGCCAAAGACGCACTGCAGAAGTACGCGTTATGGAGCAAACCACGCATGTATTAAACACTGGGATCACTATAGTGATACTTACAATACCAACCGTTAGTGTAGTTTATAAATGCCGTGAATACCTACCAATTGGCAAAGTGTAGTATTACCGATACCTGCAATACCAACCATTACTGATAGTGTAATTTTCTCCAAACCTGCAACACCATGCACTCATATCAGTGCAGTTTTTCCGATACAATACAATACCAGTGTCGTTACTCCAACTTGAGTGATAACGTAAGTGTCTCTATTACTGCAACACTGGTAATAATGTATATTTACTGATACCTGCAATGACAACCATTAGTGAAAGCATAGTGCCTCTATTATTAGTGATAGTTTAGTGTTCTCTAAAATAATACCTACAATACCAACTATTAGTGATATTGTAGTTTCCCCATGTCATCAATATCTGCGGATGGTCATAGTGTAATTTCATGAAAAATTATGTTTCATAAAAAAGAAGCACTTTTCAAGATTCTGTACAAGGACGCTATAAAAATGTCTCCAGTGGTGTTTTTTAAATTCATTTCAATTGTCTTTATTTTTAATTACAAAAAAGTCTCTTCTTTATTTAACTGGTCTTTATTTGAAATAAAAAAATAATACTACATGAACACGGGTACGGTCTTAAAACAATCCCTTTATTCTCATTCTTAAACAATCATACTTAAGACATTTATCAAAAAAAGAAGTACTTTTTATTGTCCACAATTGAAAACTTTTACCCCTGCTAGGATCGAATAACCCACAAACATTCCATCCAATCCCATGCAATGAGTACACCATGCGTAAGCGTCGCGGCGCCGGCTAAATGCAGGAAATGCGCCAAAGACGCACTGCAGAAGTACGCGTTATGGAGCAAACCACGCATTGTGAAGGTGGAACGCACTGTTAAAACGTAAGCCCCACCTCCCCGTGTTCAATTGTCTCATCTAGATGTCGCCGATTTCTCTGATAACCAATGAGATTGCTTAAAATTTCTTAGCTGTTTAAGAATTTCCAATAACAATAGTATCATCGAATATTAAACACTGGGATCATTATTAGTGATACTTACAATACCAACCGTTAGTGTAGTTTATAAATGCCGTGAATACCTACCAATGGGCAAAGTGTAGTTTTACCAATACCTGCAATACCAACCATTACTGATAGTGTAGTTTTCTTTTAACCTGCAACACAATGCACTCGTATCAGTGCAGTTTTTCCGATACAATACAATACAATACAATACAATACAATACAATACAATACAATACAATACCAGTGTCGTTTCTCCAATTTGAGTGATAACGAAGTTTTCTGTATTACTGCAATACCAACCACTAGGGAAAGCGTAGTGCCTCTATATTTAGTGATAGTGTAGTTTTCTCCAAAATAATACCTACAAAACCAACCATTAGTGATAGTGTAGTTTCCCCGTGTCGTCAATATCTACGGATAGTCATAGTGTAGTTTCATGAAAAAATAGTGTAATTTTCTCCAAACCTGCAACACCATGCACTCATATCAGTGCAGTTTTCCCGATACAATACACTACCAGTGTCGTTACCCCAATTTGAGTGATAACGTAAGTGTCTCTATTACTGCAACACTGGTAATAATGTATATTTACTGATACCTGCAATGACAACCATTAGTGAAAGCATAGTTACTCTATTACTAGTGATAGTTTAGTGTTCTCTAAAATAATACCTACAATACCAACTATTAGTGATAGTGTAGTTTCCCCATGTCATCAATATCTTCGGATGGTCATAGTGTAATTTCATGAAAAATTATGTTTCATAAAAAGAAGCACTTTTCAAGATTCTGTACAAGGAAGCTACAAAAATGTCTCCAGTGGTGGTTTTTTTAAATTCATTTAAATTGTCTTTATTTTTAATTAAAAGAAAGTCTCTTCTTCATTTAACTGGTCTTTATTTGAAATAAAAAAATAATACTACATGAAAACGGGTAAGGTCTTTTAAACAATACCTTTATTCTCATTCTTAAACAATCATACTTTAAGACATTTATCAAAGAATTAAGTACTTTTTATTGTCTACATTTGAAACTTTTACCCCTGCTAGGATCGAATAACCCACAAACATTCCATCCAATTCCATGCAATGAGTACACCATGCGTAAGCGTCGCGGCGCCGGCTAAATGCAGGAAATGCGCCAAAGACGCACTGCAGAAGTACGCGTATGGAGCAAACCACGCATTGTGAAGGTGGAACGCACTGTTAAAACGTAAGCCCCACCTTCCCGTGTTCAATTGTCTCATCTAGATGTCGCCGATTTCTCTGATAACCAATGAGATTGCTTAACATTTCTTAGCTGTTTAGGAATTTCCCATAACAATAGTATCATCGAATATTAAACACTTGGATCACTATTAGTGATACTTACAATACCAACCGTTAGTGTAGTTTATAAATGCCGCGAATATCTACCAATGGGCAAAGTGTAGTTTTACCGATACCTGCAATACCAACCATTACTGATAGTGTAATTTTCTCCAAACCTGCAACACCATGCACTCGTATCAGTGCAGTTTTTCCGATACAATACAATACCAGTGTCGTTACTCCAACTTGAGTGATAACGTAAGTGTTTCTATTACTGCAACACTGGTAATAATGTATATTTACTGATACCTGCAATGACAACCATTAGTGAAAGCATAGTGCCTCTATTATTAGTGATAGTTTAGTGTTCTCTAAAATAATACCTACAATACCAACTATTAGTGATAGTGTAGTTTCCCCATGTCATCAATATCTGCGGATGGTCATAGTGTAATTTTATGAAAAATTATGTTTCATAAAAAGAAGCACTTTTCAAGATTCTGTACAAGGAAGCTACAAAAATGTCTCCAGTGGTGTTTTTTTTAAATTCTTTTCAATTGTCTTTATTTTTAATTAAAAGAAAGTCTCTTCTTTATTTAACTGGTCTTTATTTGAAATAAAAAAATAATACTACATGAACACGGGTACGGTCTTAAAACAATACCTTTATTCTCATTCTTAAACAATCATACTTTAAGACATTTATCAAAGAAATAAGTACTTTTTATTGTCTACATTTGAAACTTTTACCCCTGCTAGGATCGAATAACCCACAAACATTCCATCCAATTCCATGCAATGAGTACACCATGCGTAAGCGTCGCGGCGCCGGCTAAATGCAGGAAATGCGCCAAAGACGCACTGCAGAAGTACGCGTTATGGAGCAAACCACGCATTGTGAAGGTGGAACGCACTGTTAAAACGTAAGCCCCACCTTCCCGTGTTCAATTGTCTCATCTAGACGTCGCCGATTTCTCTGATAACCAATGAGATTGCTTAACATTTCTTAGCTGTTTAAGAATTTCCTATAACAATAGTATTATCGAATATTAAACACTGGGATCACTATTAGTGATACTTACAATACCAACCGTTAGTGTAGTTTATAAATGCCGCGAATATCTACCAATGGGCAAAGTGTAGTTTTACCGATGCCTGCAATACCAACCATTACTGATAGTGTAATTTTCTCCCAACCTGCAACACCATGCACTCATATCAGTGCAGTTTTTCCGATACAATACACTACCAGTGTCGTTACCCCAATTTGAGTGATAACGTAAGTGTCTCTATTACTGCAACACTGGTAATAATGTATATTTACTGATACCTGCAATGACAACCATTAGTGAAAGCATAGTTAGTCTATATTACTAGTGATAGTTTAGTGTTCTCTAAAATAATACCTACAATACCAACTATCAGTGATAGTGTAGTTTCCCCATGTCATCAATATCTGCGGATGGTCATAGTGTAATTTCATGAAAAATGATGTTTCATAAAAAGAAGCACTTTGCAAGATTCTGTACAAAGAAGCTATAAAAATGTCTCCAGTGGTGTTTTTTTTAATTCATTTCAATTGTCTTTATTTTTTAATTACAAGAAAGTCTCTTCTTTATTTAACTGGTCTTTATTTGAAATTAAATAAATAAATAAATGTCCACCATTCACATCAATAATTTTCCTGCATCGGTGAAAAGTGCCACTTTTCGGAAAACATCCTTTTAGTGAAATGTAACTGGTTCGGGACAAGTAAACATGGTATTGAAAAGGTGACACTTTGGGTAACTAAGCTTTTTCTCTTTTCATAAGTGTTTCATTCTCTGAAAATACCCAATTGTGTGTGGCCCAATAGTATATAATCTTAAAAATTGCCTTTTTACTGTAAACATCATTTTGGGGAAATATTACTATTCTTGGAAAAGTAATATTGATGTTGAAAGGGGGAATCTTGCTTTGGGTAGCCAAGCGTTTTCCCTTTTCATTAGTATTTCAATCTCTGAAAACGTCTAATTGCGTGTGAAGTTATGCAAACGTTATCGACATTTTAGGGGGATTCACTTTTTTTAACCCTTTATATTAGTGATAGTGTACATTTTCCATGCCTGCAAAACCTATTAATGGTAATAGAGTAGTTAACCCGATACCTGCAATACACCTGCAATACCAACCATTACTGATAGTGTAGTTTCTCCATTTTAGTGATAGTGTAGTTCTCTCCAAACACTGGTAATATTGCAGTTTTCCTGATACCCGCAATACCAACCCTTAGTGATAGTGCAGTTTTCACCATACCTGCAGAACCTACCCAATACCTGCAATGCCAACCATAATTGATAATGTAGTTTCTCCACTATTAGTGAGTTTGTAATTTACTCCATATCTTCAACACTTGTAATAATGTACTTTTTATTATACCTGCAATACCAACTATTAGTGAAAGTGTAGTTTTCACCATGCTTGCAACACCAAACACATGTAATACTGTAAGTTTCCCTGACACCTGCAATACTAGCCATTAGTGATAGTGTAGTTTTCTTTATACCAGCATAACCTACTAAAGGACATAGCGTAGTTTCCACAGACAATATCAACTATAAATTGTTCGTAAAAGTGTCGTTTTCTTTTCATACCTGCAACACCAAACACTGACAATTTGGAATTTAGCTCCTAGCTAAAGAAAGCTCTGATCGCTGGTTTTAACACCATTGATTGTGTATTCTCATTTTCAATGTGTCAAAAGCCTACGATCAGAGAGACATCTTTTCGCCTGACGATTGGACAAAATGACCGTATGGGATTGTCCATGAAACTCAGAGTAGCGATAATATTCCGGAAGGTCTATACCTCTGATTTTGTATACGCTCTACCGTTTACGGTATTGAGCACTTTGTTCAATGGCTAGTCTAACCAGAAACGGTTTTCAATACATATTACGCTCCTGATTTATCAGTTGAGCACTTTTTGATTATCTTTTTATATCTGATTGTGTATAGATCTCCTTTGGAATATATTGTTGCTCTGATCGCTGGTTTTAACACCATTGATTGTGTATTCTCATTTTCAATGTGTCAAAAGCCTACGATCAGAGAGACATCTTTTCGCCTGACGATTGGACAAAATGACCGCATGGGATTGTCCATGAAACTCAGAGTAGCGATAATATTCCGGAAGGTCTATACCTCTGAATTTGAATTTTTATATATATAATCAAATATAGAAGTGAAGGCAACAGGATCATAGTGCTCAACACCGTGAAGTGGAGCTATATATACATAGAAAATTAAACCCTGGCTCAACACATTATCACTACAAATTTGTTTCGTGTGGGAACACAACCACACTCATCAGGTGATGATGACTGACTGATACATACACATATGAGACTGTTACAAAGATAAAACTTGACCTGAGGCTGTTCAGAGTGAGATATTTTAAGCAACCCGTCCAATTCTATAACAAGATACAATAATCATTTTACCTATCACTATAGATGATTTTTTTCTCTGTCGAACGACCTTTTTTCCAAGGCCTGTAAACAGAAGGGTAGGGTGTGTGAAAGCTCCTAGCTTTCTCAAAAGAGCCAAGTCGCGACCAATTTTCCATATTTTCCACATTTTAGGTTCCCTTGATGCTCATTAGACTATAGCTTTTTCAATCAATAGCGAATAATGTTGTCTACTTTCTCAGGCTATGAACCCGTTATTTACCGAATCGACCATACCCATTTTTTGGTCCAGGTGATATACCTTAACTTGAAAATTATCCGATCAGCTTAAAAATCTGTCACCCTTAAACAGCCTGCACCTTTATGTGCACTTGTGCCGGAATAAGATGAGTGGAAGTAGGATTGGGCTTTTGAGCAGATAGTCAAATATGTCATGTAGTCATTAAACCGAAACCGAAAACCTACTACAAGTTGCTGCAAGGTAGTGTGATTATAACTAACGTTATACTATATTGCAACTACCCATTGATAACTTTCCCACGAGAATCTTATCCCGTCCCAAGTGAATATATAATTTATAGAAAGATAGATGGACGGACTGCCCGTGGCCTTTTTCGCTTCCATAAGATAATTCCATTCGTGATAGGAAAATCAATCGGAGAGGATTTCTTGTTGCACTGTGGGACCAGCTGGGATATGTGTAAATAATACACACCGGCGTACCATTTAAACTTTGTAACAATCGTACCGCTTATCCTTTTATCGTAAACGTTATGTATTTAGATGGTTATTATGGCGTCTCCTCCTTCGGGAGGCATTTTCTATATGACATTTTTCTATAAGACATGTATAGTAAATAAGAGACCGACACAGACATGCCCTTTTATTGTTAAGATATAGCTCTTGCTGCAGTAGTGTCTCGTCTACCCTTTACATCCACCATGCCATGGACAACGGCGACGTTAGATAATTCATTTCTACTGGCAGATCCGATGATAGGGTGGTCAATGGAAGTATGAGCGACAGGCAGACAGGAGATCAGTGAACAAGAATATACAGTTCGTTGAGGTAGAAAGAGTAGGTAGTGTATTGGGAGAGAGTCAGTTGCTATAGATCATTTAGCTCGCCAAGAAGTAAATTCGGTTTAGCATCTCTATGCAGTCCTATTAAAATGTTACCACGACGCTTAGCAAAATACAGAAAATACACTATACATAACAAAAACAACTACTAAAACAGTTTTCATTTTGGAGTTCGTAGAATGTTTGTTGCATACAGGGTGGGTATGTTGGAGGGTGGAGGGGGTGTGGGGGTGTGTGTGCATGGAATGTGATGGGTGTGTTCAGCCTCAAACTGGTTGCGAGGTTCAGTATCTGACTTATATTTACTTGCTTAATTTTTAAATTGTGTTTTGGTGTTTTTGTTCAAATTCAGCTCGCTGTGTGCTATGACAATAGCATATACCATGAATATCATTAGAACAGCACGCGGCCGAATATATCATTAAGTCGAGGCGGACCAATACAATTCAAGTTTAGATATGTATGTGATAGAGCACATTCATAAGTATTAAATACGGTTTAATAAGTGTTTTAAAAGTATGTTGTTGCGGAGAAATAGTAATTTATTCAACATTGTTTTGCCTAGAACATGATCAAAATCGGATTTCATACCACAAAAATCGATCGGTGGGTTTTAAAAAGTGCTAAGTTAGAAGGAGATAATGAGGATCTCGATGCAAATAGTGCATGTGCAATGTAGTCGGGTTAAGCGCCCAGTTCGTGCACATGATTTTAACCCAAAATGCAGTGAAATGTTTATCTTCTAACTTAGCACACTTGTTAACGCACCAATCAAATGTGTTCATATTCTGGGATAAGTTGTGGTATGTCATGATCTTTCAATACATTCAAATTTAAATGTGAACTCAACCTCTAAGTTAATGTGATAACTATTTTACTGATCAAAATGCTCACATTTTCCAGATTTTGGACATATTCTAAGTAAAACAATAGCAAATGGTTTAAGATGTGTCCATTAAAATACCATTGAAAATCACCGACCAAATTTTGTACAAAACAGTAAAGGCGTTATCTACCGAATGTTATGGTTTAATTAATTTTATTATTTCACTACCTAGAGTTTAATGTATGCAGTCATAACATATTTTAAGTCTATGGCAGCCATGCAACTTTGACAATAAACTAGTCTAAATTAACTGCATAGTGATGGTGCGTAGATGTGCGCATCTGTTAAAAATCGGCGCGACAAACCGCGTGCAGTTGTACTGATATAATATGTATAATAATATATTCATAGTTTTCAGTATTTCATCTCAATAAACGCTTTGCCTATTATGATGAGTTGCCTTCTTTTGAATTCGGATAACTTGGCTTAAATAAATATCAGCTTGGTGAAATTTGTCCAAGAATAATATAATAAATTGGATGACATATAAATTACGCTGACAAATAATAACTTATATGGTTTACACAATGAATACAGCTAACAGAATTAAAATTAAAATAACCCACTATAGATCTCTTCACTGTTTTATTGATTGATGATGAACATTGGCTGTAGAAACAATTAGATGATTAAAAGAAGACATCTGGATCTGGAGAAGATAAGGTAAATTACTGTTGATTAAGATCAAGGTTTTAACCCACGGTTATTTAAAAATAACATCTATGACTAACTGATCTTTATACCGCCCTCTATATCCGGGAATTGTCTTTACGAAGAGAATAGACGTGGAATTTGTTGATGAAGTTCTCATGCATAAATGAACATTTTGGAGTTTAATCATGTTATTATACTTATTACAATGGATTTGTAAAGAGAACAGTCATCATAACAATAATTATAATGTATTTCTTATTTTTCAGTATTTTAATATTTTTATATCTATTTTTGTATTGATGCATCTAATCATTAATTAAAGAATAATGACTGCATATGGTGCGTTGTGCAAACACGCCGTGCGTTCGTTGCATAACGCGAGCTTATCGTCTCGATAGAACTTGATACCCAGTTTACGCGGGGTAACTAATGTATACGCGGGGTGACTAATGTTTACGCGGTACTCTATGGCGCGCCATGTGGGACTTTATTTATTGAGAAACAAAACCGCGGGTGGGTGTAACTCTACAGC
This sequence comes from Ophiura sarsii, assembly GCA_035610835.1. NCBI lineage: Eukaryota > Metazoa > Echinodermata > Ophiuroidea > Amphilepidida > Ophiuridae > Ophiura > Ophiura sarsii. Next base: position 33,737,216 of record CM069448.1, read on the forward strand.
TCACTCACCCCCACCAAACTCCCCCACGGCACACACACTCCAAAACTCGCTATACTTTTACTCACTCCACACCTCGCTACAAAAACACCTCACCAACTTACGCCACAAATCACCAATCAACATCTAACACCTAACACCTATAAACATCATAAACATCTCAAACCTGACATCTAACATATAACATCTATCACCTTATATCACACTTATCATTTTCAACATTTGTTTTTCAAAATTTTAATTTTGAAATGTTAAATTTGCAATTTTTTAATTATCAAAAATTGAATTTTCAAATTTTGAATGTTGAAATGTTCAAATTTTAATTTTTTAATTTTCAAAATTGTATATCAAATTTGTTGTGATGGTATGCACTGGCAACCCATCTATGTTTCGTAACATACTTCCCCAGAACATACCGCCAAATATGTCACATGTCTATATTATCCAATCACATCAGCGATGGCGTGTTGCATAAGAATTATCTACCGTTGGCTTCCGACCGTGTCCTTCACGGTTTTTAACTGAGTTGAACGTCTTGTTCTTCTTAATTATGCTTGTATGGTGGAATCGAGCACTTGGAATTGCTTCGAAATAGCTTTGTAGCCCCTCTTCTATTTGTGAGCATTAACAATATGCACACTAAAAGGTCCTCACTGAGTTCTTTGGGCTTCTTCGCCATGCTGACAAAAACCTAGAGTGTTGTCCTATAATATCCCTCACTGTACATTCAATAGGACACATTTGTAAGGCATCCACATTATATGTACACATCATGGAATAATTGCATTACAATATAAAAGCCTATCACACAATATAAAGAACGTTTGGATTGTCAACAACATGTGTATTATCACAAAAAATGGCCTCAATCCTGAGATTTGGTATGGAGTATGCATAATTTTGGACAGGCATAAAAACACAATTCTTGTTCAATTCTATTGTTATGCAATAAATGTTGAGCCCAAATATATTGATTTACCACTCCAGCTGGTATAGATATGAAAAAATGCAAAAAACCTCATATTTTTCAAAGGGTATGAATAATTGTGGACTTAACTGTATATGCGTCTTGTCTTCAATCCCGTTCACTATTATGCATGACGAAATGCTCTGCTCTAGGGATTTTAAGGAAAGTACTGGTATCTTCAGCGACTTGAAGAAGGGAAACATACATGATATACTGTCAACCTGTTTAACAATCCCTTCCCTTACATTATTTTCATTGATATTCATTCATCTCCTCGAATGTTCCAAATATATTCTTATTGATGCCCTCTATATATTGGCTTTCATAGATCATAGATAACATTGCATTTAATGTATTCATATTCTGCTAAGATTGAGACCTCACTCATCAGCCCATGTAATGTTTGTCAAATTCTATTACTTATATCCTAAATTGAATCTTAGGGTAATTGTTCCTCTCGGGTATTCAATAATCTTAATGTGTTATGGACACATCTGCATTATTTATGCTTTCCTTATCAATGTTACAAGCTTATGAATACATTTATGTAGAAGTGTCCCTGGCACAAACAATATCGCGATATGAGTTTGGCTGCTCTAAGGTGTTGAGATAATGAGGGTTACGTAATATCTGTGGTAGTCATTATCTTCAGTGAGCTATACCGATATAATATCCATCCGCCGTCCAGTACATGTATAGTATTCGCTCAGTACCAATGTATTCATATTTAAACAACACTTTAATGTACCGCATCTAAATTCATCGTTACCATGTTCTTGCCATGATCGCATCATAAAGATTTGTTATAGTATTATGAAAAGAAGGGTATTCCAACTAATATAAGACCAGGACAGTAAAAAACAATACAAATCGATAATACAATTATAGCATTAAACGATACAGATGCATTAAACAATCAAGAAAAGTGTCCGTGCACTACATGCACCAGACAGCAGCATATAACAGGAAAAGTAAATACCGACGTTTCAAATGCACAAACCACCCTTCATAGCTATAGCACACAAAAGTAATGAACCAAAAGAATAAACAACTATAGAATAATGTAAACAAGGAAATGCTCAGTTTGCATTCAACCTCAACCCTTAGCCTGAAAATACTCAGGTAGGGGTGTAGGTATAGAATCTCATCATTTTAGATTTAAAGTGACACCACAAATTAACAGCTATTTAACATCTGGTGACCACTAGAATACTTCTAAATGATGTTGATATTAACCATGCTAACCCCTGACCTGATTAGAAATCAAACCTCAAAAGACGAAACGGAATTCACTGAAAACAAAACTTCGTTTTTTATTGAGCCCAACTAAGTAAAATTAGTAGGGCGTCTAAAAAATATTTAGTTGGGAGTATTCTACTATTTGGGAACTGTGCTTAGCGAGTCTACAATCTGGCTTAACTATTTTACCATGAATTAAAATAGTGCGACATGTTCTACCAATCAATAATGAGCATTATATCGCGGATAAACTAATTTGTGTGAAATTAGTTAAGCAGTTAAATCGTTATAAGTTAGTAAAACTCTGAATTAATTAGTACAACTGTCAAACTATTATGGTTCTACGATGATGTTCAGTATTCCCGCTGTTGCGATCATGTGATGATATTTTGCAGACGACTTCAGGTAAGCACACAGCAGAGTCTTCACGTAGTCATGCGTTCTTCTACACTGGCGTGAAATTCCGAAGGAAAACGATGGAAAACAGGTATTTATTTCTCTCAAAGAGAACATTAAATATTACGGCCATAATGTAGGCTTGACGGTAGGTCCAGGACTATCGAATGCAATCATGACGGCGTTTGTGTGTGGTAATTTGTGCAGAAACGACGGCTAAAATGGCGGACACATGTAGCCATCCAATCAATGATCCAAGTATGAGCAATTCGCCATCCCACGCTCCACATAATTGCATTCAATAGTCGTAGGCCTATAGGCGGACTACCGTAAAGCTAACATCATTATCGTAATATTTAATGTTCAATCTGATTGAAATAAATACCTGCTAGCTATCTTTTTCATCGGTATATTCCCGGGCCTAGGCCGTAAGCTTACAGCTAATAACATGGGCTGTATGTAGTACAACAAATTAGTAGAGCATATTGGTACGGCCGGAAAAACTAAATAAAGTAAATTGATACGACCAGAAGAACCACTTCCACAAGTGTGCCGAACTATCCTAAACTAGTAAAACTAGACATAGTTTTTACTAATTTTTTAATTAGTAGAACCTGCAAAAATTTAGTAAAGCAGTTAGTGCAGCATGCCAAACTAATTTTTTTTAAAGGTTTTACTAATAAAAATTGGTAAAGAAGAATCGTTGAGCCAACAAAACTAAGTTTTTCAGATTAGCCAAGCAGGAGTTACCAATATAAATTAGTAAAACTAGACATAGTTTTAACTAATTGTTTTCAGTGATGATGAAGCTTAACCACCATGTACATTAGGGATATGATGATATGATTACCGTATCTGACCCCTTTCGGCTGTTTACTGACAGATTGTTACCTTTAATATACAAAAGAATAATGCACCAATAAGATTCGGTATACAAGTATTAGTCATAGCTACACCGGAGTATTGAAGTAACTGAGAGTTATGGTCAATGTTATACTCAGAGTTAGGGTCTCAGATTTATGGCTGTTTTTTTGGAATGTGATGAATTGAAATTGATTAAAATGATCCGTTTCAAGCAAAAGCCTATAGGGAACACCTACATGGAATGTGCTTTGTAAATTAAATCCACACTTGATTGATCATTACTGACGGTGTAGAATAGTGCAGTAGTCATGGTCTGTATCCCTAAGCACACTGATAGACCAGGTACTAAATCTGGTTGCCCTGCGGTATGCGTTCGCACCATTAAAATTGACTCTCAGTGATGAGTATTTTGCTTTTCCATATCTTCAGACCAGGCGCTAATCAATGTGTAAACACTACTGACGTAAACAACGGTCACATCATCTATATTCGATTGAAAATGTTACCAGCGTAATGGAAAAATTAATATTCTAAAACGTTTAAGAATTTGCGAAATCTACTAGGAGATAAACTAGGGCTGATAAGTAAACATAGATGTGGTCATTCAGAAATCGTGAAAGAGGTTAAACACATGCACACTGATCTAGTTTATAATACAATCACACTACGTGGCGTAAACGAAGCCAGGTATTATTTTTGATTAATTTTTGGTTTCTTCGAAACTAAACATGATATTATTAATTCTTCACTGGCGCGAAATAGAATATCGTTATCGGGAGGGTCACTCTTTCACAAATGGTTGGATGGACACGAAGATGTCATATTGATTGCAGGTTAATTACTTCGAGATCACTAGTGTAGACCTTCCCAGGGGGTCTCTGCGGTTTTAAATGGAAGACTCGTATTTATAACGGGTGGATAGTTTGTCAAAATAATAATTATATTATATTTTTGGCCAGGTTTGGAGATATAATGTCAACTCTCAATGGGTCGTATGTCGAGAGGAGGACTGACTACATGATTTCTGTATGTCTCGTGAAAGTGTATCAGTTTCCTCACAACATTTGTATTTAATACGCGTATACATTACACCTTAAATTATACTTGTAAATCCCTATATCGATATTACAAAATTGTAGATTAGATATCGGAAGACCACAATTTATTGCAAAACGTGAAACGCTTTTCGTTGTCATGTATTTATGGAGATGAACCCAGCAATATATAGAAATACAATTATCCACTGAAAACTTTATGGGCCGTATTCTCGTACTAAACACGATTTTAGCTTAAAACCGTGTCTTACTAAACGCGTGTCTAGCTTAAGCGCGAGTTTATCTTTTAAACAACGTGTTTAACAAAACACGGTTTTAAACTCCACGAATCTCGTCCCCAGAGTGGTCGTGCGTGACTGTTTACAGGTATTTATTTTTGTTGTGGCCCTAATGGATTACAGTAGATATCGACCGAATACCTCAAAAGCACGTGTATTTTTAATACTACACAATCTGAACGTCAGCTTGCAGCAGGCACGGTTGAGTGATCATACAAAACATACAGTTGGTGTATGAGTTGAGTAAAATGCGCTTTAAACTACCCCTATACCCATGTTTAAAGTTAGACACTTTTCAGTGAGTTAGACACGTGTTTAAGTTAAACAAATGTACGAGAATTGCGTCTAGTTAAACGATGTGTTTAAAGTCAAAGTTAGACGCGTGTTTAGCTTAAAACCATACGTTCGAGAATACGGGCCATGTTACATCCAAGAACTTAACATGACATATTATTACTTGCTCAGAATAGAAAACATATCATTATAGTTGTCAGTGATTGATGTCTTGTCAGTATAATAATGTTAAACGTTGGTGGTGTTTTGATTAGAGACATGGAAAGAAGTTGACATTGTTTACAGTAAGATGAATCTGCTCGTTATATGGTTATGATAAAAGACAGTGGTTTTGAAAACTAGAATTACAAAATATGAGAACTGGCATTTGATGGTGTAAATATAAAATTTAGATTACTTATAATTTATTTTTGATTTATACAAAATTGATGATGATTATTTAATAATACCAATTATCCCACAAAAGAATCCGCGTCTCTTAAAAACGTAGGCATATACATACATGTATCAATAAATAATTTTGCACCACCATAGTAAAAAAATTAAAGTGAAACTAATGCAAATATTGTTATATTAATATGGAAATATTTGCATTGGTATTGATTAATTTTCATTGGTACGTATGGTGATTCAAAATATGACTATGGCGACTATCGTATAAGTCTTACTTATAAGTCACTTATACGTATGATCCATGCGTACTAGTTTTGCAACGCAGTCTAAGGACGTATACGTTGGCATAGGGTTTGATTGCATCGAATTTAACAAATCAAAAATCCCCCTAAAACGACTGATTGTCTCTAGATCAAGATCCGTCAACCCATGCTAAACTAAATCCTCTCTTTAAATCTATAGATTGCGCAAGATTTCGAGAATAAAAACAGTCGCTCCATCTCAGTTCCTCACGGGTATCACGTTCCATTTATTTTCAAAATATTATTTAATAACCTCATCGCTTTGCCTAGTCAGCCCGATAAACATCTGACAATAACACCGGCTGACAGATCTTGGCGGTTTTTTTGTATCACCTAAGATATTATCTGACCTAGCTCCGAGTCAAAGTTGCAAATTAAACGGGGGAAATAATGTCGGATTTTCTCGTTTTATATCAACAAGTGATAACTTGGAATATGTGGGTTGACAAAATGGGTTATTCTAGAAAAACCTTTTTGCTATTCGACCTGGAATTCCCGACGTATTTGTTTCAACAGACGATGAAATTCGAGAAATTTTGGGGTCAGATATCGATATTCCGAAGTGTTATTTCTCCTCACGGTTTTTATTCAGAAAAGGTCATTTCTCCGATAGTTTTTATTCCGAAGGGTCATTTCTCCTACACGCTATTCAATGGAAGTTCAAAATTCCGAAAGATTTTTCTTCCTATAGGTTTGTGGAGAAATGACCGGTAGGTGTAAAAACCGTTTTTTTCCAGATATTTTTCGGAGAAATGACCCTTAGGACCAAAAACCTGACGGAGCAATAACCTTTCGGAGAAATGACCTTTCGGATCAATTAACGTTCGGGATAATAACCTATCGGAATAATGACTTTCGGAGAAATGACCCTTAGGAACAGTTACCGTTCGGAATATTTATCTTCGGGATAAAAACCGTTCGGAATGAAAACCTTTCGGATCAATTACACGTCGGAATACCGACCTGCAATTTATATTTAACCCAATTGTCTGCGTTTACACGATAGCGCGTGGTTGAAATTTGAAATTGACTACTGTGTTTAGTACAAGTGGTGTTTTTAATTAGCTGAAATAGATTATTCACATAAAATCTCGTTATTTCCTCAAAATCGTTTTCATCAGTTGATTGTAGTACCTATTACGCATTCCTGTTTTGAAGAGGTTTTACAGGTCCATGCGTCCCATAATTCTGTATATTTTCAATTAATTACCATCTTTATTCTGAAAAACATAACACATTATCATTCAAATTTGGATAGATCTATTTAATATTCAATTCAAATTTAGATAGATCTAATATGTTAAATGTTAAAAGGCAAGTGGAAAAGAAATATATTCCCGAATATCCGGAACCTCTTAATGCTCAAAGGCGTAAGTGAAGGCAAATGTTGTCTCGAACCAAGTCCTACCTCATTGTATGATAGGCTTTTACTACGGGTATTCATGACATACATTAGCTAACCCTAACTCTCTTGAGTACTACAAATTACTACGATGCGGTGTGCTTGTGTCACCCGGCTCGGCAGTTTTTCGATGAAATAATGGCCCCAGGGTATGTAGATGGCGAAGTATACTGAGCCATGTATGGTTTCCCCCCGTGTCCTAGCGGTAGATCTTTTGACTCTGAACCCAGAGGTCCGGGGTTCGAGCCCCGGGGCGTGGGGCCCTTTTCCCCCTCGCTATCTGGCCGCGAAAAGAAATTCTTTGGAAAAGGTGCCTCGGGGTTAGGGTTAGTAAGTGTTTATACTAATTTGATCTTGAAGAAGTGAGAACTAATCCTTAAGAAAAATTGGACAGTTTAAAAACGTCTAGCGAACCTGTTAAACTCTATCTGTCCCCTTAAAGAAATAACAATCAAGAAAATGTTAATAAAAATACCTGCTCAAACAATTATCATTATAAACTTGTATGATTTAGTGAATTCACTGAATTGTCGCTTGCGATTATTGAATTTTGCGTTACCACTTCCAGTTTGCGATATTTGCTAGTACCTGTCAATATCATTAACTATTGATTATTTTTACATTTTATTTCGTAAGAAAATATTTTTTGCTTTGGTTTTTCAAAAAAAATTGAACAATCAAGAGGAAGTTTAAGGAAAAATCAAAGAAAAACGAACATTTATATTGAATGCAAACCTAGAATCATTAACGCGTCTTATTATGAACTAAAAAGGATGTGTGACCGTCCTTCTCCGATCCCTCCTATTTTAAACCAGTCTTGTCTGAAGGTGAATATTTGGGTTTAATTATAACATATTTGCTACATCATTTAGCCACAAGCAATTTGTACACTTCAAATGACTAAGAATTGTCTGAAGCAAAGAATTATATTTCATTTTGAAATGTTAAACACTGCAATTGTCATGTTACCAAAGGCATTTTTTTCCATATTAAGAACAATACTCGCACCAATGACGTAGAACGAACATGGAATACCAGAAATAGCACTGTTTTGAAATACGGAACCACAACATTTGGTACCAATTTAATACGTTAATACGGGGTATTTGTAAATTTGAGGTCTCGGTGGATGCTTGTATTGTGTTATATATTATATTAATCCTTTTTAATCTCACTCTCTACTGTACAGTTACTCTGGTGATACACGAATGTGGTCACAGGTCACTAATAGGTATATCAAATAAGGTGGGGCCGTTTCAAAAAATCCTTAAAATCGTGATACGTGTCTCTATTTTAAATAGAAGTTGTCAAAAAACATAACATTTTTGGTATCATATTAAAGACAATTTATCCAGCTACCGAACATAAAAAGGATTAAAGCCACATGTTTAGCAACAGTGAAGTTATCAATCTAAACGTCGAGTGAGTCAAGGGTGGGGCCGGTGGATGTGGCGCCGGTGGATATGGCGCCCATAGGTTTCTACACAAAATAGCGGAAAACCAGAAATTGATGCCATTTTATACATAGGAAAGTTTTCAAACTTCTCATATGTGTTAATAACATGTGCCTGCTACTATGAATAATAATATTGAATTGTTATCTAGACATTCTCTACTAAAATGTTCAATTCAGGGAGTGTTTTAATGTAAAAAATAGACAGTTTTATTCATTTTATTGATTAAACAATGGCCAAATCGCAGTCTCTCTATTTCATTTGTGTGACTCTTCGGTCCTTTTCTACCCTGGGTAGTAAAACATTTAACTAAAAAATCCAGAAGTGTTTCTTCACAGAATTGTTCATAGATTTATAAAAAAAAACTTGCTATTTAGACCTACTTTGGACCACCCTGTATTTAAAATAAAAGGAACTTTAACGATATTCATGTTGTTCATTTTGATAACCATTTTCTTTTAAATTAAATAGTCCATGCTAACTTAATTTCATAGAATATTATATACAAACCTTCATTTTATGCATTATTTCATCATAATTTTAGACACCCTGTACTTTTCCTGTGTACATTTAGGGCAAGTTTGGTAGCACCTTCTGCGGTTGTTCTGATTTTGGTGACTATCTTCAGCTAAACCCTAATAGTACAAACTATCAAAATATTTTGTGAGGAGCAAAAACGATCAACTTTTTTATGTTCCACCCTATACAAATTGTACACACCCGGTATAATTTGATTCTTTTTTGCACAAATGAAAAACCTTGAATCATAATATAAGCTTTCCAACAATATATAGTTTGTGGGTCATTAAGTATGTAAAACTTAAGTTTTGTCCCGTTTAATCAGAATTGGTGCATTTCTCAACATTATTAGAAGTGAAACATTTTTTTGACCAGTTTGTGACTCTGACCATGTATAAAATATAAATACACCTAACAAAAACAGCTCTTGACCAGGTGCTTATAGATTTTGTTAGCTAATTCAAAATAAAAAAATCGATACCACTAATGAGATATACACTAGGTGCTCAAATTCCTTCTCCGTAAATTAATACCTCTTTCATACTTTTATATGTGTATACTTTTAAAGTAATGATGGCTTATCATTAATCTATAGAAGACTGCTTTCGATTGGCATCATACAAAGCAATGGTATCCCTTTTAAAAATCGCTTGCCGCTATTTGTTTTTGTTAGACGTTGCTCGTATTCTCGTACCTATTTAAATACGGTTGTAAGCTAAAAAAGCGTTTACCGTTGACTTTAAACACACATAACTCAAAAATGTGGTTTACTTAAACAAGCGTCTAAGGGCGTGTTCACACTATAGCTAGTTTTCTCCACGACCCGGGTCGGACCCGGGTCGAACCCGGGTTGAAGTCTGGTGTGAACAGAAAAATAGACTCAAAAAACCGACCCGGGTCGAAAATTACAACCCTGCGAAAGTGAAGGGTAGAACCCGGGTTCAACCCGGGTTCAACCCGCATCGACTGTAGTGTGAACAGAAATCGCTGTTTCGACCCGGGTTGCAGGAAGTAGATAACCTGACTGCTGACCTAACCTCTGACCGTGGTTTGGCATGGTAGTTGTTTACGTCAGTTTCGAGCTTTGCTTCGCACGTTCTCTTCTGCCTCTGGTTCTGGTTGAAATCTTTATCAAAATGACAAATAAATGGAGTCAAATTGAAACAGAAGCCACGGTGGAAATCTGAGCGGATGAGACCGTGTAAACTAGTTTGAACTCAATGATCCACAATAAGGATATTTACGCCAAATATATCATATAATTAGGGGTTCAATAAGGTTTCGGAGTTGTTTATCTTGAATCGACAACGGTAAGACGGGTTTATTTTGCGAGGGCAGCTTTAGGCAGCTTTAGCTGCCCGAGCAAAATAAACCCGTCTTACCGTTGTCGATTCAAGATAAACAACGACGAAGACCTTGTTGAACCCCGTTCAACAACGACCAAACATATTTACATCATTCATATGTGAATAGCGTTTTGGAAAATTGATGAAAACAAGTAAAAAACGAAGAAGAAGAAGGGTTCAATTGACATTAAAAAAATAGCTGCTCTTTAAAAAACGGAACAAAATGTTTACGTTTTATTATAAGTAAGCCCTTATTTTGACATCGTCCGTTCCCTGTAAATGGGCGAGGGAACTTCTGAATGGGATGGGTTACAAAAGGTAAACATTAGAGAAGACAAATTATTGCGCAAGTAATTGTGGAATTTAAAATATTTTGTAAATAGCATTTTATTCACACATCACCTCTAACATTCAGAGAAAAATTAAATCAAGAATGCGTTTAATTTACATAACACATTTTGATATATGTTTACAGAATATTTGTATCAAATTAAACACGCCCCTCCATTTCAATAGTGATACGGTCCAAATAGATCTGAGGGATGTCATTTCACCGCGCGATGATACAAAATGGGATTCTCTTGTGCTGGGTAGCGACCGTTTCGGCTAAAATTGTGGCTTTAGGAATGATCCGTGACATATGGCCCTCGCCAAAAATATTTTCCTCAGGGATATAGCTACATTTTGGTATATAAAGCTGTTTGCTAACTTTAAGGATCGCATGGCGAAACGCATTTATACGCCGAAAAAACGGGCGAAAAAATGAACACATTTTGCGAACATTTGTTGATTGTTTACAATTTTGCATCGATGCATGGTTTCCAAATAAGGTTCGCCATCCTATTAATTTGCATATGAAGAGTGGGTTTATCTCAAATCAACAACGTTTTGTTACTGTACTAAGGTATGGGGGAGTTGTTGAACATAATATCAATAACCCCATTTGCCAATGCGGATACAACTTCAACACATACAAAGCGCTAGTGTGAACAGAATATGAAATATCGATCAATCCGGGTTTGACCCGGGTCCGACCCGGGTTGAGGAAAAAGCTATAGTGTGAACACGCCCTAACTCACTGAATAGTGTCTAACTTTAAACATGGGTACGCACGTTTAACAACTAAACTCATACACCAACTGTTATGAAGCTAAAACCCGCGTTTAGTACGAGAATGCGGCCCCATAACATTAACAGTAAGGGGAAGAAATGTTCTCACTTAATGTATAATCTAAGATTTTTGGCACCGATTACAATTATTGATTTTGAAATAGCTAACATATAAGTACCTGGTTAGAAACTGTTTTTGTTAGAAATTGATACGGCACATTTTTTATTTTGAGGTCTCTGTGGATAATTTAATATTTATTACCATATTATTTTATACCAAATCATCATAATCATGTCTTACATGTACAATCATGTTTAATATAGCGTGCGATATGTTCCAACTTGCATCTCCGTCAAAAGTTAACATCGCAAGTAAGTAAAATAAATTGACTCCTAATGACCTCGGAGTAGTAACGTTATTGCAACGGACTTACGCCTTTCCTATTTCCCGTCTACTTTTATCCCCTTTCCCTCCGCTGTCCCCACAGTTCTTCACCCATTTTAAAATTTATTATTTGTTAGCTATAACAGCGCAGACAGACTAAAACGCAATTGTTTTGTGATACAAACCTCAGGCGGAGAATTATTTCTCCTTATATTAAACGACCCATACGTCATTTCGGATGTAAGATACAACGCCACATCTTCAATCGGCAGAAAACATCGAATTCTCGCGATATTTTAATTTCCTCACTGCTATTGGTTGATTTCGATTTACCTCATCAATAAACTAATAAGAAACTACTAATGTACTAGTTCTATAAATATTTCTATATAAAATATTCATATTATACCCTATAAAATTTATCACAGACGCACAGATAATGACATTTTAATTGTTTTAATAATAAATGTCAGAAAAACCCGTTTTACGGTCCGTTAACTCTACCCACCAGAACGTCATCGTTTTAACAACGCGTTGCGAATCCCAGATTTAGAGACAAATCACGCGTTATGACGTGAATCACGTGATCAATCACGTGATCATTGGGACACACCCAGCCATTCACCAAGCAACACCACTAATTCACTTGACGTATTTTCTTGACAATCAAACTCGTCGTATATACAAACAAACATAAAGTTAAATACACGCAAATAGCTTGTTTTCGATTAGAAGCGGGAAATCGCCAATGTTTGTTGAACATTTACGAGACACACCACGAAAGTCGTGACGCGCATGACTGGAATCGCCAATGAGAAAAAACCCAGCCTAGAACTTAATGGGCGTGCAGAATCGCCCCGCGACGTCGAATACAATTTAATACAAATTTCCAGTGCCACTTGACTCGTGCATCACTTAAATGATGAGAGGCCAGTGAGCAGCATTGTCAGTCATCATACACACCACACTAGGAAGTCGTTAAAAAGTCGTTCTACAATTCTTTGAGTAACATTTTCTTGCAAAACCGCGTTGTGCTTCTCTTTCTCTTACCGGCTTGAGTGAGAACGATTAACAGTAAAATAGGAACTACATCACAAGAATAAACGCAATAAAGGCTGCTTTAATTTTTGTTTTGAGTGATTTCTTCAAGGATTTACTGAAACAGACGGATCAACTTTTAACAAATACAAAACAACAGTTTAAGAGATAATTGGTGCCAGTAGTGCAATGCAGGAATTTAGATATTACAGGGTCTGTCTAGTGGCTCCTTTATTTTTGCTGTTGGCTTTGGGAACAGTGTGTTCGTCGGATGCAGGGGACTTGGAACTCGAAGGCACAGCTAACGATATCACACCACTCAGAGAAGGTAGGTTTCATCTAAATGTCTGTAAGACAAAGAAATATTATTAAACAAATCACTCTTGTTTTGTATCTCTCACTCTCTTTTCACTAAATTCCACCTTCCACCGATATCTAAACATTTACAATTTATTGCGATAACTAAATCTCGAAAAATCACTTTTTATGACCGTGCACTGCCAATAAAGAGCCTTTATTTAAGCATACATTCTAAATTCTATCTTCAATCCATTCTATTTTACATTTTATTTTACATCCATTACTTTTTAATCACGACAGTTCTATTTATTTAACATGGCATATTTTGTACACTTTTTTTCTAAATTTCGATTGCCGATTAATCTTTCATTCTGCATTGCTCACCAAATAACACGTATTTTTGAGTATGTGTAAAAATAGGCAATCGAAATATAATTTACAAGTTAATCGAAATGAAAGTTATCTCCAACACTGACACAGATGCGGGTTTAATTTCAGGACGGCTATTCTTTATTAACTAGGAGTTGCTTTTTGAGGTGGTATTACTTTGATTACGAAAAATCAACAAAACCCTTAAACATGTGTATTTGGTTACTCAATAGTTGTTATGCTCAAATACAATTTCAGCATTGATAAATATTTAAGACGTCATTTCATTTCGGAGTTGCGATGAAATTCAATAGTATGATGCGCGCCAATCGCAAAGTTATTATCCAACCCCTTAAATTCTAATAATTTTCCGCCTAGAACGTTGCCTTTAACTAAAGTTTCTGCCTCATATGCTGATGACTAATTTACCTGGTTTTGGAGCCTTCTTATTGCGTGCATTACCATTTTTACTTTCTAAGATAAAACAGGTATACAGAGGCAACCCTGCATGAAATCGCGAGTAATTGCACATAATAATGATGTTCAGCTGGTAGTGATCCTCAGAGACAGATGTTTTCAAAATATCGTAATGATATTGGGCGCGACAAATATACTTAGCACAACCAGATAGGAGCCAGTGTTTGTAGCGGTTATAATATGGTTATCTGGTTGAATTTTTATGATGGCACTCTGTAATCCTGCAAGGTATTTTATATCATCAGAACTGCTACAATTCATCCCAGTTTACAAACGGTTTAAGTGAAATCACATAGTATAAAAGTCTCAGAAATAAAAATGGAAAAGAAAATGGGCATTGTGATGAGAATATTACACTGTATGGGCATCGATGCTTTATGACTTTAGCTTAGCAGGACGCACGCGGTATATTCGATTCAAATCTAAGCATTAGGTGCATATTAGCATAGACTGGTGATTACCTTTGAGACTGAATCCTACTTGTTATAGTCTATTCCACTTCCACGAGTCAGTAAATTCAATACGTCGTTTACTGATCACAGTGAATAAACGCGTGTGCCTATACACACACGCGTAGAAAGACAGGATATAAATACGCATGCGTAAAAGCTGCACCGGTCCAGTTAGGTAATTGTCCAGAGGAAGAGGGAAATTGCTATAAACAGTTTTCAGTATCTTTGACGATCATCAGTCTTTGGAAGCATTAAATTAACTAACAGTTTGTAACAGTCCAACAGCACGCGGCCGAATTTACCGTTAAAGACGCGTTTGTCGAGGCGCACCAAAGCACACAGCTTATTTTGAGGCAAGGACTTCGTATGGCTATATGTTATGAACTTTGACAATAAAAAATAAACGTTATCAATTCGCGTCAAGATGTGTAGGTCAAAAAGCACATTCATAAGTACTAAATACAGTTTACTAGGTGTTTTTAAAGTTTGTTGTCACGGAGAAATAATGATTTATTTAACGAACACGAACAAAATCGAAAAAAATGTGAGATTTCGTACAACAAATAATCCTTCTACAATAAAACAGAGAGCGATTCCACGTCCGAATTTCAATATAAAGAACAATCATAACAAACCTAAACTTATTTGAAAATATGACCAAAATAATGTGCTAGGTTAGAAGGAGACGATTTGTGTTTCAGTGCAAATAGCGCAAGTGCAGTGTAAGATATTGGGTTCACACGATGTTAACCAAAAATGCGGCGGAATTCTATCTACTAGCGTAGGACACTTTTAAAAGTGATCATTGGAAAAACATTGGAAAATCTTATATATGCTATGCACTGTATGCACTCCGATACTTTTCAAAACTCGAGATCTTTTATTTTGTAAAGTGATCTTAGCCGAAATCACCTTGAATGTATTGTAATCAAAGAACCTCACTATTACCAGTATGTTGGTTTCTGTGGGGTTGTGAGTGGATAAACCTGATACCTCGTGAATTAGCACAAATAGCCGCTCAATGGTCATATGGTACCGATGTAATAAATTATAAGAAATGTCGTACGAACATATTCTACAATAATGCATTTTATAGCGATACGCGACACCTCCATACCTGTCTTGAGACTAAACGGTGTATTATTTTGCCTGATTGGCTTAAGATTTTTACTTTTATTCGTTCCTTTCAGAACTATTGAAACTTCACAAGTCCACTACTAAATTATGTTGGTACGCGAACTACCCGTTGTGAGCAATCTCAACGTTTACCTAAATAGTATGAAATGAGAAACTATGATGATTGTTCAATACACATCTAAAATATACCCCCTTTATACATCTTATCTAATAAATTTACATCGTTACGTCATCATGGCTTACACATCATGACATATAGGTATTTACTACGAGGGTCATTCAATAAGTTCTACCTTCTACCTCATAACTTTGCTATTATTCAAGCCAGTCGTATGAAATATTCTACAATTGAAGCTTTGAATCTTAGCTACAAAATCATAGAAAATTGGTCTGAATACTCATTGTACTTTTCTGGATATGCAGTAAAAACCAAACTTCCGTTTAGTACGACGGAAACGGGTAAAAAAACCAGCCAAATGTCTCCTAAGTGCTATTCATTTGGCCAATTCTAAGAAACAAAATGTACCTATCGGTAAATTACAATCGTTCTAAGTTACAAATATCACTTGAGCAGACTTTAAACAATACAAGTGACTGATTTCTTGGCGGAAAATGCCCTCTATAATTAACCAGAACCAGACCAGGACAGCCATCAATGTTAACCCTACCCTAGAGAACCGCTGCAAAAGTCATATTTGCTTTCCATGGGAACTAAGAGATCTTCATTATACAGGACTAAATGGATATATTTCAAGTCTCTCGAAGATATATTTTTCTATCACTGACTACCTGATTAACTATTCTAAATGTTGCATATAAGGAAACGTTACTATCATGTTAATATTTTAACATTCGAGGCATCACTGTGGCTTGACTTGTAACAACGAACATTTGACCGAATATCAGTATTCCAGTATGCTAAAGGCGTGTCAATACATTCGAGTTGATATATACTATTAACTATTTGCAAGCTACAAAGGTTAATATTGCCTACAATCTGATTAATACATGATAGTATAGCATTATATTCAGAAATCATCCATTGTTTTCTATTTCAGTATTTAAATCGGGCGGTTATACCTAATCATACAATACGGAGAGAAAACGAAAAAACATGTATTAATCTTTGGGGTAATTTTCCATGTCCGTTGTCCATAATCTCTCTTTGGCTTTGATTGCATCAAGACAAAAATGAAATCGGTATCAATTAGCATTTACTACAAATGTGTAGCTATGATTCAGAGCTATAATCATGACAAATGTCATAAGGCTGACATTCATATTAGCGATGTTATGAGTGAGGAGGTAGAACTTATTGAATGACCCTCGTAAAACTAATGCGATGTGTAAAGTAGAGGTCTGTCGAAGAAGCTGCCTTAACACTTTCCACGCGGCTATTAGTTTTACCATATATACAAACAGATTTTCAGAAATAATTCCCAAATGTCTAAGTCTTATTTCAAAAATTCCTGAACCAATACTAGGCATTTATTTTTAATGCAGTTCCATGTTGATTCTAGATATGGTGATGAAATGTAATAATGTTGACATTTTTGAAACATTTTGTGAAATTTTGGAATTGTCGTCTGCAGACGACGGCCGCATGGAAAGTGTTAAGAATATCGCGTTGCGCAAGATAAACGATTCAAACGACTATTCCAATTTGAATTTCCTTTAACCGGAAAACTACCGTTCGTAGATTTAGGAGTCTAAGAAGTACGGTATAGTTTTCAAAATCTTAGAGAAATAGTTTCGTTTCTGTGTAAATGATGCCTTATATTACTATATTGGACGATCGCACAATAAAAACACTTATACGTCAGAATGGGATTGACTAGATTGACTCGGCATACGGTATTTCATGTTCTAGCATTGACTTAGAACGTAAAAGTATACTTATAAAACGCTATAGTTGTATACGGTTTTTGACTTCGTCACTTACTTAGAGACATAATTAATGATTGATAAACCATAGCTATACTTGTTGCATTTTCCAAATGCTAAACTATCTATTGTATGAGCTCTCAATCTCAACAAAGAACAAAATGTTTCTGATAACATTGTCAGGTCTTGTTTAGGCGCGCCGCCACATATACATCTATCATCGTTTACGCATGATAGTAGAAAGTTATAAAGTGACGTTGGCAGGCGGGCAGAGATAATAATATCGAACATATTACAGTAGTAGGTCAAGTATTATGCTAAGAGTGGACGAAAAAACACCCCGAGACAACAAAACACTCGAGACCACCATTGATATCATCATCTCGCGAGGAGGTTGACCAATTTTCTCGAAGGACATTGTTAATAAAAATTCTCTCCCACATATTTGAAATGTTCGTTATTATTTACTCACGTAGTCTCGTCGAGACGCGGGCCGGTAAGGAGGTGTTGCGTTACCTCGCACCTGTTGTGTAGGAGACTCCGGCAAGCAAAACATTGTGCATTATATGTTTGAAAAAGAATTATCGCGCCCAAATCACGTAGTAATATAGAACAAAACATCATACTTATCTTAAAAACCGAATAAACACTGCCATCTCTCAACATACCATTTTTAAAATTCGCGGCAATCGAAAGTCCCGGCATCAATGAAGTCATAGTTATACAATGCACTTGCGTAAATTTGAGCACCAATAACCATGACGTCATTGATCTCGGGACTTTCGATCACCGCGAATTTTAAAAATGGCATGTTGAGAGATGGCAGTTTTTTATTCATTTTTATGATAAGTATGATGTTTTGTTCTATATAACTTCGCGATTTGGGCTTGATAGTTATATTACTAACATATAATGCACAATGTTGTGCTTGCTGGACACTTTCTTTAACCCAGATGGGCACTGGGGCGTTGGTTCGATGTGTGCTGTCGGACACCGAGATATGAAAATTTGACGTAGAGATAATAATGTGTAAGATTTCAATCTTTGTATCGGGCTTTGTATTTTCATTTGCCCTATTCCAATACGGTAGTATCCGGTTTTTAGTAACTTAACAAAGTCATCGTGAGCCAGTTGGCAACAATTATATTTTAAGGTGCACTGAAATGTGAGCCGAGTGTCGAATGGAATACGTGGTATCGTTTTAATCGGGGATGTTTTAAAAAAACACCTAAATCTTGTAAAATACGGTTATGTGGTTTCAATGAGTAACTAATTAATGCCAGTTATGACGGGAACTTCTAATGTGAGGTAATGAAGGAGCCAAAAATAGCGTAACCAGATCTTTTATGGTCAGGCATGATTAACAATTTTTCAAGCGGGATAATATTTTTTCTTCGTACCATTCGTTATCGAAGTGTTACGTGTAATCCGATTATCACTACGGTATGTCAACTGGGTCACGCTTTTGAGTACTGAACCCTGATCGAAATGATCGCCACATAAAGTCTATGGCGTGAACCATCATAACGAAAGGTGCGTGATCCAGTTACCAAGGGGTTATATACCCCCTTAGATAGTGAATCAGTGGCGTAACTAGACTTTTTCATTTGGGGGGGCAAGAAGGGGCAGTGACTTGAAATGGGGGGGGGCTCCTAAGATTTTGTGAGTCCAGAAATTTTCGACTTTACAGCTATTTTTTGGACGATTGAGCTACATTTTGGCTCTAAACAAGCTTGTACCAAAGAATATTTCATTTTAGGAAGACATATGCGCGCGTAGCGCGCGAAATTTTTTCATATGTGTACTTTTGACCATCATAATTCCATGATTCCTTTCGTCAAATGAACCGACAATGCCAATCTCAACCGACACGATGTCATTATTGGGGGGGATTTGGTGTGTACTTTGTTTGTAAATTTCATTTACAGCCGTACTTGATTTCATTTGGGGGGGCAAGGGTTCCAAGTGGGGGGCTCCCGCCCCCCCCCCCCCCCCCCCCCCCCCCCCCCCCCCCCCCCGCTGGTTACGCCACTGTAGTGAATAGGTTAGTGTTTTGTAGTTGCGGTCAATATTTTAAGCAAGTAGCGTTAAATATGACAGGATAAGAACATTGAAAACCATTACAATTCTATAGCTGTAACAACATCCTTGATCAGGCAAAACCCACGAAAGCGTAAACCAGACCTCCTCTGTGACTCTCGACTAAAAAGACGCGACCACTGAAAACTAAATTCGATTCGAGATTCGGAAGTCAAATGTTCGGACTCAAACCCAATGTTTCATGACTCTCTCTATTTGACACGAAACAAACTAAATGAGAGCTCGAATTCAAGTGATTTTATCACAATTAAAAAAGTTACTTGTATCAAGATGAAAAATATGGCGACTAAAACTAAACCAAAATTGAAATCTACCATCTTTACCAGAAAGTCTGTATTTTTCATCAGAAATGTCCGATTTTCAAAATTTAAAATTCTTATGAAAGCTAGGCGTTTGCGCAAGATAAATATGAAAACGGTTTGAACAATATCAATCGAATTCATACCGTAATAAATCATATTGCCTCGGTACAGTTCTTTCTGATACACCCTGTACATGTATTGTGTGTGTTTATTGTTACAATAATATTCGCTGATCCAACGTCTGTGGTCTAGGCAATGATGTCACACAAAAAACGAATACTTATTGGGATTTTAGCCAATAATCTCTTACGTTTTTATCATTTCATCATATCATCGTTACCCTGATCCACTTGTAACATCATCACACCACTATTTAAAAATTAATTAACCACGAGCGGTGGACAACGATACAAGCGAAACAAGGCTAACAAGGTCAATTTTGTTATTTAATACGGCGGCATATAATTATGAAAAGTAAATAATTTAACATCGTCCTATGACGAGTACATGTAATAGGGCAACAACAACTCACCCGTTCGCAGAAGGCCAAGATCCGGGTATCAAGTGAGTATCATGTGGCCTATTCGTGACATTCACTGAAACGTTTCATCTGAAACGAACGCCTGCTATTACTTTATTATGAAGTACTGATATTTCCGGGCACGAGTATGTACAGCGAAAGATGAAATTCATGATGAAATATGATCCCGAAAATAATTTAGAAAAATAACGTGGCGGTTTTTATTATTAATAATAACGTAATAATAATAATAATAATAACACTAACGTTTTCTGTATCGCCCAAAACGTGAGTCCCCGGCCTGGGTGCTTTGCAAACAAGGAAAACTAGTAATATCTCATCTCATAATACAATCCGTAAAAACTACACAAAATCAAGCACACTACCGTGAATAACCAAATGTTAAATATTAAAGAACATTCTTAAACAGCTAAGAAAGTTTAAGCAATCTCATTGGTTCTCAGAGAAATCGGCGGCATCTAGATGAGACAATAGAACACGGGGAGGTGGGGCTTACGTTTTAACAGCGCCCGACCTTCACAATGCGTGGTTTGCTCCATAACGCGCACTTCTGCAGTGCGTCTTTAGCGCTTTTCCTGCGTTTATGCCGGCGC
This sequence comes from Ophiura sarsii, assembly GCA_035610835.1. Classification (NCBI taxonomy): domain Eukaryota; kingdom Metazoa; phylum Echinodermata; class Ophiuroidea; order Amphilepidida; family Ophiuridae; genus Ophiura; species Ophiura sarsii. The sequence goes on from CM069448.1 coordinate 33,758,410, forward strand.
TGCGACGCTTACGCATGGTTTACTCATCGCATGTGATTGGATGGAATGTTTGTGGGCTATTCGATCCTAGCAGGGGTAAAAGTTGTCAAATGTGGACAATAAAATGTACTTATTTCTTTGATAAATGTCTAAAGTATGATTGTTTAAGAATGAGAATAAAGGTATTGTTTTTAGACCGTACCCGTGTTATATTGTCTGACATAAATGCGTTCGATAGCATTATTTTTTGCGTAGAACAACTCCGCCATACCTTTATTCTCTAAATATTAAGTATCTTAGTATGTGTTTATTTTTATTTTTTTAATCATCTGTATATTATTTTATATCATCTTCTCATTCAGAAAGGATAAAACATATATGAAACATAACGTTGCGATGTATCTACTGACATTCAGACATCAAAAGCATTCGGGCATGGATACATGATTAGCTATGATTTAAGAGAAGATGGTTGACAGGTGACGTCACACCGGGCGTTTGGTCGGCCATTGTTCTTTGCCTGGTGGTATGCGCGCGCATCCTGTTTTGTTTGGGACCCGTGCTTTTAAAACTCGCGCCAAAGCATTATAAAGGGCAATAAGGCATAGTGGACAGTGTTGTGATCATAATGCTATTCCCTCAAGCATGTATCGACAGTACAGTCCCTTCGACCGTTGCGTTTGTTGATAAAATTGCTGTCACTCCATCTATAAACACATACACCGATACTGCGTAGCACACACTAGTAATGATATCCCCTAAATGGTTTTTGTTTTGTTTTGCGTCGGGTTTGGTCACTTCAGCCATCATAACTTTAAAAGTGTCCACTTAATTTTCATGAAAGTGGTCAAATTATGGGAAGGAATTTGCGCACGATATATCTCAGATCTCTGTACCACTTCTTGATTTTGAATTAGCTAACATAGCACCTGGTCAGGAACGTTTTAGGTTAGGTGTATATTACATATTCTGCAGCTGAGGGGTATAGGCCTGTATTTGTAAAGTTGCCATAGCCTATAGCTCATCCGAAACTAATGTTTTATTCATACAAGCAGTTCAATTGTTTTCTTAGTAGGTATTTAGTTTCTTAGCAGGCATACAAAATGAACATTTAAAGGAAGTTTTGTTTAAATGTTTTTGCTTAACAAAAGCAGTTAATGTTGAGATATGGAGATTTAAACGACAAGTATTAGGTATGATTACGCACAGAATATACCGTTTGTAAAGCTTGTTATTCGTAACAAGAAATTATCTAACAATATCAAGCTTGCTATCAAATAAAATTCTTAAGTCTTAGCTTTACAAAATCAAGTTATTGTTTTTCCAAACTATTTTTCTTAGCACTAAGTCTTACTTTGGGGACATTCTGGGGAAGAATTGCTTTAAAAGTAATGACCAAGGAAGAAAGTTAAACAATCTCCAAATTACTACATTTGTTCTTATACTTGTCCTACCGTATATAACCAGCATTTGGCACGTTTTTATCTGGTTTTTATCTCTGATATACAGTGCGCCATCTCGCGATCAAAACGTCTTTTAAAAGTTTAATCTTAAAGGCACTTCCAAATCTCAAATGTTTGCCCTCGGGCAAAAATCACATGACTCGCTACATACCTGAGATCCCGCGTACACGTGTGATAAAACCCATGATGCAATACTGAAGAGTGGCTACAAACATCAAATGTGAACGAAATCCGTGTCTAGAAATGTTTCTAACAGTCATTCCGCTTTATTTCAATGAAACCAGAGTTACAATCTGAAGCAACATCAAATCAATTTTTAAGCGAGAACCCTATGTTAAAAACATACAAAACTATAAATTTTAAAAGCATTATTAACTTCCAATTTATGGGATAGTAATCTATTTAAATCTATTTATGTTGTAACAACAGTGCGCCGTTGGGTCAATCGGTAGAGCATTGGGTTAATGATCGAAAGGCCGGTGGTTCGAATCCCACCCAGAATTTTTTTTTGTCTTCGTTAGTATCATATTAAATTTAGTAATTTTATGTTGGGTTTGTTTATCGTTCCCCATAATATTTGTGAATCCACGGACAAGATACTTTTAATTTGAATGATTGTCTAAATTCAATAATTTGAATGCAGTTAAACTTTTACTTGTTCATGGTCAGCGATGCGTACATTGAATTATTGAGACCCTATAGCCGGGAAAGGCCAATTGTGCCATTATGAAAAGAGTCGATCGTTTCGTCATTGAATCGATATTCTAATTTCCCATGTTTAGGCGTATATGATTGTACGGTCATGTGCATGTACCAACATATTATCTGTTTGTCATGTTTGTAGCTTCGTTGAAATAGACCCAGTCAGATGCTACATGTAGGGTGGGTTGGGGTACCGCGCCATTTTGCGATATTTTGCGAAAACGATCGTGGTTATCACGTGATACGTATCGTTGAAAAATAATTTACACTGTTTTAACGAAATGCTCTGTGATTTCCGATTGCCAACGACATGGCCAACCTATGCACGCCACAGAGATCCACGAAAATGTCACAAAAATTTACCGTTCTTTTAAAAATAAGGAGTATAATCACATTTTAACACATTTTGTGCGAGAGAAACACACACATTTGGCAAAAATGGCACAATAAAAATCCGTTCGTTATAAATAAATGGATATGGTTAAATAATAAAACTATCACAATTATAGTCGTGGACCACGGATTTTTATTGTGCCATTTTTGCCAAATGTGTGTGTTTCTCTCGCACAAAATGTGTTAAAATGTGATTATACTCCTTATTTTTAAAAGAACGGTAAATTTTTGTGACATTTTCGAGAGAAAAAAATGGCGTAATTTATACGGTCAACGCCAGCAGTGGTGCATGGTGTCCGTGTGGGCAAGCATACAGATGATGCCGGCAGGCTAAGCAAATCCAGCATATAAAACAAAAGTGCTCCTAAAGGGGCTCGAACCCACAACCTTTCGCTCCCAATGTCGACGTTCTATCCACTACACTAACCGTGCTAATTGAGAAAAATCTTTGCAAATAATGTATTTATATCATGGGTCATGGGTTAATACACTGTGTTAAATTCTACATTCCCGGCCGCCACTCTGTTCAAAGGCACAAAAAAGTGGACTTGTTTTATGCTTTTTTTGCAATTCTGAGGTGTGTGGATCGTGGTTTTTTAAAAATTAAATTGGTTAGATATCCGTCCATGTTAGAACATCTGAAATTTAAAGTGCACCCACACACCCGGGAAAGTATGATGCCAAGGGCATATATTTTGCACGTAAATCCAATACAAAGGTTCAGAAAATAGACCAAAATATGACGTCATGACCATTGCTTCGGGACAAAATGGCGCCCACCTCCCCACCCCCCTCCCCCTAGTCAGATGCCAACGGTTGAGTGAGTCTATTGTATACGACGCAATTTTGTTTTCCCTTGAAAAGAGGATGTCGATCTTGTGCAATTCAATATGCCAAAATGTCAGCCTTATACAATGCCAACATCAAGGCATTTAAATGTGGTTCAACGCCATGTGACTAGGGGATTTTTACTAAGGGGAGCAATAAAATATTAATCCATTATTTTGATATGCTTAAGTCATGTTTGCAGGGACGCTTCTTCTTGAAAATGCCATTTTCTGAAGAAGATGTTTTTGTCATTACTGAAAAAATAAGGTATATTTCCTGTGGCCCTGACCCCTGTCTCATTAAAAAGCTTTAAATTAATAACCTTTTATGATCATATCGATGTATTGCTCTTTACATTGAATCCAAAACTAGCTTGCAGCGACACCGTTTTCACATTTAAAATACAATTTAGAAACTGGGTTCAATTTGGCTAAAATGTCGTCGAATACTTAATAGTTTACCACTAGTTCATTATGTAGAGAACACATAAACACGTCATTGAGTAGTTATGGCCGAGCGGTTACGACTATGGACTAGTAATCTAATGGATTCTCCCCTCCTCGGTTCGAATCCTGATGAATACCTTTTGTTAGAAAAATGGTTAAGTCTCTGTAGGTTGGAAAATGGCGTATATTTTTACTGTAGGTGAATAAAAGTCGTGGCCCTGACCCCTGTCCAAAAATGTATTACAAATAAACATATTTTTGATTAAATGTAATACGTTAGGAACATTTCTTGTGCACAAAGTTTTTGCTACGACGTCTAAACATCATCAAAATTATGATATTTACGATCGCATTGAAAAGGCCTCTTTATCGACTCCAAAAAAGTAAACAAAAATCATGTTTTTTGTGAAATCGGAAATAATGTCCTAAATAAATAGGAATTCCCCTTCAAAATGAGCCTAAGATGATCACAATTGATGGAGGCAATCCGTCATAATCGCGAGTTGTAAATGACCCAATTTATATTTGTTTTCTTGAAATCTCGATTTACTGGCGGGCCGGGGCGAACAAAATAGACGGTATTTTCATGCCTTGACTTCTGACTACAAACAGATCAGATGGGAAATAAGAATCGATTCAACGACGGCTGACTTCTTTCAATAACAATTGGCCTGATAGATTATTGCGTGAATAACCATGGTGTAACAATGGGCGGGGTATTGCAATAATTCAATAACGCAACGCTAAGCATGGATACATGTATATGTACATGCACCCCCATGAAGTGATAGTACATAAGTACATTCAAATTAAAACCTCATTGAATCTGTAAGAATATCATTCTATTAAATAAAATGAAAAGTATCTGGAATCAAAATAATATTATGATTGAACGATATTAAAATAATCTCTACATTTACTAAATATAATAGTAACGGGAAAAACAAAACATTCTCTGTGGGATTCGAACCCACGGTCTTCAGATTGTAAGTCTGATGCGCTACCGATTACGCTATCGGAGCACTGAATGGTAATAGTTGAACAGACATAAATTCAAATGATAGTTCTATCCTATAAATAGGAAGTTAAAATGCTTTATATTTCTATTTTTGTATGTATTTAACATAGGGTTCTCGCCCAATAAATGATTTCATGTTGTTTCAGATTATAATCGTGGTTTCATTCAAATGAATAGAATGACTTTTCCAAACATTTCTAGACATGCATTTTGTTCGTACATTTTGCTGTTTGTAGCCAATCTTTCGGTACGCGAGCTATCAACATTACATCATGGGGTTTATATGATGTATACGCGGATCTCGGGTATGTAGCGAGTAATGTGACTTTTGCAAACAGTTGAGATTCGGAAGTGCCTTTAAGATTAAACTTTTAAAAGACGTTTTGATCGCGAGATGGCGCACTGTATATCAGAGATAAAAACCAGATAAAAACGTGCCAAATGCTGGTTATATACGGTATTCTTCCTTCGAGTATTTGACCTATTTATTTGTACTTTTAACGTTTACTTTGAATGCTATGGTTGATATAACACCCCTACCCTAACCACGGGTAGTTTTGATTTCATTTCTGACTTATCTGATATGTCAACACAAAGGGGGACTGTGATCATCACCATAACATGAATTCTCCTACGAGCCGACCTTCCTATTGTATTGTAAGATTGGTACCCATCATAAAAATGTAAATTTATGAGCTTGTTCGGAGCTCATAGGGTCTGGGGCACATACTATTGTTTCTGCAGGGTCCTATTGCATAAAACTTTACACTATCATGCGGCAGGTGTCTGCATTCTAACATTTCACAAAATGTTTCAAAAATATGTCAATATTGTTGAATTTCATTACCATATTTGGAATCACCATGAAAAATGCATTGAAATAAGTACAGACATGTCTAGTATTTGTTCAGTATTCCTTGAGATAGACCTTGCAAGTTGGGAAAGGTTTCTGAAAAAAACTTGTTTTGTATAATGTTAAAACATATAGCCGCGTGGAAAGTGTTGAGATTCATCTTAAGAAGAGTTATTCTTCCCTATTTTCAATATCTCTCTTAGGAAGATTGTGCAAGAATTGTTGAGTTGCTCTTTATGATATAGACCCTAGGTCAAACTAGATAACTTGGCATTTCTTCATGAAGTTCAACTCAGTTAAAACTCTTAGATATACTTCGTAACCAGGATTGAGAAAAGTTGAGAATTACTCTTCCTAAGTTCACGTAATATTAATCTATTCACTAGTACCTGGTTAGTTTAAACTGGTAAAATCCGTGCCAGATTGAAGATGCCATTGGTATTTCTTCAAAACTGTATTTAAAACCCGACTGGCTTGATTTTCGTCTTTCCCCGTTCACTATCATATCATGAAACGTGCTATGGTGTTTAGAGCTGTTAAGGAACTAATTTACGGTATCTTAAACACTTTCCACACGGCTATTATGTCACCATACACTGCAAAAACTCCGGTGTTAAATATGCAACACTGAGCCGGTGTTACGCTCCTGGTGTTAATGTTGGTGTTAGGTCAACACCATAGGAATAACTGATGTAACACTTCTCATGGTGTTAAGTTTCTTGTGTTAAACTTGGTGTAAGAAGAACTCCCATGGGTGTCACTATTCCACACATGCGCACGGGGGTGGGTTATATTGGTTTTGTAACACTTTGGATTGTATATTTATACATTTGATCTAGTGATTCGATCTGCAATATGCACCATTCCATAATTAAATGGCAAGTAAGAACATTAATTCTCAAAAACGTTCAAGTTTTAATAAATTTGAACTGTTGAACAGTGAAATATGTTATTTGCAAGCATTTTATTGTTAAAGTACTTCAACTTATCTAACATTAATATTTTAACACCAGAAGGTGTAACATTTTAAATATTTTAACACCAGAAGGTGTAAATTGTTTAATATTTTAACACCAGAAGGTGTAAAAATTAACATAGGAGGGTAACATTAACACCCTGACAGTGTTAATATAGCAACACCCAAAGGAGTGTTAATTCATCAACACTTAAGACTGGTGTTAATCAACACCAAAAAGTGTGGACCCGCTGGGACACTTCTGTGGTGTTAAAATTAACACCGTCGGTGTTGGTTTTAACACCAGTGTTTTTGCAGTGTATATATTCAAAACAGATATGTCAGAAACCTTTCACAACTTTCAAAGTCTATCTCAAGATTTACTGAACCAATACCAGGCATATTTGTACTTATTTCAACGCATTTCACATGGTGATTCCAAATAATGTAATGAAACTCAAATTTTTTGACATTTTTGAAACAATTTGTGAAATTTTGGAATGTAGTCTGCAGACGCCTGCCGAGTGGAAAGTGTTTAACTGAACATGGTCACTTTGTATCCATGTTATACAAAGTATTGCTATCCTTCTCGGTCCTGTAAATTAAATTGTCTATTCGCTCAAAATATTTTATGAACTTTAGATCATCAGGTCTTATGCACAAACAATATTTTTGGAATATTGTACGCACTCAAATACCTTTATTTGAAAACATGTGTAATGCATTTCGGGTATACATAATGATAAGCAAAGTTGAGTCAATCATACCATAAGAATGTGTAGCGATATGTTATAAACTGTATGTCAAACAACCTGGTGACATATTAGCCATATAAAACCAGTTCACTTTAACATTCTTACTTTAATATCAAGCAAATAAAATGCCATCAATCACATACCCTATCAATCATGTCCATCATTTCTATTAGCCCCAAATATATATCATCATCTATACCATGAAATACACCGATGTTTTTAAAGATAACAGTAAAAATGACATATGAAATACGGCTGATTGCAGTGTTAAAATCATCGCACAGATTTATCTCGGAACCATTAGATTGGCCACGAAATTGAGAAATATGTCTTCGAGGAAGCAAGTTCTAATTAAGACGACTTGCTCATTTTATACACCATCCGTCACATGACCGACTCACGGAGAGAAAGAGGAGGAGGTCTTTATGTAATAAAGATATTGGGCTGTAACAGCCCGTGACACTACTCGCTACATTGCCTTCTTGATCGGTGACTTTGATTAGGGTGAAATTGCCTCACAACCAGCGCGTGATTGCCATTGCCCGTCTACATTGACGATATACCCGATGAAGACAGAACAAGTGATATCCAATGACATGCCATTTTAACCAGAGCGGAAAATCTATTCCTTAATCATTTACAGGGTTTTCCTTAGAGGTATTGCTTTTTTGTTGTCTATTGGTTTTCGAAAAAAGGAAAAGGTAGATATACCATGTTATATAGTCATGCGGTATAGCTAGCCATCAATCAATAAAATATTTCGTTCATAATAATAACATAAAAAGAGCAACATAAATAGAACACTGCAAATAACATAATAAAGTAATTCTTGAAACTATAATATTGTATTAGCATTCACTGGAACAAATGTCAGGAAATATCCAATTGTACTCACATGGGTGTGTTGTTTTTTCAATGCGGTAGTAACTCTAGTTTAATCAGTGAGACATATTCAGTTTGTATCTTTCCCCGCGCAAAAGTAATCCAGAGTACGCCCGCAATAACGGCTACACGCACGCGGTATTGGTTGCACGCACGCGTCACGCATAATACACAAGAGCCTTCATGCGTGCCCGCGTCCTTCTGTATTCATTCGCTGCTGTAAGGCGGCTTTGCCAATTTGGAATGGATTAATCTATAGGCTATTATAAAACAAAACTGAATTTTGTTATATTACTGTAGATACTTCTTGAAACTGTAATGTTATATAACCACTAACAAAATATCGGTGGAGTATCTTGTTACATAGTCTCGGAATGATGTTAACAGTCGATGGAAGCATTTTGTGTGTGTAAAATACGAACAAGGACACGGGTTGTTGTAGTTTGTCTATACCTTTAGTTTCAATCAATGCTTTTAAACACCGTTTGAAAACATATTTGTTCCAATGTGCATATCATGTTTAATTGTATTTTAATCCATTTTTTGCTCATTGCTTCAGGTCACATGCTTATGTTTAATTGTTCATGTTTATGTTTGTATGTATAGCGCCTCGGAATAGGCTGCCTAGATAGACGGCGCTTTATAAATCCATTATTATTATTATTATTAGTATGGCCTCAAATGCCTTGTCTATAGTTTGATCAGTTCCAAATTGGCGAGAAATATTCTGTTTTTATATCCGCGGGCAAAAGTCATCCAAGCGTACGCGCACAATCATGGCCACACGCACACGGTTTTGGCTGCACGCACGAGTCACAAATATGATGCACGGTGCGCGTGTTCCCTTCAGCGCGCCCGGGTCGTTCTGTATTCATTCGTTGCTGTAAAGAAGAATTTACACCACCAAATGGTTTCCCTATGCGTTTACATGTAAAATGGTGGTTACAAAAAGCCTATTTTCTCGCTTATAAAGCGACTGGAATTTTCAATTTGACATTTTCCTTAAATGTCATGATATCTTTGATCATTTAATCAAAACAAATATATATGGCATCCCCGAAAGTTCTGGGAAATAAGCCCCCAAAGTTGAACAATTGGTGTAGCGCCCTCATTTATCAGAAAAAGTTGAGAAATGTTGCCAGATTATTTACAATCAAAATACATCCAAAAAACCTATAAAATGCATTGAAAATATTTCTTTTTCCACTGTGGTATTAGGTAATAGTCCTAAAATCATGATTAAACTACAACTTTAATCATTTGGGAGCAATAAGTACCATTTCTGATTAATTCTATAATCAATGGGCCACAGGATGCCAGCTGATAAAAAAACCTTTGATTGTCGTCTACAAGGACTGAAATTATTTACTGGCGTGGAATCAGAAGGCTTCGCCAATTCGGAACTGATCAAACTATAGTAACACAGTAATGCTATGTTATCTAGCTGAATATGGACTTATGCAGAGTGTGTATTTATGTGAAGTTTAGATTATGTCGTACGTTAACATAGTACATTTTTTCTCAACTCCGCACCAAAAGTGAACAATGTTCTTTTTACCTCGTATGAATTTACAGTCTTTGCTAGTAAACGGGGCATCAAAAAAGGAGCTAACAAAGTTCCGTATACGGTTATGTATATATTACATCATTATAGAAGGATCAGATTTGATAATATAACCGCATTTAAAACATGTACAAAAATGGGTGTTTTATGCCGAGTTCATACGCAAGTTTATACTAAGCATTTTTGAGCGCGATTAAGTAAGATGTCACGAATACTACTTGGTTCAATGGTGTAAACGAATTGTTTTAAACTACTGATTTGCCACTATTGCGAGTGGCATAAAGTGTATAATTATTATAAATACATAACATAACGTATAATTGAACAATTAGCAAAAATGATATGCAAATAAAGCAAAGGAAAAAACCCTGTAAACGACATAATGTTAGAACCACCAACCGACCTGAAAGGTCTGTCTTTCTGTCGAACATTTTTTATTTTCTATTTTTCGACACTTATAATACCATCTATAATGTTATATCCTTTTAAAAAAGGGTCGAATCGAAATATATTTAAAACCGGCGGACGTGAGGTCGTTATACTTCTTCAAAATGTTAAAACAAAAGTGCTGATTTCACAATATTTTACCAAATGAAACCCGCATTATTGCTGCAATGAATAAATATGATGAAAATGTGAGTCTTCTTTTTCGATACGGGGTACGGCAGAAAAAAGTGCCTAAATATTATACAGCATGTATTCTATATTGAAAATAAGAAAGCGAAACTGAGTGAATGTAAGTAGCCTCTTACGCAACACTTTTACGATATGAACATCGGAAAGGACGATGAAATACGGTTGTCATGGTTGTAACCATCTATATTATACGTTAGGAATTCACTTAGTTATACCGTATTCCAAGAAAGATTTCAAAATGCAAATTTTGAAGAGCATTGCTACACACGCAAGTCAGAGTAGAGTTTCATCTTGAATTCTTAATGATATATTTGTTGATTTAGCCATGCTAGTGGATATTCATTCGGTAAATCTAGGAATATCGAATGTTGACCAAAATAAGTCGCAAAAAGAAATAAACTATGCCTAAAATCATGTCACATTAGATATGGCTCCATTAGAGACCTGCAACAAACAGAAAGATTTTATGTCATCACTGAAAGAAAATGTCACCAAATTGATCATTTATATTGACAGGATGAAAACAAACCCCATAATTCACAAAAAGATAGTTCCATGATAGTTAATTAATTAGAAGAATGTGTTATAGTTATGCAGCGTTAAAAATAATGACATCGGTACTTTCATAAATGTTTGTTTATTGCTTAGCTTTTAAATAATTTGAATGTGCATTCTCGATACAATTTTAAAATAGTTGATCTGACATTTATTAGCAGCTCCGCAATTTACGATAAAATATACATCACAATTTCGTTATCACTTAATATCAACTTGTTATCATGGCTCATTTAGAATACAATTCATCCTGTTGAGTCGACAGGGTAGTAGTCTTTAAAGGAGAATACACTCTCAGAACAGGTATTAAAAAAAACCACAGGTTAAAAGAATGTTGGTTAAAAAGTATACTACATTGGTTAAAAATAAAGCGTTGGTTAATAAATTACTTTTAATACTGCGTTTGTTAAAGAGTAAAAATATGATTCATTTTTAGTTTATTCAACGTTGGTTAAGGCATCATAATGTTAACCAACAATTATAGGTCATAACAAGATTCCCGCCAAAGAATTTTGATGGCGGGAAAATATTGTGTGCAATCCGCAATTGTTAGACCACGTATTGTGCCCATTATTGGTCCAATATTGATACAAAAATTGGATGGATTGAGCGTGATACACAAAGATATTGGTCGAGCTATGAGTTTTTAAAAAATATTGTGCGCGCGTCTCGCACAATATTTTTTAAACTCGTAGCGAGACCAATATATTTGTATATCATGCGAAAAATTCTGTCCGATTTTATCATTATTCTGCAATGAGAATCTGACTCGATACTCGAGAAATGACTTGAGCCTATCAAATAAATAAATAACACTGTACTAAAAAAAAGTAAAAGTATGTAGGCCTACCTTCCAAACCGTTCAACATTTCTGGTAAACTAACAGAATGACAGAAGCTCCATAACAAATTCCAAACACGTAACAAGGCGTTGAGGAACTGTCGGCCTAATTCCTGGATTTTTTTCTTCATTTAGCGTAACAAAACGTGTGCTCACAGAACCAGTCGCCATTTTTAACACAAATGACCTGATGACCTATTTCCTATCGTAAAACCAAAAATTAGTCTCTTGTACATTTTCTGCACGCTTCACATGCGGTCGCTGCAATCGGCGTACATGTATTAACACACGCATTTAGTGGATTCGTGCGTAGGATTAAAATGTGTTAAAGAGGCAGGTAACCAAATTGACCAATATCGATGGATATTGGTCTGGCCAAGTTCGCTCCAGTGACATAATGTGCAGAATAATAGGTCTTTACTAATGGATTGCAAGTATAGGACGAAAGATTCGAACTGCATAATAATGGTTTAACATTGGCGCTCTTTAATTGGCATCATGTTGCCAACAAATATCGGACCATTATTCATATTATTATGCAGTTCGAATCTTCTGTCCTATACTTGCAATGCATTAATAAAGACCTATTATTCTGCACATTATGTCACTGGAGCGAACTTGGCCAGACCAATATCCTTAGAACTTGGTCAGTTTGGTTACCTGCATGAATAATATACCAATTGTATAGTAGCAGGCAAAAAATGCAGTAGATTTTTTTTTTTTAATTTCGTCTTTTTTAATTTTTGAAATATTGTAAAAAAAAATTAAGAATATTTTTTTTAGTTTTTTTTTTTTAAACACTTTTTTGAGAATTTTTGGGGATTTTTGATTTTTTTTAAAAAATTAGGATTTTTTTTCTTCTTTTTCTGTACTTCGAAGAAAAAAATGTTACACTGATATTTTTACAATATTATGGTGATTTTTTTTTTTGATTTTTTTTTTTGTCAAGTCAGATACTCACTACATAATAATGATAAAATTGGATGGATTTTTTCGCATGATACACAAATATATTGGTCTCGCTATGAGTTTTAAAAATATTGTGCTCGACTGCGTCTCGCACAATATTTTTAAAACTCATAGCTCGACCAATATCTTTGTGTATCACGCTCAATCCATCCAATTTTATATCAATATTGGTTTTACATTGGCGGTCTTCAATTGGCATTATGTTGGCAACCAATATTGGTCCAATATACCAGGGGCGGGAAATGACACCATTGATTTCATATACAAATTATGACGTGGTCTAACAATTGCGGCCGCTATTACAAGTTATCGCTTCCCGGCCTTTTGGCTAGAATCTTGTGCCTTGTCCTGTGTCTTGTCCTGTCCCTTGTTCTGGGCTTCCTTTGCCAAAGTTGGTCCTGGCCACGGGTTAGCGCCAATATTTAAAGCCAATATTGGGCCAATATTGTAATGTTGTCTGGGTAAAGTTTAGCAAAAAAAAATAAAAGTTTAACCAACATTTTTTAACCAACCACTGTCGGTTAAAACATCAACAAATGATTAAAATTGTAGCCAACCACAGGTTAAAGTATAACCAACAGCTGTTGGTTAAAATATATTAACCAACAAATGATTAAAACATGTAACAAACCACAGGTTAAAGTTTAACCAACAACTGTTGGTTACGGTTTTAACAAAGAACCAATTGTGCGGTTCAACCTCCCGTTGGTTAACATTTTAACAAACATGGTTAAAGATGTTTACCTTTAATCTGAGAGTGTAACAGGAGACAGCGGTTTGACGATATCGGTATATCTACCAGACACACTATAGTTTGATCAGTTCTAAATTGACGAAACCTCCTTACAGCAGCGAATGAATACAGACGGACGCGGGAATGCATGAAGGCAACAATCGCACTATGCATCATAACATGCCGCGTTCGTGCGACCAAAATCGCGTGCATATGACCATAATCGCTTGGATTACTTGTTCGCGCGGAGAGATAAATCGAATATTTCTCGCCAATTTGGAACTGATCGAACTAACATTTTTCATTGGCAATGTCAGTTACAGAAAAAATGCACAGTGAAGCCAGACTGGTTAATAAAACTCTTTTAAGATGGAAATCAAGAGAGCATTGCACTTAAGATATTATATCAGTTTCAGTGCCCGCAGCATGATTCCCTTAAATACCCATGGGTAACAACTTTATCATCCTTGGGTTATAATGATACCTCCACTGGGATGGTAATGCTAACACGAACTAGTGAACCAGGCATGGGACACTGGAGACTCAGGCCATGTGAACGACTGGTGTTAAGTGAAGCAACATTCATTTGCTGAAAACTCCCACCAAATGCTATAGATGTTATCCGTGTAACAAATTAGCTGCCATCTTGTCTGTAATAATAACTGTGTGTAAGTGTTTCATGATATGTAAGTCAATTTGGTAACACGGTTCATGCAATGAATAGGACGTCATGATCATGCACCGATTCAATTGAATGAAGAATAGGCCGGGTGCGATTCCACCTCTATTCCACTGAATCTGTCAAAGTTATTATTCTGTAGCGTTCGACATTAATTAGATTAGTAGTGCGAAAGTAAAAACAACCAACTGACTTACTACAATATCGGCTTGTTTATTCATAGGTTTCCGTCGTGTAAATTGCATTATAAGAGATAGGCTAAGTAATATTAAGATAACAACTAAGAGTGTATGACTTGTGCATGCGATTAAGAGGAATCACCAAGCAATATGTAGTACTTAATACCCTGCTCTACGAGCAAACGAACCTCTCAGGTAGGGTCGGTCTGTCGGGCGTTTTAACAAAATTGCACAAATAATACAAAAATATACCGGGTGGTTCAAAAAAAAGTTGACCCAAGTAATTTTTAAACCAAATTAAAAGTTTCAGAGAATTTGTGTTTACATAGACTTAATCAGCAGTAAGTTTTGAAATTATCCTAAAAAGATGGCACGTTTAGCTTGTTTGGTTCTTCAGATATGGTTCATTACAGAAAACATGTACAAAACTGACTTGTCCACGGGAGCGTCATTTAGTTGTTGTCTTCAACAAAACATCATGCTCTAGTCTTAGAATTGAAATGCCCGCCCTGACAAAGTATCCCAATCTCTTTGCTTAAATGTGCCATTCACTTCAACAAAGAAACGTAGGTACGAGATTAGGTAATGTTAAGCACCAGACAGATGCTCCAGATGTCTCCTTTATTCTTTTTCTCCATTTTTTACAATTTGTGACCAATCGTGTGTAAGTCCACTTTGTGCATTCCATCTCTACTAAAGGACGCTACCGTGGTCAAGGCAGTTTTGTGCATGCTTTCTGTAATGAACCATATCTGAAGAACCAACCGAGATAAATGTACCATTTCTTCAGGATAATTTCAAAACTTACTGCTGATCAAGACTAAGTAAACACAAATTCTCTGAAACTTTAAATGTGGTTGAAAAATTACCTTGAACTTGGGTCAACTTTTTTTTGAACCACCCGGTATAGGCCCTACATGTATGGTGATTTTTTTGTTGTTGGCCTGCATAGAGAGGGAATTTGTTTTCTTCCAAAAACTGCTTACCCCTGAAAATCTAAATGTGCGTCCCTTAAAAGTAGTTGACTCTTTTGGAAAGTAGTAATGAACTAATCTGAGGAAGGGGGGGGGGGGGGGGGGGGGGGCATTCGTTTCTGAAAAAACTGTGTTAGGATTTTAATTTATCATACATAGTTTGAATTTTTCAGTTCAACACGTCGCCGAAGTCTGCAAGCAGGGTACACTGCAAAATGGCTGCTCGCTTATATTAACGCACTTCAGAATTATATCAAGAAGTCCGTAACTGAGTAACGTAACGCGTTACTCCCTTAGAGTGACGTGACTCTTCAATGAATCCTATAATGAGTCATGCTCTATTACTCCGGTGTGAGAGTCAAATGATTCCAGTTTGGCTTTCAGTGTAGGCGAAACAACCCCATTAGCTTAAAAACTACCACCGAAAGCTATACCATGAGATATTTCAAGGTTATTCCTAAACCATAACAAAAGTCATATTGAAAATTGAATGTGAAATCATAAATGTTTTATTACCACTGGCTGACTATTGTGAGCGTACGTACGCGAATAAAAACTTATTCACATTTTAAGTATTTTTGGTTTCGTTAAGCATGATCAACTTTTGTATAGAATGAAACGTGCATTCATTTTAAATAACTATATTATCAACCGTATTAATATCATCCTGAGTGTAACGACTTTGAGTGATTGTGTTATTGTCGTTGCGCATTCCGATTAGACAGTTATTCACGTTGGAACACTTACTTGCTTGACCATTTGTTACAATGAAATCTTATAGTTACTGGATCTAAGCTTTCGATTTAATTTTCGAGGTCAAACATTTATTAGCACTAATTAGTCTCATTTACATATCAATTTTGTATGAAATCATTTTTATCAGGTAAAACCGTGGACAAATTAGTATCGATGAGGCTTCTCAATTTCGAATTTAAAACAGAATAGGATACTTCTCGCAACTCCCTTCAATTAAATATGTAAACTTATATGGTTATTAGCCTGGCCCATGGGAAGTATATCTTACTGTTCAATACTCCCGATGCCATGGCTAACCTTGTCAATTGAGTGCTTACGGCGCGTGGATAACAAGTGGGTGTGTCCATACCAAGTTTCACGTCACATGCGAAATGTTCCGCTCATATATTGAATCATGACTTTATAACATGAAATATTGATACAGTAGGTTAGGGTGCATTTATGACATTCACCAATGGAGTAGTTTCTTTTTACACGATTCCACGCCAAAACCATTACTATACTTTCACCGGTGGCGCTCAAACGCAAAAGACAGTGACCATAAGCGTCTAGGTGATCTCTTTTATATCCATTGCGCTCATTTTGACGAACAATCATTAAGGGTACCTATACCCGAGGGTAAGCCGTCAAATTCCGAGGGTTGGTGGTTGACACCTTACCATATTTAAAATCGCCATATTGAAAGATTTCTTAATAGTATGGTCCTGAATATAGTATATGTTATAAACATCATTTTTCTTACTTATAAGCAAAAACCCTGCACTGCAAAAAGGTTGCTTTTAAGAATATTTACTCAACATTTTACACAACGTTGTTGAAGTATGCAACCGCTTAACAGTTGCGTAAAATTTACCCAACAACATGTTTTCACCAACAGTTGAACAAATCCAGTTACTCAGCAGTTGCACAATTTTAATTACACAACAGTTGGGTATTATTAATTAACCATTTGTTGGGCATTTTGTGACTGTTGCTTAATTTGTGAATTGTTTTAATTATATATTGAGCATTTTTGTATAGCAACTGTTGCTTAATTTATCAAATATAGCCATATGTTGGGTATTTTATTTGTGTCAAGTTTTTATTATATATTGAGCATTTTTGTATAGCAACACGCGGTAGGCAAAATAATGTGAATTCGGGGCGATGCAGCAGAGCTACATACATCACTTCCTCCCGGTAGTGAACCGGTAACTTGTAATGGGAATTCTAGGCGATGCAGCAGAGCTACATACACTATTCCCGTTCGGTAGTGAATCTGTAATTTATTTTAACATGTTATTAAACTATAGGCTTATACATGATATCTGACATCTCTTATCAATGGTGTTATTACTGTGAACGTTTGCCAAACGTAGTCTTGCTATCTGGGTATGAAGGTATAAATAGTCCATATTATATAATACATGAACATATTTATGTGATTCTTTTGGTGCAAAATAGATCACATGACATGAACTATTCAGTATATGTCCATGTCGTGTATTTTTTGGCTATAAAAATCGACTATTCAATATTCATCGCTAGTGACGTCGCTATAACACCGTTGAAATGATATTCATAAACAAATATATGTCAAACAAGGATGGCAGTTTTAAACTATTTGTCAGTGTATTCCGTTTTGGATGCCAAGACAGAATAAATCTAATTGTGGTCCTGCGCTGCAAAAAGGTTGCTTAAATATTTACTCAACATTTTACACAACGTCGTTCAAGTATGCAACCGCTCAACTGTTAAGTAAAATTTGCCCAACACCGTTGGATAACATGTTTTCAACAACAGTTGAACAATTCTAGTTACTCAAATCAATTATATTCACTCAACAGTTGTTCAAGTATGCAACAGCTCACGAAATTGGCTTTTTTTGACAACAGTTGCCTAAAATTCACATGTGCGTAACTTGCATCAACTGTTGCGTGATTGTCCTCAATGCTCATGCAACAGTTGCCAAAAGGCCAATTCCATGCCAAATGTGAATAACAACCAAAATTTCAAATTGGTTTTATAAGTTTTTCTCCTCTATTGTTGGTAAGGGGTATATCTCTATTTATCAAGTCTGATATGACCTCACCTCAATTTGTTCGTTTTGGTCATTACATCATCGTTTGAAAATAGGTGCGCAAAAAGGATAATGCTTTTTTAATTTGGCTTGAAAAAAGCTAGTTAAGAAAGTGTATTATTTTTGTAATATAAAGTATTGCTTTTTAAATGCTATTTGTGATTTAGTTATTCTAAATAAAGCTTCCAATGAAAGTAAAAAGCAAAAAAGTGATATCACTTGCGAAAGACGCAATGCGATTTCTCATTTTTACGTTCATTTTGTCCATTGGATCGCGTAACGTCCGTAACATTTTGTATCTTTTTTTCCTCTGGGAGAAAACTAATTGGCTGATTTTAATAACATCACACATTCACTGTTACGGACATTACATTGTACGAGGGTTATCAAATGAAGCTCTACTCTATGTCAGCACGTAATCTAGTGATAAGCGAAGCGTAGTACTTTCAGTTGCGCCAAGGCCGATATTCTTCTTTGATCGTGCGAATTTAAACGTTGTCGCATTAAAGTGACGCGCCCGATATTATTGATTAGAATACGAACTGACGTCACCTTTCAACTTGAGGTCACACAAAAAGTACTCGTGTTGTAATTAAATCCTAGACAGCATAACGAAACCGTCTTGGTCAAGAAAGATTGAACTTCAAAAAGCCATCTCGGATAAGAAACATGAAGCTAATGATGAGTATATACATACAAAGCTACAAGTATTTGCTCACTCCTTATGATATAAATTGCATTGTGCTCCGATTGCAATTGCCATTAAAAATGTCATATGTATACTAGTATTTGACAATACTTTCATGATGCTCCCTAAAGTATTAATGATGTTCCCTGAAGTAATCAGCGCGTTTTGAAAAGGTCACTGTTATATGAATCATTTGTATTCTTTTCATTAATGTAAGGTGTTGTAAGATTTAAACAAACACATGACTAATTTTCACAAATATCACCTTCTATAATACTAATTGCTTTATGAGCTATTTGAAAGGTTAACATTACCGTTGACTATTAATATGGGATATTGTAAGATAAAAACAAACATAATCTTCCATAATATTACTAGTAATAGATCTATGAACTCATTAATTGCATCGACTAGACACCAACTTTGAAAAAACAGAACAGCTATGAGAAAAAGAAAAGCAGCGGATGGCTACCCAGCTCCTAGAGACAGATGACCACCGCCACGTATGAGCCACTACCCAGGTCCATCCCTCCAGTCATCCAGACATAAGCGCATCAGGCAAAAACACGGCGATTATCAAAGACACTAATCTCAACCCACCTGCTATTGCAGCCCAAACGGCTCTTTTCAGAGCCATCCTACCTTCTAAAAAGAGTAATATGCCTTGTCAACAAAACTATAAATTTTCCTTTTACCCTCTATCTGTGTATCCACCCTATTGGTGCACACCACCAAATAATATGTTGCATTTTGGCAATAAGTTAAATACACTCAAGATCTTTGAATAAAACAAGTATTTTCCATTCTCCGCCCGGACGCGATCTCCCTTCCCGGATCCCCCCTCCTCCACATTATTTTTAAATACAACAAACCCGCTTACTTTTTCCACAAGTAAAACGCGAATTGGGTTAGCGTATCTTGTTTGAAGAATTAGTGATTTGTCCGTTCTGACTAAGAAGAACTCATTGCTTCATCTGGTTTTAATTAAAACATCGGGAAATTGACCAAACCATTTGAATTTTGCGACAGGCGTGACATGAGCTATACATATTATGCACTTATCAATTGCAGTCCCGGCCCCGGGGGACCCGGGGCATGGCGGGGACTATGCGGGGACCGTACGCCAACGTACAAAAAACATGGCCCGGCTATGCGGGGACGTATACCCGGGGCGTACAAAACGTGCCCCCGCTAGCCGGGGCGTGTAGCCGGGGCATAGCGGGGACGTACATTACTGAAAAAATAGGCCGGGCATTGTAGCGGGGGCGTACGCTAGGGTACACAAATGTACACACCTTTCGGGGCATAGCCGGGGCGTACACATACATAGCGGGGACGTACGCTAAGGTACAAAAAATGTACACCCCGAGGTATAGCCGGGGTGTAAAAACCGTGTACGCACATACATAGCGGGGATGTACGCTAAGGTACATATCATCCACACCGGTGCATCTATAGATATAAAATACAGACATGCACTATATTAAACTTTAAAATTAGTCACCTCGATTGATCAATGCCTGGATTTTCACTACCATGACTACGGTAAACTTAGTACAATTTGACCATATAGTGCTTTTGCCTGGAATAATGTACACGGTAGGGCCCGGACAGATAGACAACACCTACCTACTTGCAGGCCCGTAAGTCAGGGAGGGGGAGCCCCCACCCTCAATTCCCCCTCCCAAGTCCCCAAGAAGGTCCAAAATACCCCTTCCAAGTCAATTAGCTAGATCAATCATCATGTTTTCGGTTCATTTTTAAAACTTAAATAGGCCTACTGTTTGTTCATAATAAATAAATTGGATCAAAACTTTCCAATGTTGCCATTGGGTACGCATGATCTATCAAAAATAAAGCTACACAATATGACATCCATAAAGTGATTTTTTGACTCGATTCATTTCTGGTTGACAACAAACTGAGATAGATCATGCCAACATTATTGTATTTTTAGTTTTAGGCCTCTGGTAAGTTTTGTTCTGGAGCACTGTATAATTTAAAACTATTCACAAAACCATAGAAGTCAACGGTAAATCATGAAACCGTGTAACATAATAACGATTCGCTAATATTGGCCCGGCTGTCTGAGGCCGGGCGTAGCCGGGGCGTACACTATGCCCCGGCTATGGGGGCCGGGACCGTACGCCGTCGTACACTTTGTCCCGGCTATGGGGGGCCGGGACCGTACGCCGGCGTACACTTTGTCCCGGCCATGGGGGGCCGGGACTGTAGCGGGGGCGTACAAAAAGTGGTGCCCCGCCCTGCGGGGACCGTACACGACTGTAGCCGGGACGTCACATCAGCAATTTGTACGTCCCGGCCCTAATCCCCGCTATCCCCGGGTCCCCCGGGGCCGGGGCTGCAATTGATAAGTGCATTATACGCAAACACAACGTTCCCATTGAATCGTGACCTGCACAAAAGTCCGAATCACGCTTACGTAATTGTATTGCCGAGACGATCAAGTGTTGCCGCTCAATTCATTGTCCCTTCCTCTATGGGGTCATGTGTTATAAAAGGGCTTGCAGGAAGTGGCCGGTGATATGCTATTGGCGAAATGCTTGGAGACTAGAGATTAGAGAAACCCGTTCCACGAAAGCCCCTAAGATGACTATTCCGTTACTGTTAGGTCTGGGTAACTAGCAATCTAGGGCGATTTGAATTCGTTGTGATAAGACATAAGTTGCATTAACATTCTAATGCTATGATATCTTTTGATTTATATTATATTCCAGGAAGGTTTAAAATAATAGTATTTTTCAGAAATACTGATCTCTGAATGGAATTGTGCACACCATAACCGAACCGACACAGTTCGAGTATGCTAAACTTACCTTTGATACTTTTATACTTGCCCCATATTTGCGTTATTGCTCTCCATGAATTCCAATGTGAACTGTTCTTATGATCCTTCTAAAACCATTTGGGTTGGACTATGATTCGACTAGATTGTGAGAAGGGCTTGCAGGAAGTGGCCGGTGATATGCTTTTGGCGAAAATGTTTGGAGACTAGAGATTTGAGAAATCCGTTCCACGAAAGCCCCATAGATAACTATTCCGTTATGTTATTGGTAACTAGCAATCTAGGGGGATTTGAATTCGTTGTGATAAGACATAAGATGCATTGACGTTTTGAATTGTGATCAGGACATAATATTGAGCGTTTCCTTTGCTTTCATTTTTCAATACAATACTATATAGTATAGTATGTATATAGTAGGCTATCCCATTTTTGGACACCCTGTATTTTGGTGGTACATAACCAAGAGCTTTATCGAATAATTATCCACTAATAATGCATGCGTGATGTTTTCTGCTTAGAATAACAATGAGTGTGTAGCAAGCAAATTGGATGTCGTAATGCAATCGCCTGAAGACATTTTTAAAAATTGAAACACCATCATATTATTATCCTACCTGACTATTCCGTATAAATCACTAGTTTCCGAAATAAGAATTGCTTCCAGCATGCAGTAAGAAATTGATTAGTTCAGTCTTAGCACCGTTTTTAGTTTAAAATTAACTCAAAATAAACACACCCTGATTATTTCTGCTACTTGTTATAGTATTTTTTCTAGAAATGTTCGGTCCGCAGTTTCCAGGAATCTTGATACAACTAGTTTACAGTATTCGTTATTATAGACCATATTTAGCTTAAAATCGGATTAAGAGAAACATATTATTATTATTATAAGGATTTATATAGCGCATTTCCAAAAGACCAATGCGCTGTATATACTCTATAGCTTCGGTTTTTCATCTTAACACTATCCACGTGGCAGTAGTCTGCTGACGACAGTTCCAACATTTCACAAAATGTTTCAAAAATGTCAAAACTACCGAATGTCATCACCATATTTGGAATCACCATAAGAAATACATTCAAATAAGTACAAACATGCCTAATATTGGTACAGTCATCTTCACATGATCTTGTATTTGAAATGTCTAGATTCACCATACTTGGACACAAAAGATCATTCAAACCACCTAAGCCCCATACATATTTGTTGTTCTTCCTTTCCTATACCAGATTTATTGGCAAGCAGACTAGCTTCAAAAGAAGGCGAATCGCTATGTTGACAGTAGCCCATTAATTGTCAGTTATTAGCTTTATCATAACTGATTCTCATTTATAAAGCCGTCGACATAAAAGTCCAGGTCTTAATCTAATTCACCCTTTGTTATAAAAAAAAGTAACAATAAAATGTAAAAACAAGGTAAAACTATCGATGACTAGAACTTGTGTCAAGACTACCTTGCATCCAAATAGAGTTTATCCATGTAGCTATGAGCAACGTACTAAAAACATTGAATAGGTGCAAGACGTCCAAATAGTTGCATGAACCGTGTTACCATTGGCCTACATATCATGAAACAGGTGTGTCCTAAAATTCTTGAACACATTTAGTAATCCCGACAAGATAGCTCCAAACCCAAAGCACTGATAACCTCTGTATATCTAATTGACCTGTCGGATGGGTCATGTGATAGACGACTTGACACCACAATACATTACTGGTCCCAAGATACTGCAATTTATAATGTCACGACATGCACCACCTAAACAGAGTTTTGCTGAATATAAAAAGAGGTAAGAATACGATGCTCCTGTGAAAGCAGCCATGGTCCCCTGGAGACATAGTCCGGCCCCAATAGGCATACACGAAGTAAAGCGTGAATCTAGTGTTGCGTGTAGAGATGAGTGCCGTATACCAACTTATATGTTACTGTACTGGGCGGACTGTGGCTCCATGGGACTATGTATCCTTCTGCACCGGCATGAAAAGGTTGCTTGCCTCAGCAAAGCGAGTCTAATAATGAGTTTGGGTTTAAAACCAAACACGTATCTTTATTTTCCCGGCAGTCCAGGTGTGATGTGTGGGATTTACCGCTCCGCTAAACCATTTCTCCCCCGAAGTGTAGTGTTATAAATGCCCGTGGGCTTTTCTCGCAAACAAAAGTTCACGAAAGGACGACAACGAAAAGAAAACTTAGTGATGGTATTTGCACTGAACAAAAAGGGATGCTTTCGTTGATTGACATTTCTGCGGTAAAGGTATACCAGTTTAACTTAGTATTGCTTGCATAACCTGTAAGGAGCCATTTTGAAAAATGTCTCAAATGTGCACGTAAAAGGGTCTAAGATTGACGAAAAAACAAAATGTTGAAGCTTATATGGCTTTTGTTGCAGGTTTATTCCATCAATCAGGATAGAAATTAATAATGAATAAGTTTGAACGTGTCAGACGGTAAAATTATATCTCATAAATAGGTCTAGAGAATCCAGCAAAGTCTACCAGATATGTCAAACCTCTATATTAATTTAAGAGGACAAAATATGTGTATCCATCTGAAGAAGAAAAAAGAAGCAATCACATTGCTTTGAAAGTTATGCAATACTGCTTCATTGTGGCCGTGGTGTTTCCCAAGAAGAGCGGCACCAATGGCACATATAGGTTAACACGCACATATGGCTGAACTTACCAGGAAGGCCAACTGATATAAATAATTCATGTATACCACCATGGTAATCACACAATTAATTCTTTCTACATGAAGAGGCGGGGAATCCAACCACCCTGCAACTTGCTCCGCATCTTTTATACATTATAATAATCCGCTACTTGTCGCCTAGTATTAAACAGTGTAATCAAGAGTTCAAGACACGTTGCAACCTTGAATTGTACGTGTTTTCAGTTACTTGCAAATGAAGACAGTATTTAAGGAAAAACCAATGAATGGACATAACGATCCCTTGCGATCGAGTCGTCGAACTTATCGCGCACACAACATAACAAAGGCACACGTTTAAAACTCCGTGATGTATTCCTGATCACGACTGTTGCTACGCCGCTCTGTCACCATTCGAAAACCGCTAAGACCGAAAACTAATTCAATTTGTGGGAGATCATTTTAAATTAGGTACGGTATTTGTGTGTAATACTAAAGGGATCAAAAAAGTAAGTCCCCCCTAAAATTATATTACTTTTGTTTACATAACTTCATACACAATTAGACGTTTTGAAAAATTGAAACGATTATGAAAAGAAAAAACGCTTGGCTACCAATAGAAAGTTTCATATTTTCGATATCAGGTTTACTTTTCCCAAAACAGTCACATTTCCTCAAAATTATGTTTTCAGAAAAAGTGACACTTACTTGTATTGGATTGTGGCAAATTTCATGTTAACGGAAACATCATTTTGGGGACATTTGACTTTTTTTTGAAAAAGTAAACATGATATTGAAAATGGGAAACTTTGTACGGATATCTTAGCGTCTTTCCTTTTCAGAAAAGTTTCAATTTCTTAAAACGTTTAATTGTATGGGGTTACGCAAACAAGATTGTATAGGATTTTGAAAATTAGCCACTGTTTCTGAAAACATCGTATTGGAAATAATGAGGCAATTTTGGGAAAAGTAAACATGATATTGAACAGGAGAAACTTTCTGTGAGAAGCCAAGCACTTTTCTTTTCACTAGTTTTTAAATATCTCAAAACGATTAATACTCTGCGGAGTTATGCAAACAAACTTGGTCTAATATTCGTACAAAAAAAATCACGAGAGAGAGTTTTTAAATTTACTGGTATGGACCAAGTGGCACTTTTTCTGAAAACATCATTTTGGGGAAATGTGACTGTTTTGGGGAAAGTAAACATGATATCGAAAGTGTAAAACTTTCTATTGGTAGCAAAGCGTTTTGTCTTTTCATAATCGTTTCAACTTTTTGAAACCTCTACTTGTGTGTGAAGTTATGTAAACAAAAGTAATCTAATTTTAGGGGGGGGGACTTACTTTTTAGTATTGTACTTAAGCAGGTTCTCTCGTAATGACCGAGAGTAAATAACTGGCGAAACTGACCTTACGGACGAACCCCTTGATAATATTGACATTATCATTTCGGACTGACGACCTTTCGGACTGAAGATATTTCGGACTGAGAAAATGATTCTTTCGGACTACGCAGGCAATGCTGCACCCAAAAGTTACGGAGTTTCAAGTGTTTAGACTACCAGTCACATCTGAATCTGTTTATATGTCTAATACTTCATGTAGTAGTACATTGAGGATATCTTTGATAACAACAGCAACTATTATCATTACTTACTCAATTTCATCAGAAGACGTAGCAATGCTAATCACCAACGAATCGAACGGATTTAATTCCTGTTTGTTTTAAGTGATCGTTCCCGTGGAAATACAATAGTATAGACCCAGTTTGAGCTTACCCCAATTTTTAGCCTTATACTGAACATCCTTTAGAAAACTCTCTAGATCCTCTATTACCCTCTTCCCCCAAAGATCTTGAAATACAATATGCTAAACCTTCGTCGTATAAGCAATGAAAGCCAAACACGATACAACCTTGAATTGTACGTGTTTCCACTTAACATACCTGCACGTGAAACAGAGATGAATGGACATGCCAATCCATTGAGAGTCACACAACAAGTTTATTAATAGCCGACCACATTACCAGTCAGCTCCGGAACGAGAGCCCGTTTCACTTGAGGCCGCTACAAACTGACTGGTGTGCGTCACCATGGTAACGTGTACCCGTCAATTTGTTCAATTGTTGCATTTTCGCTTTTCAACCCTAAATATTCGCATACAAATTAACATCTTAACATTGAGGGCAGCCTAGCTACCATAATTCCTCGCGGCAGCTAGTCCGATGATTATATCTCACCTTTGACCCCAACATCTCGCAATGCAGCAGGTCGAAATTACACTTGTTTGAGCCACCACAATGAGACTTCCATTTTCTAGGCGCATTTACCACATCTTAATGAATTTTTAGGTTAAGTTAAATATACGCTTTGTAGCAGCATGTAGACTGATATTGGGTTCGATCATGATTTTAGGAATAATTAAGATACCTTTTTCGACCCATGGTATTTAAGCTCCGTAGCTTTCGAGGTAAACACTACGCTGAATGAAGGAGTCGTGATGACCTCGAAACAGAGCTCAAATACCATGGTTCGAAAAAGGTATCTAAATTATTCCTATACGCCTTGTAGTATTATATAGTGATACATGTTTTAACATTATTTCAGAGATAAAAGACTTATTTAATTGTTGAAAATCAGCAAAATAGGACATTTTTTCAATCTGTGACAGGAGACCGTTCCGTTCCAAAGCCCGCCCTCTATTGAAATATCAAACTTATTCATCACTCAGTGGCAGACGGACTCCCGTCACTTGATGCATTGTATGTGTAAACATTGACGGCAATGCGTCACTAAATAGCACGCCCTCAAGCCGAACGCGTTCCCATTCCGGAACAGACTGATTACATTGTATACATCAGAGACAGGTATTAAATGAACTTATCGCGCGCAGCATCATAACAAAGGCACACGTCTAAACACCGTGATGCATTCATAGTCACGACTTATTGCTACGCTGCTCTGCCACCTGTTCTTCCCTCAGTATTGAGCCAAAACAATCTGTTGAAGAGTAGAGTAGACTCACCTAGTGAGACTTACCTCGACTCTTAACTGGACTTAGGAATTCGGCACTTTAGACTGACGAAGTTTCGGACTAAAGATGTTTTGGAATAAGAAGACGTTTCTTTCGGACTGACGTAGGCAAGGTTGTCCCGATTACCATATGATACAGAAATTCCAGTGTTTAGATTACCATGCACATCTCAATCCGTTAATGCCCTATCGTACATCATGCTTAAACGAGACCGCAATATCCGTGCTATGGCAACAACGCGCCGTTTTCGATAAAGTTTATATTATATCAATCCCTGATATGATAGTATCACTTACCGCGTGTGAGTTTGAACCTAGACGATATGAATGTATAGATACAATTACTTTTAAATTTCTGTCGGTTACTGAGAATCATTTATAAATTATTTCGAACAATTTCCTTCTAGATGCTACAGTAACGTCCTCGAATTATTAAAAAAGAATATCCTCTTAACGGAAGCAACATCAAATATTCATGAGTTAAGTATTGACGCATTCTCGAGGTGCCATTGGATGATTAGAAAGGCGCCTAGAAAATATGTTCCGATAATTAGAAATTAATTAGTGGCATTATTAATTATGAACATTGTGTCGAAAGCGCAAATGGATTACAAATGTTTTATTTTCAATTCAATTCCATCCCTCCCTTCAAAATGTGTTACAAAATGTGTGTGTGAGATTGGGTTTTCGGATATGGATCAAGGCTGTTTAATTTGCCACGCGATGATGAAAGAAGCAACATTGTTTATGTTATCAAATGTAAAGTACATTTTTACAAACACGGATTCAGTTAATTACGTTTATGAATGAGATTAATGACTTTGATCAGTTGAATTAACTGGTTTTGTTGAAACCCTTTTCAGGAATTATACCCGTGATTCCACGTCTCTAGAAATGTCTCAGTACCACAAAGTGAAATGTTAATAATTTCATTCAGTCATTATACAAAGACAGTTCACATTAAATGAGTCATATAAAATACTGCATTATGATCAATTCATTCTTTCGAATAACGCTTTAAGGTTTGACTGAATGAAAGACCGACAAATATAAAAAGAAAGGTAATGCTTTTATCCTGTGCCGTGTATCTGGCGTGTCATGTCACACGGGCAATAGCATTTAAATGCATGTTAATTCAAGTATAAAATGTATCTTTCAAGAATATATCTACACTTGTAACATAAAGACTGCCTAATGGACACCCATTTCATTTCTCGATTCCATATTTAAACAATTCTAACTAGTAAACTGCGCCAATAAAGTATCGAAACACTTACAAATGGTAAGATTTATCGGAACCTGAATTAGTATGCAACAAAATAATTAAATAATTCGATTCACAGTTATCTTCTGCGCATTTTGACACCTCTTTTGTTGCGCTATGATGTTGTTTGGCGGATTTATGGGCACTTGAGTGGCTTAAAGTCGAATTCTAAAGTTGCAAAAGCTCCTATTCACCCCAATTCCAGAAAGGAACTCGCAAAAAGCATCACACACAGACAAAATTAAGACAAAAGACACCAATTTGTTCTGTTTACTTAACGATGACAATTAATGATTGATTAATTATTGATTTATGCCTCCCATCTCTGACCCTTTTGTTTTGTTATTGAAAATTAATGCTGATATTCATTGCAATCGATTTATCCAACACGCGACATACACATCATTTAAAAAAAGGCGGGCAAAAATAATGATGATCTTATTCGTTGCTGGAATAGGGGCTTTTGCAACTTTAGAATTCGACTTTAAGCCACTCAATTGCCCATAAATCCGCCAAACCACACCATAGCGCAACAAAAGAGGTGTCAAAATGCGCAGAAGATAACTGTGAATCGAATTATTTAATTATGTTGTTGCATACTAATTCAGGTTCTGATAAATCTGACCATTTGTAAGTGTTTCGATACTTTATTGGCGCAGTTTATTAATAAAGTTCTTTCGTCATTCATTCAAGTCTAGTGTGTTAGAGTTATATGGTAATCGACCGAGTGCACCAAGCTGGTGTTACTTATCCAGCGAAGTAAAGCTACCTTGCTAGTACTTATGCCCTAACTAGCATAATTTACTAGCGGTGCAATTTTGAGAGCAAAACTTGAGAGTAAGAACGGAATAGTGACTAGCGAGGTAAATATCCAAATCGCCCGACTTCAAAAAAGGTATCGCAAGCGTCAAACGTTAAATACATAGCATGCAGACAGCAATCATAATGACACGAATGGTGTTCCGAAGAATGATAAAAATGCGTCGTCACTTTCTACGTCGAACGTTATTTATTGTTCAACAATTTGTGTATGTGTCGTGCAATAAAATCCAAAACGCCAAAAATATATGTAAATGTCTTCTTTTCAATTAGTCAAAATGTTCTTAAACTTTGAAGAAGAAAATGTTTCAAAATAATCGTCAGGAAAGTTTTTCAATAATCGTCGTAAAACCCCCCAAATCGATCAAAGACTTTTTAAAACACTGTATCGGTCGGGCTCGTAGATATTTTATATATGTCATTGCAAACGTTTAAAGTGTTCCGAATAGCTTCGCGGGAAAGTCTTTGGCGGTGAAAGCCTACCCTACGGTATAACTGTTAAATTAACGGCGTAC
Organism: Ophiura sarsii; assembly: GCA_035610835.1. Classification (NCBI taxonomy): domain Eukaryota; kingdom Metazoa; phylum Echinodermata; class Ophiuroidea; order Amphilepidida; family Ophiuridae; genus Ophiura; species Ophiura sarsii. Next base: position 33,788,405 of record CM069448.1, read on the forward strand.
ATAATTAGTATGACATAAGCGTCAAATTAACTCATTAAGATGCATCTCATTGGAATAAAATATCTAATTAACCTATAAAATTATTCGCTTTTTAACACACTACGAACATGACGAAAGCAATAATTCCACAAAACGCGGGAAATATTTCCCATCGCAGGCGATAACTTGTAATGTATGCAAAATACCAGAATGGATTCAAATTGGTGCAGTTTTATCTGTTACAAATCAACTTCATACGCGTGCTTAGAATTATTTTTGTCGTAAACCAGTATAGTTGAAATAACCCTTTTAAAGATGATAAAACGGGTGAAAAGGAACTACGATGTATCGATGCGCAAAAGCAAACCATCTCAAGTCGTGTGGAAATCGGTAGTCAATATCTACGCTGTGTAGATATCTAGCCATGAATCGTATGCATAAATCTTTATGTATGTACATGTACATAAAAAAACCTCAGACAGGTATCTTTATACATTGTTATATTAAGGTAATGCAAGGTTCTGCTTGCTGTTGTTGTTATTCCTTTTTCGGAGTTGATTTTTACAGAAATGTGCAAACACTTTTTTGTTAAAATTTGGGTCAGATGTGCCAGTAAAACAGGTTTCCACTTTTGTCATAGCGGAAACATTAGACAAGAAAATACATCACATCATGTAACGCGGTGCCTCAAAGAAATATATTATTTTGATGGACAGTTATTGTTAAATGAAGCGTTCGAGGGATTGGAACATGATTTGATGAAGAAGGATATTGAAATATGTCAACATTTACGTAAAAGACTTTTGAGAATATTTTTAGCTATATTTGTTTTCCGGTTTGCAACCAAAACACGGTAAATCGTTCATATTGCTCGAGATGTGTAATATCTGTAAAGTTAAGACGAAGCTAAGGGAGTGAGACAAGGACGACCTTCCCCTGTACTCACATATACTGAACTTGCAATAGACTACACATATATCCTGATCCGGTTTGTTGTAAATGCATTGTGTAATAGAGATTATCCATGTATAGCGGATAGCTGCCATCTTGTTGGGGAATAATAACTGTGTTCAAGGTTTTTAGAAAGAAGACCCACCTGTTTTATGATATGTAAGCAAATTTGGTAACACGGTTCATGCAATGAATTGGATGTCATGTACAGATTCAATTGAAAGTAGAATATACCGAGAGCGATTCCCCTTTGTAGTCCGTTGCGCATGGCAACATGGATAACCTCTTTAGCAGCTAGCTGGGAACATGTTGTGTAAATGTGCTTTCAATTACTACCTGAAGCTTACAAAACCATTTGCTATCTACAGAAGATAACAACTCGTCACTTTATTAAAACGGAATGCAGGTAGGTCACAGGCCTATAATGAAGTGATGGTATCATTCACCATAAAAATAGTCATACTTTATAGCCTCAATAGGTTATCCATGTTGCCATGCGCAACGGACTACAAAGGGAAATCGTACCTGGCCTATATTCTGCATTCAATTTGATTAGTGCATGATGTCGAATTCATTGCATGAAACGTGTTACCAAATGGGCATACATATATTTCTGTAAATCTTAAACGCTGTTATTTTTCTAGACAAAATTTAAATATTGATACCCAACTCAATATTATGGAGAAGATCAGAAACAAAAATCGGTTCAATAAACTTTATCAGGATTAAATAATCAAAAGATCTAGACTATTTCACATTACGTATTGTTCCATGTTGCTTCGGGGAGATTTTAAATGGACCAGATTCGATGCAAAGGATGTCTAGAATCTAGATTTTATCTCTCTCTAAGTGGGTGTTGTTGAATTAATCATTGATTGGCAAATATATATATTGAAACATTGCACGTAAGAACTCTAAACAAAGCAAAGCGAATTCAACGCGTTAGGTATACTTACATAAAACATAGGGTCGTATTCTCGTACTAAACACGGTTTTAGCTTAAAACCGTGTCTAACTAAACGCGTGTCTAAATTAAACGCGAGTTCATATTTTAAACAACGTGTTTAACAAAACACGGTTTTAAACTCCGCGAATCTCGTCCCCAGTGTTGTCGTGCGTTACTGTAAACAGGTATTTATTTTTGTTGTGGCCCTAATGGATTACAATATATATCGACCGAATACCTCAAAAGCACGTGTATTTTTAATACTACACGATATGAACGTCAGCTTGCAGAAGGCACGGTTGAGTGATTATTCAAGGCATAAAGTTGTTGTATGAGTTTAGTTAAACGCGCTTTAAACTACCCCATACCCATGTTTAAAGTTAGACACCTTTTAGTGAGTTAGACGCGTAATTAAGTTAAACAAATTTTCGAGAATTACTTCTAGTTAAACGATGTGTCTAAAATCAAAGATAGACGCGTGTTTAGCTTAAAACCGTGTTTAACTACGTACGAGAATACGAGCCTTAGTTATTACACTTTTTTCATTTTCACCATAAATTGATCATTCTTGATTCCAATTTAATTTGTACCCGCCCCTTGTTTTAAGTTATGGTAATTGTTTGAAATTTGCATATACAAATTTGCATATGTAAAGATGGAGAACATCTATGTAAAGATGGAGAACATCAATTTTACAAGTCACCTTTATGCTATAAGCCAGCGTACCACAAGATGTTATACGTGTGTACATGTATTGATGGTCAACATTATAACGTACGCTGTTTCGGGTACAGAACCAGAACCCGTGTTTTACCGAAATTCAGTCTCACAATAAATTGAGCGTAGCATACAAGATAGCCGTTGAATAAACTTCTGGCCCGTCACCATTGTTATGCAAAATGCTCTTTGCAAAATGCTCTTTTGTTGTTGCTCAATCCTTGCCCATAATTGAAGTTATTCAAGTATACGATGATTCCTAAGTCTCATCCAAATCTCAGTGCTAATCCGGCTTCTCTAAAATCCTTCAACGCCCTCTTTTAACCTACGATACTCTTCACGGCGAGAAGAAGAAACTCTACTTACATAATAGTAATATCGAGAAAAGTGTACTTTTCAGGTCCCAGATACTACCAGTATCGTTCAATACTTGAACATAAAATTTGCCAGCATCGGTCGATACTGGTACGATTTTACTGCGATACCAGTGAGATTTGTCCTAGTATTGAACGATACCGGTACATAATCATGTTCCAGTATCGTCCGATACTGGAACATTTCATTATGTGCCAGTATCGGCTGATACTGGAACACTGTCTTTGTACTAGTATCGGATTACTGGGTGTTCCAGTATCAGATGATACTAGTACAGTCCTTTATCTGGGACCTAAAGTACACTTTTTCACTCTCTTTATCTTCATAATCGAAAGCAGTGTTCATCTTTGGACTTGCTCTCCTCCATCATTCTTCCCGAATTGTGCTTAACCTAAGACTTTATTATTGATCCTACTTAGTCCTCATCTACCATGGAATGACCTTCCTATGCTTCTTCTACGCTCACTTTGCAAATGACACCAACTTATATATCGTCGCTGTTCTGACATACCGGCACATCACGAAAAACAGCGTTTTGAGAAATCGTGTTTGAAAATTTTCCAATTTTTAATGACTTGTTAGAGAGCATTTACATCAAATGTCACTATCATTGTCAAAGAACACTAATAGATATATACTTATGTTTGTTATGAGCATGTTACAACAACAAATTGCTATTATTAATTAGGACTCATGCGTGACCAGCATTTAATCCGATTCCAATTGTTATATATACTTCCACTCGTTCTTTAACTATCTGAATCTAGTCCACCACCTATTACAACAGTCGACCAAAGTAAATTCTAAGGTGTTACTGTCGATAGATATTTCAACTGACAAGTTCACGTCACAAAAACATGTAACCAGGTGTTCACTAGTATCGGTATACGCTGGAGATTTACGGTATAATAACTTTTCGTCTTGTAATGCAGTAGGTAATTTCTCTATCCAAACACCGGTCCTTATGCCCACGGTCGAGCACGGACAAAAAACAAACTAACGTTTACAAATTAGTTATCCATAAAGAATGGCTCTAATAATCGCTTCTGGAAAACCATGATTCGCTTTCAAAGTTTCTAGCATTCCGACTGCAATTTTGTCCAGCTATTTACTAGATTATTTAAGCGACTCCAGACGGATGTTCGTCGACTAAGCTTCGTTGTGAAATTTCAAAATGGTTTTCCAGTCTAGTCACAAATGGACTAAGGCGAGAATTTCAAAGCAGATGACAGCATGTTGCGTACGGTGCAACAAGAATATAATAATTATGCGCAACAGGATTTGTGATCTCACTAACATAACAACCCTACACACACCAGCATTATAAATAAAATAGGCTGGCTTAAAAGTACTAATTGATCGATCAATATTTAGCAATTTTCTGAAATCTGTGCACTTAAGGGGGGACTTAAGGAAGTTTAAAGGGGCATGAAGAGATATATTGGAGGATGCGCCCTCAATTATGATAAAAACTGGGATTTGTATATTTTTACAATTGTATTACATGTATGAACTTACACCTATAAGGATTAAGAAAAATCAGCCCTCTTTGTACAACAGGACGTCGGTTCAAAAATGCTGATAGAGCCTTGGTCAGCATTTTGCCGTTGACAGTGTCCCCCTGCAGCACGCGTGATACATAACGCGAACCATATTTACATAGAGGGCATTTTTAAGAAAAGGTTCAATAAATAGCGATGGTATTGTTTTAATCAAGTTTTGCTGTGTTTTGTAAGTAGAAACAACAGTAATGGTAATTTTTAATGTTCATCTTGAATTCTGAAGTAAATGTATTTAAAAAAAAAAAAATCTTCAACAATACTTCGTGTCCCTTGAACTACTTGAGTCCAGTAAAAACCTTAATAAGTACGTATATAAACAAGATATGTCATGTCGGTAATCAGCCTTGACAATAATTGAATTCAATGATGGGTTTACTTGAAAATGTTTAAGCATTCCTATGCACAACTTTATTTCAACCTGCGCACCAAACCAAAACTATTACAGTTTGCACCACCTACAATATGTTGCCATCCGATATGAATACCTCGCCTTACGTAAACGCTTCGTGTCAAATAATTATGTGACTATAATATTTTATTTATCCTTTCATTATCGTTACAGGTTGGCTAGGCAATGACTTGGACGATGGGGCATTGGAAGAAATGGAAAACGAGGCTAAAAGACAGTTTAGCCCTGGAAAGCGTTTACTCTTGCTTGGCAAGAGACAGTGGGTAGGTGGGATGCCAGAAATGGTAGATATGCCACAGTCAAGGCAATTTAGCGCTGGAAAACGCCAATTTAGCGCCGGCAAACGTCAGTTCAGTGCGGGTAAACGCCAGTTTTCCGCTGGTAAACGTCAGTGGATTGGTGGTGCAGAGGATGAAGATGAACAAAGCAAAAGGCAGTTTAGCGCTGGTAAGCGCCAATTCAGTGCAGGAAAACGCCAATTCAGCGCCGGAAAGCGTCAATTCAGTGCAGGAAAACGTCAGTTCAGTGCCGGTAAAAGAGATTGGGAGGAGGATTTATCACAGGAAGATTTATACGCCATGGGACTTATTCCAGCGCCAGAAGAAAGGCAATTTAGTGCAGGAAAACGTCAATTTAGTGCGGGTAAGCGGCAGTTTAGCGCGGGAAAACGTCAATGGGTCGGCGGTGAGGATGGACAAGAATTAAATCCAGATGATTTCTTGGATATGGAAACAAGGCAATTTAGCGCGGGTAAACGGCAGTTCAGCGCTGGCAAAAGACAATTTAGTGCAGGAAAGAGGCAATGGGTTGGTGGAGATGCAATACCCGATATGGAGACAAGGCAATTTAGTGCCGGAAAACGGCAGTTTTCTGCGGGTAAGCGGCAATTTAGCGCGGGAAAGCGGCAGTTTTCAGCGGGAAAACGACAGTTTTCGGCGGGAAAACGTGATGATACAAACATTATGGAAGAATTTCTTGATGAAAATCCCGCAGTAGAACACGCATTATCAGAATAGATTACACACTTGATATAACATTGATAGGTTTGTATGCAACAAATAATATGGAACGAACATTGCCAAAAAATATTTCAGAAAATCTGCAGAGTTTTAACATTATAAACCTGAATGTATAATACTATTTAAGCACCAAAGATTTTTTCATTAATGTGCTATACGACATTAGCCAACATTGGTACGGATCATCCATATACTAGAAATTTGGATTGGTGTGTGTGTGATTATTCATGGGAGTGCAGTTATGAGTGTGTTAATATTTTAGCCTGTATATGGTTATAATTTATGGCAATAACCAAATTAATGATTAATTACGTTTTACGATACTGGTGGAATGTATTTGGTGCAACGAATCAAAATTCAAATGCGATGATTTTAATGAGGCCTTTTGCAGGGTTTAAAGTGTAACTTCAATAAATTGATGTTAAACTTTAAGTCTGTACACGCATATGGTTTATGTTTTCTTGAAACACTAGTTGGTATGTTGGCATTTTGGCTTTGACAATAAAGCCTCGTATATTTCATGAATTCAACGTATTCTCTTAAATTTGTTGGTTAAAGAAACACGTGTTGTGTGTAAAATTTCTGTTTCGTGAGTAAAACCAACTATGAAGTAAGCGAAGTAAAGAAAATGCCCCTAAAAATTGTAATTTGTTAATACAACTTTATTGAGTGAAAAAATTAATCTGAATAATATTATCCTTATAAACAAATATGTTGGAGAGAATCTGCTAAAATAGTTTGTATATTAAACCACATGCATGATACGTTATAGAGCGGCAGAGTAGACAAAAGAAGAATTCGAATCCTTTTCTCACGGCTGTTTGATCCCACATAATTTGTCCGATTTATTCTGAGAAAACCGTAACTTGCTGGCCCGGTTCTGGTTTTAACTGATTCAAGTACCTGAATATACTGGCCATCTTTTGTAGAATTTCAGTACATTTGTTGGTGCCAGTTCTGAGAAATAGAGCTTTGAATATTATTATTTACTATAATAGCGCCCTCATCGGCCACATTTCCCATTGAGTTACATGTAAAATGTGTGTCAAGTGGAAAATGCCGATAATTTATAAAGGGCTCGAACAATTTTCTTGAAATTTTCACCGTATACTGGTATTTATTAGCGCTACCTAAATCAGGTCAACCATAAATGGGCCACTATGTAATCTTTTTTTTATCCCATAATTTTAATTATAAAGCGGACAGTCAAACAGCCGTGTTCTGATTGTATCATTTATTTTGTTTCTGCATTCAGTTATCAAGCAGTTATAATAAACACCGTAAGGCATTTTGATTGCAGGCAAAGTCACAGCTATAGATGTGAGTGTTGAAAAAGATATGTTACCATGGTGATACCGCCAAACTATCCACATGATCCAAGTATTTCTTGGATTCCGACCGCCTTCACCTATAGTGTACAAAATGTACAGTTATTTCCGTAGTCCCTTTTAGCTTAAGATATCGATACTCCGGTAATGTATGTAATAAATATCAGCCATAATTAGGATAAATTGGGCGTTAACGTGGGTATACTGGTTATTTGCCTAATTACTTATATGGCAAATTTAATTCAATGTTTGTAACATGTGCCTAAATATGATGGGGTGGGTATGTACGGTATCCTGGTATGGAATGTAAGATGGCCAGTGTCATATAGAGGTTTTGCGTAATTTTATCGATTGACTCCAAACAAAATATTTGAACCCGTGTCCTTTGCTGTAATCGTGATAGCATAGTCTGGTCTATTACAAAAGATGTTGTTACCAACATGTGGTCAACGTGAGGTTTGTTACATACGCTTCTCTTGAATCTGGTAATTCTCTCGGTATTTAAGGCCTCACTGCAAAACTAGGACGTATGGCTCATACGTATGCGTGACTTGTACGTATGAGCCATATGTATACGTGACTTGTACGTAAGACTTATACGATGGTCGCCAGAGTAATATCTATAGTTGCATACGTACAAGCACCAATGAAAAGTTTTGTTACCAGTGCAAATATTTCCATAATGATTTAGAAATATTTGCTTTGGTCAATTAGTTTATTGTTTATGGTGGCAATGGTGGTGCAAAATGGCGACTATCGTATAAGCCTTACGCGAAAGTAACTTATACGCATGAGTCATACGTACTAGTTTTGCAGTGCTCCTACACGCATATTCACTACATGTATAGTGAGTACAATAACAGGGAGTTCTAAGATGTACTTAAAGTAACGTGTTTTATACTAGCCTACACGCATCGTTTGTTTCTCAGTCTAGCCTACAAGAAGAGACTTTCCCGGTAAAGGGAGGGAGGGGGAGGGCAGTCAGGTGTAATGTGGTAATCATCCGCGTGAATGAAAAGGCAGGCAGATTAAGGGTGCTGATTCGACCACAAAGCGGGCCAGCGCGCGTGCCCGTGATAAGGGCATCACAATCGTCAATTTCAGAGAATAAGGGTGTATTTTCAACCTGAATCCACGCTAAGGGTAACGTGGGCCGATAGTCACGTGTAATAATTGTAAAAATAGCCCAAAATTGTCAGGCAAGATCGAACTACTAACAAAACTGAATTACACATGACTTATACCCGTGACAGTTAAGAATGCTATCACTGCTTTATGCATTCATCTTATTCTTAACTCAATCTTGAGGACCTATCCTTTGCTAAGGGTAGGAATCGTCGAGCGAAATCCTTTTTGTGGGTCACTTTTTCCTTCTTTGAGAATCCATTAATGGTAGTTTTATGGGAGTGCATTCACATGGATGATTACAACTTTTATACATGAGTGCCCCCCCCCCCCCCAACCCCCGGGAGACTTTGCCTATGTGTTACTATGATATAAGGACGCTCAGATATTATGGGATACTGTAATAGTTCTCATACCTATGTTTATTCATATATAATAACATTCTGTAATGAATCAGCTGTGTATACGATATTTATTTTTCATGTTTCTTTTGTCCCGTATTTTCAGAGTGAGAAATAAATGGCGGTTACAAATCATCGTGTACGTTTTAAAAATGTCATTATATGTGGCAAAAAATAAGAACAAGTTTGTCTCAGAAGATACTTGAAAAATTCTATTCTTTTCTTTCCTTGTGTTAAAATGAGGGGGGCTCTGTAAAATGTATATTTTAACACTACGATAATAGAAACAAAACACATTTTGTTGAACTGTATTTAACTTCGATTTGTCGCAATTTTACTCTTGTGAGCAAGGAAATGAGAGCAACATTTGAAGAAGCATAATTTTCAAAAATTGAAAAAAATAAAATGCGAACTTTAAAAATACGCGCGCGGCCTTCTGAGACAATCTTGTTTTTTATTGGCCTGATCACATTCCAGAATCAAATGCATGTAATGGGGGGGGGGGGGGGGGGCGGTGTCTGCGTCAGTAGGGGTAAGTGCAGCATTTCCTGTCAATTAATGTATGGAGAACCAAAATTCAAAACATTGGTCATCATTGCATTCTGCAGTAATTTGTCTGAGGACTAATTCAAACGATCTAAATAAAAATATATTCGGGAAAATGTTGGAATACACTTTACTCCGTAAGACTTAGATTGTAAATGGTTTTAGGGCTGATCACCGATGGTACACCTGTAGATTTATGAACAAAATAATACATATCTTGGTTATTGGGATTTCGTGATTAAAATAATGTTACAGTAATTGAAACAATCACATATGTAAATACAATATTGCGGTGTTGCTTTGTTACAATATCTTATTTCAAATACCTACCAAAGAGACAAAATTGATAAACGTACGTCGATTTGACCCAATGTGTAGATAACACGCTTAATATTAGGGCCATCAACAATTAAACAATAACATGCATTGTATATTTATAATGTTGTATATTAAGAAGTTAGGCTCGATAGACGTTTACGAAAATAAAAAGAAGTTATGTATCTTCTAGAATTTTGTAAAGCTTCTATGTTTATAGCGTGATATATCATTGTCATTGAAACGGATATACAAAATTGTGTTTCACTAGGTTCAAGGTGTCCCGAAACTGCCGAAATCCTTTTTGAAAAAAAAATGAAAAATCAGGTTTATCGATTTGAATTAAAAGCAAAGTTTTTTCTCGAATATGGGGTGTATCTAGAATTCTTTTCTTAATTTAGGATTTTTAGTTTTGGGGATTTTGTTGGTTGTCAGCTATATAGAAGCACCCCTTTGCTCTTTGCTTCTCTGACGAGAACGCAATGACCGATTTCGACAAAACTTGGTATTTATGTAAGTGGTTTTAAGACAAGTATTCATTCAATTTTTCTTCGCCAAAAAATGTCATATTAGTGACTTCATTTGCATGTTTGTTGAGATTGGCTAATAGCAACAAAGGTGAACTTCTACCTGAACTCAATGACCGAATTTGACGATGAGTGGGTACTGGTGGAACATAAGTATTAGCCAAGTAATATTATGTCACCAAATGTGCATAGTAAACACCACATTTGCATATTTGTTCTGATTGGATAATAACAACAAAAGTGAACCTCTTCCAGAACGCAATGTCAGACTAAAGGCGGCCTATGCTGTATTTTATGTGAATACATATACAGCGAGCGTGAAAGCCGAGAACCGAAAAATCCTATCTTTTTATAGTTTTTACATTAATTGATACGCTTTCTTCCAATTCACTCACCTCTCGAAATGAGTACCACTCCCAAAGATTTACCACTTATACAATAAGAGTGAAAATACCTACGAAAGGAGTGATTTACACTCTTTGAATAGATTAAATGAGGGGCAGCTTCATAAGCAGTTTCCCATAGTTAACCTCTTAAAAGATCCAATGCACTCTTCTTGTTTCTTTTTTTCTTCTTCTTCTTTTTAATTTAATTTTAATTTTAATTTTTTTTTTGGGGGGGGGGGGGCTTTACTCTTTTTTGAGTGGTCTTCCATTCTTTGGAGAATGATTGCTTCACTCTTTTACATCTACAGAAAGTAAAATCATACACGACTAGGCTAAATACGTCCTTTAAAAATGTACGAACGGTATTATGTAAACACAGGCATATCAAACGGAAGGCTTTGAAGGACTCAGCCTAATTCGAAAAAAATGTTTATCAACTTTGATAAAGCAAGATTTTAAAAATCCAAGTTTTTCTGATTTGAAAAAACAGATTTATCAACTTTGATAAGTAAGGTTTTGAAAAACCAATAAACCTGGTTTTTTTCTCGATCGAATTCGATAAACTAAGCTGTTTATATATGAAAAGCCAAGTTTATCGTTTTGATAAGCAGGTTTTTTTGATAAACCAGGTTTATAATACGATAACCCTAGTTTTCGATCAAAACAATTCTTAAAACCTCACTTATCAAATTTGATAAACCTGTTTTTTCTGTTAAAAAAACACGGTTTATCAAAATTCGAAAAGCAAGGTTTTTGAATTTGATGAAGCAGGTATTTTGCAATTGAATAGAAAAAAACCCCGGTTTATTGATTCGAAAAGCAAAATGTTTTATTAAATTTTGCTGAGAATAGAGGTTTGTCTCTTTCATTATGCAAAATACGTGCCATACAACAGTAAACGATAAGACCATGAAAAAATGTCTATACATTCTATTTATAGCCCATATTATCAGGGATCTAGTTTATAAAAAACTTGCCTAACTTATATTTCCATGCATAATCTCATTTCATCAGCAAAAATGCTTTTATTTGCCTATTTACCCTCAATTGAGGTGCGTTCATACTCACGTCGTTGCGCATCGGCCGACGTCGATGGACATCGGCGCGCGAGTTGAAGCAATGTCAACTTTTATCCATCGACGTCGGTCGACGCGCAACGACGGGAGTATGAACGCACCTTAAGGCGCTCGCATTTTTATGAATGGGAGCGCGAGAAATGGGATCCAGATGCATGCAAGCGCGTGACGATTTCACGATGGACCACCCAGGACGCGCGATAATGTTTGAGAGCGTCCGGTACGCACTTCCGGATTTACGCGCGCACGTACGGACACATGATTTGAATTATGTCCATAGCATTGACGCTCTGTGTTTGTAAAACACGTACGACACGTATGTGTACGTACGTACGGTACATGTACATAATACGGTTCATTATGATCGTACATCATGAATAATGTATTAAATGATTATTATAAAAATTCTCCCAACCACACCTATTTTAGCGGCAGATTGGTTTGATTATGCGCGATGTCACGCAAGCTCCAATACAACGGTCTGAATCAACGGCATAGTAAACGGGCAATCACATTACCGTAAAATCAGCGAATTTCTCTATAATTGTTATTGATATTGCAATGTGTACTCACACTCCCTCCGCAAGTGTTGCGATTTTGATACTGCTATTCGTAACATGTGGAGATTCCACCGGGAGTAGTGAAACTGCCTTCAAATTCATATTTATTTACATAGAACGTGCAAATACACTTTTTTAGCGTGAAAAGTTCTTCGTCAGTCATTCAAGCTGCGGCCTAGCTCACAAAGTCTCAGCTCATCGCAGGTTTGAAGAGTCTTTGAAGGAAGCTGAGACGAGTAAGTATGAACGTATTCTTGTTTCTTGACTATACCTGTTATCCTGTTATCTACATTATCATTCATGCATTAGGCCTGTTAATGTTATCATCATTCATTTCTCAACTACATGTGAAAGAAATAATGGTTCTGTGCATTGGAATTGGAACCCGGGGGGGGGGGGGGGGGCCAGTCAAACATAATGGTGTACACAGGCGTGACCAAATTTTTTCCAGACACCCCCTAAACAAGTTTTATCCTGCAAGCAAAATTACCCCCTAAACAAGTTTTTAGCGCGCTTTCCTTGCAAATTTTGACCCCTAAACAAGTTCTTGCCAGAATATGACCCCTAAACAAGAACGGGGATAACATTCTTCTGGGAACGGGGAACAAAACAAGTTACCCTAAACACGTTCGACCTGTATTTTAAGCCACCCTTTTTCTTGAAAATCAGCGTTTTTGATACCCTTAACGCGTCACGCGCGTGACGCGTCCTACACTGAAAAAACACCCCTTTTTACGCGTTCGACCTGTATTTTAAGCCACCCTTTTTCTTGAAAATCAGCGTTTTTGATACCCTTAACGCGTCACGCGCGTGACGCGTCCAACACTGAAAAAACACCCCTTTTTACGCGTTTTTTTGGTCACGCCTGTGTACACCATTATGTTTGACTGGCCCCCCCGGGAATTGGAAAGCTTTATTCGTGTATTGTAAAGCTTCATTCATCACGTACATGTTCATGTTAATTGTACAGTCATGAAACCCCCAATACTAGGACACAGGACACAGGATCGTACTTAGGTAAAACCACTGGCACTCAGCATGCTCAGTGAGGTCTGCACGTATGCCTATATAATAGGAAGATGTCGGTATCATATTTTTCATGTTTTAGATGAACATGTGACAGTGCTCATTTTATTTAGGCTCCGATCCGTACATGCCTAATCTACTAACAGGTATCGTGGCGACACAATAAAAATGAATTTGGGGATCAGCGAAATGCGGGCGCGCAGATCATTATCACGATTTATGCACAGCGAAGTTGGGAGAATTTACAGAGTACATGTGTACGTATATATAGCCCCAGCGTTTGTCACCCCCCCCCCCCCCCACCCCCCCCCCCCCCCCCCCGGGGTAGATTCAACGAATTATCAGAAGAACATGTGGGTGAGTGTGAAGAGTTCCAGTGTTATGGAATATATTCAGCCCTTTATTTCAAAAAGTTAAAGATTGACACCCTGCTGTGCGCCTGTCAAAAAGGTCTATAGCTACGGCCCTGTAATGGAGGAAGTATTTAAATTTCACCAATGAAAACAGAACATAAATCCGTTTAACCTACTTAAGCTATATGACGATTTAGCTTCTTGATTACAAAAATGATATCACACGGACCGATAAATCATCCTTGATTCTCTAAAAAAAGTGTTTTTTACATGTTTACGTGCACTATTAAAAACCAAGAACAAAAGTGTTACACATGACCCCGACAAAGATGCCGAAAACAGTGAATCAAAGAAGTGAGCCAAGTGCAGTAACTCATTGCCTTTCAAACTATGCAATACCCGTTTTATATGGACACAAGATAACATTTACTAAGTGGAACACGTACCATCGGACTCGGACAAACTTTTTATCTCGGTTAAAAACATATTGGTTCATAGAGAGACTGTGTTTACGAGTGCACCATATACAAGACTCCTTATTGTAGAGTCTTCATAATACTGGCAAACTTCTGACTGGTTCTTTTGGTTTTAATAAAGGACGACTCACGCAGTTATATAGAAGTCGCTCTTACCAATTGATCGAGGGTCAACGGAGAAACTTGTGCACGCGTTTGTCTCATCCAGATTAGATTACTGTAACTGCCTTTTGTACGGACTTCCTGATAAACTTATCTCTAAATTACAACGTGTTCAAAACTCAGCGGCAAGATTAGTTACAGGCACAAAGAAACGTGACCATATAAGTCACGTCATCAGAGATCTCCACTGGCTTCCTATTAAGAAAAGAATCGTGTTCAAGCTCCTGCTCATTGTGTATAAATCACTTAACAATGCTGGTCCAAGTTATGTGTCTGAATTGCTGAAACCTTATATTCCCACGGCTAACCTTCGCTCTGGCTCCCGTGAGTTTCTTGTTGTTCCAAAAAGCAAAATGAAGTCTTTCGGTGATAGAGCTTTCTCCATCGCGGGCCCTAAATTATGGAACACTCTCCCAATGGACATACGTCAGGCAGGTTCAGTTCAGGAGTTCAAGTCGCGACTTAAGACCTACTTATTTAACTTGGAAATCTAATTGATGTGTTTTTGTTCATGATCTTTCATTTCATTCATAATGCATTTTTAATGTCATACACATTCATATCTCTTGTTTATATATGCATTTGACTCTGTGTATGTTTATCTCTGTAGTTTTATGATCATTGTTGTAATTTTGCTTTAATCTTGTATTTATATGTTGTACAGCGCTTTGAGTTTAGATCTCACTAAAGTAAAGCGCTCTATAAGTGTGTGTTATTATTATTATTATTATCCGAAATGGTCCATAGAAAAGATCTGCAAGAAACTGTCCAAAGGAAAAGAAAACTAACAGGAAGAAAGATGTCACCAACAAATCCAAGTGTCAGGTGGTTCTCCCTTACGTCGAGGGCTTATCTGAGAAAGAGTCGCTTATCGGTTTCGCCGCGGCTATGAAGCCACACACCATATTTTGAAAAACGTTAGTCCATCCATAAGACAAGCGTAACCCAGACCAAACTTTCAGAAATAGGTTTATGAAATCCCATGCAACTGTGGTGAGAACATTTACATAGGAGAGCGGTCGCATATTCGGGACACGGCTTTAATAACCCAAAAGCGATGTTGAAAAATATGAGGCTGGGTCCTACACATGAGCTTTGAGAAAAGCTTCAGTCGATGAACAACAGAAGTCGGTCATAAGGGGCCATGTGGCTTACTGGCTGCTACAAACCTATTCTGCTTCGTACGGCCCTTTTTCTTGTCACTCTATGAACAACATTCTCTGTCCAGTGACGATAGAGGACTCAATCACTGTGATCGTTCCCCCATCCTCTGATCTTACCCCGGAAAAAAGGGCGTACTTACTTTGGATTTGACCTTTTGACCTCCGTATACTGCAACACTGCACTTTTACACTAAGCATTCATTTCAAAACCGGGATGAATGCGTAATGAGCAAGTTGTTCGTGGGGTGGGGCGTTCGTTGCGGGAGATCAAAATTGACCAATGACAGACACGTTAAATATTAAGTATATGAATATTTATATACCGTCTTCCTCGAATTTTGAGATAATTAAAAATGGCTATTTTCTAGCACTGGATAGCCGCCTTTCGGTCTAAGATTGAAGCATTACATGAGGAGTAAGCCTTGACATTGGTCCTCGCCCAAAATATTTTCCTCAGAGATATAGCTTTCATTTCCGCATACCGGTATGAGACTATTTCCTATACGGTATTTTAATAATTAGTCCAGTAAAAAGCTTTAATACGTCCTAACATGGACAGATAATTTGATCGATTTTACGATAAACTATAAACTCTTACACAGCTACATAAATATCACTTTCGAGTGTTTCTAAATGTACAGGTGTCAAATTCAATATTAGCGCGTTATGGTGGGGGGTGGGGATACTATCGTGACGTCAATTATGCATCAAAGGCATCGTTCCTAGTGGGCTTAAAGCGCAGTACTGTTGTCGTTTTAATATCAATAGACCTTGTTTGAGGAGGTTCACGGATGGGAGAGGTTTGGGCATGGCGAAGTATCAGAGGGTGTTACTCGATAGTGTGACAGTGAAATTGAACAAGGTGTAGGCCTACAAGTAGACTACTATAAACCATGCAACAAATTGGGAAGAGGCCAAAATCATTGACAAAGAAGGACACAAAACCACAAGATGGCTCAATGAAGCCATTGGATCCTTTGACGAGGAAAACACACTATGAACAGATAAATAAAGACGATGGCGCTTACAGGTTAAACAGCATAATAGTCGATCCATCTGAGACCGATCTTCCAATCACGTGACCCAGCCGTTCCATTGACTTGGAGAGGAGGCTATTTTCTGACGAAAATATCGATGGAATCTGTGGAATCAGTTTGAATGAAAAATAGCCATAATAGAAAATAAACATGTTTAACACATACACTTATCATTAAAATCCAGGTTGTTCCATGATATTATGTTTAATTTACATACCTAACTGCGGATGCAATTATCGGATGAGTATCTACTCAACTTCTAATAATATTGACCGAATCTTATACCATTGTGCCAGTCTGTTTGTGAAATATGTTTGATATTTCTGGCTGCGTATCCCTTGATGTTAGCACAAAAATGTCATCCGGATTTAAATCGCAGTGTTATTGTGGTCTTATTATTATTTTATGTCCGTTATCTTTTGCAAGTCGTCAGTTTTGGAATTCTGTGATTTGTGTCAGTACTTCTTAATGACATCATAACGTTGAGGAATCTTTAATGAATGTTAAAGGGGCATTAAGAGATGTGGTGGAGGCAGCGCCCTCAATTACAAAAATATATGATAAAAACTGGGATTTGTATATTTTTACAATTGTATTACATGTATGAACTTACACCTACATGTATAAGGATTAAGAAAAATCAGCCCTCTTTCTACAACAAAACGTCGATTCAAAAATGCTGGTAGAGCCGCAAGGGTGGTATTCCAACATATTTAAAAACATTGTTTAATCAAGTTTTGCTGGATTTTTTTAGTAGAAACAACAATAATGGCGATTTTTTTTGATTTTTTAAACAATGCCAATGCCAACCCGGTAAAAATATAGTGCTGAACTATAATTATATGAATCAGTTGCCTCATGACATTCGTGCAAAGATGTGGTTAGAATAGTGGGAAAAGGTGGCACAATGGCCCACTCATTGACAATATTGGAATGCTTTAAAACATCAAACGCACGGATCATATACCAAACTCCACCAATTATGATATTACCAAGCCCGAGCTTCTTATCCACCGTGTGAAGAGCCGCTATTTCAGATTGCTAACACAAATTTTCCGTCTCCCCAATGAAGAGCCTCTTTACGTACCATAACATGGTCGAAGGAGACATGGTCGTCCATGTACATCATATTTGCAACAAATATGAAATGCTTATTGGGGACAATGAAGGCATGATCCAAGAACGAACGACAGATAGTCACTCTCTTTGCTAAAGACCGCCGTGCATGAAGGTAACTTGTTGTCGCCTGCTCTGCAGCCGAAGGATGATGATGATAATGGAATCCCAAGGTCCAAGAGAAATACTTTGTCTTGTCCGCTAGTGCAATTATGAATTGGTTTTATGTGTTAAGGCGTCGTGATAAAACGAATTCAAATTAACCCTCATCCTCCAAGCATACTCTGCACCTCGGTTTGGATTTTTTGTAAGTGGGAGTTGGTGCTAACCCCCTTCCCATAGGTACCAGTGTTACACAAACGTCTCAGGAGGGCGAGGATTAATAATGAACCTGATATACATAAGGGAACGTCACACCCCTTTTAATATCAATTTTGCTTAACATTGAAGGCATAAGTTTTGCAAAAAAACATGATAAGGTTATTCGTGATCACATAAGGGAAATAAAGTACATGCGACGAGGTCAACTACCTTCTGAGTGACGTGCTGTGATCGGCACAGAAAACCACGAGAGATTATCATGAAACCAGGACATCATGGAACTAGGATTATTCATTAATCCCCGATTAAATATTTAGGCTGAAGCGAAGATCAAAGAATATTACAAGGAATCTAAGCGTCATGATTCTTGCGACACTGTCAACCAAATACAGGGTGAGTCAAAAAGACTGCAATAGTGGAAAGAAGCCATTTTGTTTTTAAAACCAAAATGAATTTTAACACTTTTTAAACGTTGCAAGAATGATGTATTTAATCCTAACTTTGTGTGAAAAAATGAAGTCGATTGCATTTTTCGTTTGTCTTTGGTGACCCTCTTTGCTGCACAACCAAATTTACCTGTTTGTCCACGAGCACGGTGATTTTCATTTGAAATGGCACACATTGCATTTTCATATTTGAATATCCCGCCAACAAAAAAATGGAAAATGTCAGTTTTGTATTAAAATTTAGAACATGATACGCTTTCATAGCATGGTTATGATTATAATTTATTATGCTAACTCACATGTAAACAAGAAAGGGTGCATCAAATTCCAATAACATCACAAATGAACTCAAGTTTTCCAAATTTGAATGAGAGACACATTTTGCGATTTGATGCATATTTTGGGTATCTCGTGGACAAACGTGTGAAATGGGTGCACTGGTCAAAAGGTTCACCAAAGGCAAACGGAAAATGTAATCGACTTCATTTTTTCACTCAAAGTTAGGATTAAATACATCATTCTTGCAAAGTTTAAAAAGTTTTAAAATTCATTTTGGTTTTGAAAACAAAATGGCTTCTTTCCACTATTGCAGTCTTTTTGACTCACCCTGTAGTAAGTGTATCAATGATAAATTGGTAATAATCTATATAAATTAAAAATTAACGAGAAAATTCTGAATGATTGACTTCGAGCTTCATTTACGTTTAGAAGCAAAAATAGAAAACTGTCATCAGAAAGTCAATTTGTTGTTGTTAACGGCATCCTACATCCTGTGATTTCGAAACAGGATTTTATTTTCCAATTTTCCTTCAAAACCATACAATATAGGATGTCCCAATAGTTTCAATACCTTTTTAAAACTTTATATAGCTGGTAAACTAAATCGCAGTTTCACTAAAAACATAGTTGGATAGAGAAGACTTGCAGAATTATTTTGATACCAAACTTACAATAACAGCAATCTGTGTTATCAAAGTACAGAAGTTAACAGATACAATATGTTTTGACGGAAAGTAGTGCAAACTACCTGTCCCACACGGTGATCGATTACTGGTGAATCATCCAACACCAAGGGACCAGTATTTTGCACTATTTTCCCGAAATGAACCACGTTGTATTTTTTCTAAACTAATTTAATTGAAAATTGAAAAAATGATACTCGGCTCCGCGTAGGCCCACAAGCTACACAGTACACATTGCGAGCAAGAAGGCGGACTCAATTACCCTGGCAGAAGAACAATATCATCGAAGGCATACAAGGCAGAAGCTATACAGCCGATGATCGGGCAGCTATTTCGGGAGACACTATACAGCCGATGATGTGTTCTTCTATACGGAATAAACGCTAACCTCGTTGTAGCATCATCCAAGCGGCACAGTTCTCTCCCATAGCCCTGCGGGGCCAATCTAAATTGGACCCAATACCGGAGGAATTCCGTTAAGTCGGCCCCATGCACCTTGGCCCTCCGACGCCTGCGGTTCTGTTTCTTACTAAAAAATTTAAAAATTAAAAATAACTTCAGAATTCAAGATAAACGTTAACAATTACCATTAGTGTTGTTTTTAGTCACTAAAACAAAGCAAAACTTGATTAAAAAAATTACCAACGCTATTAATTGAACCGTTTCTTAAAAACGCCCTCTATGTAAGTATGGTTCGCGTTATGTATCATGTCAGCCTCATGACATTTGTTATGATTATAGTTATAAATCATTGCTACACAATTATAGTAAATGATAATTGATATCTGATCCGCTCTTGTTCGGATGCAGCGAAAGCCATGGGCAACGGAAAAGAAAAAAATAGTAACCCGCAAAACTATCGTTGTTTTCGTGTTTTCTCCGCATTGTATGGTTGGATTTTTAAGAGCACGGTTTTAATTCTGAAAATCGACAGCAATGGATGATATCTAAATGTAATATGATATTGTTATTTATAAATAAGAGTGTAAACAATATTAACTCTTGTAGGCTTGCAACTCGATATTTCTATGCCTTATACTGGAATACTGATAATCAGTCAAACTGGTTGTTAATGCAACTGTTATACCACAGTGACGCCTCGTATATAAAGTATACGAGTTTTCTTTATGTGCAACCTACAGAATAGTTAATCAGATAGTCAATAGTAGAAAACAAATGGCTTGGAGAAACTTGAAATCTCTCCACTGTATATTGAGGATCTGTCAGTTTATAAGAAAAGCAATGACTTTTGACTTTTACAGTGTTCCTTATACGATACGTTATGGTGTGACATGGCCTAGGCCCTGTCACACCATAACGTATCGCCTCAACGTATGCCAACGTATGCGAAATATCGAAAAATACGTTGGTGTACGTTGGCGTACGCTGATATAAGTTAGGGGTACGTTGGGAATACGTTGTTTACGTTAAGAGCACGCTGTGATACGCTGTGACAATTTGGACCACGAAAAAATATTGAGCATGCTCAAAATTTCTCGACGTACTCAACGTGTGCTTAATACGTTCCGTATAAGTTCCCGGTAAGTTTGTGGTACGTTAAATATACGTTGACATACGCTGACATACGTTAGTGGTACGTTACTCGTACGTTACTCGTAAGTTGGTATACGTTGATGAACGTAGGCTGGGGGAAACGTACAGCCAACGTAGTGATAACGAGTTGATAACGTGTATGTGCCGTATGTCTAACGTATGCCTGACGTATTTCCAACGAGTTTCGACGTATTCTCACGTATTCACCTCATGCCGGGCGATCGTGTAAGGCCCTGTCACGTATCCATAGCGTATTGAACGTATACATAGCGTATGACTAACGTATTGATAGCGTATCACTAACTTATAACATACTTATGACAGCGTATCACAGCGTATGCGAGCGTATGACTAACGTATGCTTAACGTATACTTAACGTATTCGTAGCGTATGTCTGCTGTGTTCGACGTATCGTCAGCGTATCCTCGACGTACACGTGGCTTATTATGCCGCTGTAGCACGTATAAATACCGCGCCGATCTCACATTACATAATTCCCGCCGATGTCATCAAGCAGTTAACATGCCTCCCAAGTAGAAGCAAGCAACCAGGGACCGAGGCCGAGGAGGAGGAAAGAGCAAGAAGGCCAAGACAGACCATGAAGAAGTGAGGATGAGATACTCAAGGGACCCATTTATATACTCAAACCCTCCATAAGTTCCCAAAACGCCCAATGCGCGCTAGCTGTACGGTAGCCCTGTCACACCATGGCGTATCGCCTGAACGTATAACAACGTATGCGAAATATCGAAAAATACGTTGGCGTACGTTGGTGTACGCTGATACAAGTTAGGGGTAAGTTTGGGATACGTCGTATACGTTAAGAGCACGCTGTGATACGTTGTGAAAATTTGGAACACGTCGAGCCCGCGAAAAATTATTGAGCATGTTCAACATTTCTCGACGTACTCAACCTGTGCTTAACTTACGTTCTGCATAAGTTCCCGATAGGTTCGTGGTACGTTAGACATACGTTTACAAACGCTGACATACGTTAGACATACGCTGATATACGTTAGAGGTACGTTAATCGCCTTAAGTTATAGGTTGGACATATAGATTTACCCTTCTAGATATTTTAATAGTTATCATCTAGGCTGCGTTTACTTGAACTGGCAACACTTGTCCCGCCGTGTACGCAACTCAATTTCTGCAACGGCATAAGTCACGTGTTCATTGTACGCCGAGGATACGATGAGGATACGTCGAGCACGGCAGACATACGCTACGAATACGTTGGTCATACGCTCGCCGATCGCATACGCTGTGATACGCTGTCATAAGTTTGTTATAAGTTAGTGATACGCTATAAATACGTTAGTCATACGCTATGTATGCGTTTAATACGCTATGGATACGTCCATTCCATCACCGATGTTGACGCAATTCGTTGGGAAGTTGGACGTTCTTGGACGTTCTCGGACTTTGAAAATTGTCGAGCTATTTTTTGAATACGTCGGCATACGTTCAGGCCACGTTCAGGCCATACGCTATGGTGTGACAGGGCCTTAATTAGGGAGCACATCAAAACTCGACCGCGCGGCAATGGACCGCATATCATTGTTTAGAACAATAGAAACCGGCTGCAACTGCACGGAACCCCACGGAACCGGCCGTTGCCGGGCGGTCGAGTTTTGATGTGCTCCCTTAATTATCCAAATGAAACCTCAAATCTGCGTCGCCGTACGATATTTACGGGGAAAAGTGTTCTTTTGGTCTCAGATACTGGTACAACAGTATCGTTCAATACTGGAACATAAAAGTTGCCAGTATCGCTCGATACTGGTACGATTTAAATGTTCCAGTATCGGTCAATACTGGAACATCAAATTATGTTCCAGTATCGAGCGATACTGCATGGTACAAATTATATGTCCCAATATCGTCCGATACTGGAACACCCACTTTGTAACGATACTGGGTGTTCCAGTTCCAGTATCGGAAATATTAGTAAAATCCAGAATCTATGACCTAAAGTACACTTTTTCCTAAAAATGATCCAATCAAAAAAAGAGGATACCCTTATAAATTTTATGAGGTGTAATGAAAAAAAATCCGAACTGTAAAACTGCACTTTCATATAAACGCGCAGTATGTAAATGCGCTTAATTAATAACCATAACCTTCCTGGACCTTACAAATCCCGACAGTGCTACAATCTTGTACCGCGCGCAGCCCCATCAATCTTGTGTAACGCTCAGCGCATGCCTCAACTTGTGAAACAAAATTGTATTATCCCCGTGTAGCTCAGTGTAGCATCATACTTTCACGCACGCGGCCCGGGTTCGATCCGCGACGCGTGAAGAGGCTGATTTCCCCACCAAATTTGACCCGTTTTTCTCCCCTAATAGTTTAATTAACAAAAACACGCCGGGGGAGTTAGGGTTAATGAAGTGAAGGGAGAGAGGAATACATGCAGGTAGTGAAGAGAAATGAGGTTTTCCGTGGTGATTCTTATTAATTTCTGATTGAAATAATCCATGTTGTGTACATTGTCATTGTACATAACATAAATGAAAGTCTCTTTGCAAAGATCCACCTGAATGGAATGTGAGGAACATGCAGCACGTGATTACAGCGACGTACACCTTACGTCCTGGAGGTTAAACAATTGTATGATATTGTCAATTATGTAACCAAACCTTTCAGCGTGTGGCGTATACCTAAAAGCTTCAGGAAAGGGATCAAGTTTGATATCAAAATAATTCGTCAAGTTTTGTCTATCCAAATAGGTTTTCAGTTTGGTACTGCGAATTACTTTGCTTTAAAATTTGAAAATGTGAAAATGTTCTAAAACTAGACTTACATTAATATAGCTTTACTGGTCGCTACTACGTGCTTGCATGAGATAGGTATACCGTATATTCAATTATTTTGGTCAGAAACCGGATGGTTTATTTGCTAAAAATGATATAGAATCGTGTTTGTACTTAACAGTGGGTGTTGCGCGGTCATGTCTATTTAGATTTGTATCAACAAAGTAGTTTCTTTATAAAGTGGATCTTACTGACTATAAGTAATAACATAGGAAAGCACTACAAAAACACAAAACCCTAGTTTTGGAAAACATAGAGGGCTCCTCTCTCTGCCAAATGACTAAGCTTTACAATTACATTGCGTTTGCGTAACTATAGAGGGCGCGATTAGATTTAATAAAAGCCCAGTCTGAAAAAGCTTTGATTTCAAAATGGTATATTACGCGGCGCTGTCTGTGCTGTGTGTAATTCAAGGGCTTCACAGCTTTGTTAATGATATGAAATAGTTCCATTGCACCATGTGGATCAATTACGAAGCGCCGTACTTAAAATGTATCACAACCGTCGGGTCCTCAGTACTAGAAAATCATCTAGCTGATGGAAAAATATCTCAACTTGAAGAGAAGACATTAATCTGTAATTTTGTAATTAAAA
Organism: Ophiura sarsii; assembly: GCA_035610835.1. NCBI lineage: Eukaryota > Metazoa > Echinodermata > Ophiuroidea > Amphilepidida > Ophiuridae > Ophiura > Ophiura sarsii. The sequence goes on from CM069448.1 coordinate 33,812,654, forward strand.
AAAAAAAAAAAGTTGGTATTATATTTGTATAACTATGAGCGTATTTATTACCTGGTACCTTTTACCACTGTACAGCGCAAAATGTATAGATGGCGGCATTGCCTTTTCTTCTCTGTTGTAATTGTATCACATAATAGGAAAACTAAACACACGAGGGCAACATTACACCCTTCTCGTTATGGGCGCACAACACTTAATCACTCGCGTTTTGGTAATGTACTTAGTTCCGTGAAAAACAAAAGCATATACGCTATCGTGATAGGTAAATTAATCCTCAAAAGACCTTAAAAGGTCTTTTGAAAGGTCTTTTGAGGATTAATTTGAGCCTGATGGTAAAAGATTCCCATTGGATAACACGTGAAATAGAAATAAATCATTCTCATTTGTTTGCCCTTTATACACATTTCTGTCATGATGGAGATACTTTTAATCAAGAAGTGTTACTTTCTTCCTGCATTCTTACGACAGAAAGTGGGTTTTTTTCTTTCTATTTTGACCTCATGTAAATGTAAACAAAAATAAATACACATGAAAAACAACAACATCATTGCTTTGATTAACGATTGGTAAGCGTCAGATGCACGTCACCTTGTCGAGAAGTGTTACGTCTGCCACTTAGATTTCACGATATGATCATTTATTAAAACAGAGCCGATATTTTCAAGTCGTACGATCACCTTCTGAACACCTCCGATCAAAACTGTTGAACCGATATGTATATTTGTTTAAGTTTTAAGAACAAAGTGCCAAATGATTTTCCAGAACAACATGCTACCATCAGGCTCAAATAAATCCTCATAAGACCATAACCCTAAACCCCGCGGCCAAATAGCGAGGGGAAAAAGTGCCCCCATTCCCCCGGGGCTCGAACCCCGGACCTCTGTGTTCAGAGGCAGACGATCTACCGCTAGGCCACGTGTAGCCTTGGTTCAAGGCAACTCCATCCTCCCCCACCTCCATCCTATCCCCCTCCTCCACCTTACCAACAATAACCAGCCGAACCGGTATACATACTATAGTGGCAATTTTCACGGTAGCTCTACACACACGTACGCAGCTGATAGCTCAACCCCAACTGATAGCTCAACACACAAGCAGCCGCGAAGCTGCAAGCTGACGAAGTCGCTAGCGATGGCCGAGCCGAGCGGCTCGGCTAGTTCCAACGGTTTTACTTAGCGTGTGTGATTCACAGCGAGATCACAGGTGAGGGTATGGCCGGTCAGGGATTCTATTACTCAGGTACTGGGCGTGCGATGGTTGGTGGATCTTGGAGGAGAGGGAATAAGGACTTGAATTCAAGTCTAGGCCACGGGAGGAAACCATACATGGCGGAGTATATTCCGCTCTGTATGTACCCTGTGGCCAATATTTCACCAAGAGTGTTAGGGTTAACCTATCACGATAGCGTCTATGCTTTTGTTTTTCACGGATTTAAGTACAATACCAGAACAAGTGAATAAGTGTTGTGCGCCCATAACGAAAAGGGTGTTATGTTGCCCTCTTGTGTTGAGTTTTCCTATTATGTGATACAATTGCAACAGAGAAGACAAGGCAATGCCGCCATCTACCCATTTTGCGCTGTACAGTCATGACAGTGGTAAAAACTTAGAAGACAGGAGATCACAATTATCGCTTCAGTTTGCCCAGACAGAAATGTTGTGACTCTGAAAGGTATTCCGACTGGTTCCCTAGCAACAATAAGACCCATATGATGAATTTGAGACACACGAGCAAATATCAAGTTCCCAGATGCAATACCAAAAGATATCGGAATAGCCCCATCCCTTTCCTTACTAATCTCCTGAATCAGCAGCAGTAAATATGCTTGCTAAGGGGGGGGGGGGGGGGGGGGGGGGGTCAATCTGACTCTTGTGTAAGTTTGTGATTCATTCCCGTGTCATTTATAATTGTCATTTATAATTGCTGTTTTTTTATTTTTTATATGTTACCCACAGTGCAATATTAGCTATATTTAGGCGACTTAGCATTTTTTTTATATGTTACCCTCAGTGCAATATTAGCTATATTTGGGCGACTTAGCATGTACAACCTTTAATTATCTATGTATTTTTGATACCTTTTAATCTCTTTTAGCATTTTTAATTTTCAATTTTGTTGTTATCTTTGTATACATTTCTATGTGCAATTTGATGTTTTTATACCAATGTAATAACCATGTAATTCAGCTTTTAGCTGCGATCTGGTGACAATAAACTATAACTATAACTATAACTATAAAATTAAGTTACCAGGTAATAAATACGCTCATAATAATACAAATATAATACCAACTTAAAAATATTTAAAATTACAAAATTAGAGATTAATGTCTCCTCTTCAAGTTGAGATATTTTTCACAAATATCGGTTATTGAGTAATAACACTAACACCTGTTTTCCATCAGCTAGATGATTTTCTAGTACTGAGGTAGGTATGTTCATAAAATTTTGAAAATAAAATTATCTCTTTGAAAATGGAATACATGGAAACAAAGTACTTTACAATAAAAAATGATGGTTCAACCATGTCTGCAGGCTAAATAATAAAAAAGTTATAACCAAAAGTAGTTTGCCTCATATTGCTGAAAACTGGGCAAGTCATGCACATTTTAAACCATTTTAGGTAAAAAAAGGTTTACTTTCATGATGGTTTTGTGCGGGGTTATATAGACATCGGTGAATACATATTAGCCACATCGTACTACATCGCTGTATTTAAAAGCGGTAAACATGGAGTTTTCTACATATTTTGGTCAACTAATTTTCAAAAAAATGTCGCCCTATGTAGTCAATGATATGAACATCCCTAACTGAGGACCTGAGGTTGTTATATATCTCAAGTACGGCGCTTCGTAATTGATCCACATGAAGCAATGGAACGATTTCATATCATTAACAAAGCTGTGAAGCCCTTGAATTACACACAGCACAGACAGCGCCGCGTAATATACCATTTTGAAATTAAAGCTTTTTCAGACTGGGCTTTTATTAAATCTAATCGCGCCCTCTATAGTTACCCAAACGCAGTATAATTACAAAGCTTAGTCATTTGGCAAAGAGAGGAGCCCTCTATGTCTTCAAAAACTAGGGTTTTTGTGTTTTTGTAGTGCTCTCCTATGTTATATTACTCATAGTCAGTATGAACGAGGCTAATGTTGATCCCCTTTGTAAAGAAACTACTTTGTTGATTCACATCTAAATAGACATTACCGCGCAACACCCAATGTTAAGTACAAAGCACGTTTTTTAGGTTTCTAAATCATTTTTAGCAAATAAACCATCCGGTTTGTGACCAAAATATTTGAATATATGCCTATCTCATGCAGGCACGTAGCGACCAGTAAATCTAAATTAATGGAAGTCTAGTTTGAGAAAATTTCACATTTTCAATTTTAAAGCAAAGTAATCCGCAGTACCAAACTGAAAACATATTTGGATAGACAAAACTTGAAGAATTATTTTGATATCAAACTTGATCCCTTTCCTGAAGCTTTTAGGTATACGCCACACGCTGAAAGGTTTGGTTACATAATTGACAATATCATACAATTGTTTAACCTCCACGACGTAAGGTGTACGTCGCTGCATGTTCGTCACATTCTATTCAGGTCATTATTTGCAAAGAGACTTTCATTTATGTTATGTACAATGACAATGTACACAACAAGGATTATTTCAATCAGAAATTAATATGAATCACCACGGAAAACCTTATTTCTCTTCACTACCTGCATGTATTCCTCTCTCCCGTCACTTCATAACCCTATACTCCCCGGTGTGTTTTTGTTAATTAAACTATCAGGGGAGAAAAACGGGTCAAATTATAGGGGGAAATCAGCCTCCGCACGCGCCGCGAAACGAACCTGGGCCGCGTGCGTGAAAGTCTGATGCTCTATCGATACTGAGCTACACGGGGGATGTTACAAAAACTTTAGGAGTTTTCACAAGTTGAACCATGCGCTAAGCGTCGCACAAGATTGATGGGGCCGCCGCGCGATACAAGATTGTAGCACTGTCGGGTTTTGTAAGTTCCAGGAAGGTAAGGGTTATTAAGCGCATTTTCATAGTAAGCGTTTATATGAAAGTGCAGTTTTACAGCTCGGAATTACACCTCATATATATTTATAAGGGTATCCTCTTTTTTTGATTGGTTCATTTCTAGAAATAAGTGTACAATATTTCCGATACTGGAACACCCAGTATCGTTCGATACTGTTACAAAGTGGGTGTTCCAGTATCGGACGATATTGGGACATATAATTTGTACCAGTAGGCCTATCACTCGATACTTCAACACAATTTGATGTTCCAGTATTGACCGATACTGTAACAGTAAAATCGTACCAGTATTGAACAATACTGGTATACCAGTATCTGGGACCTAAAAAACACTTTTCCCCGTAAATATTGTACGGCGACGCCAAGTACGTTGTTAAAAATTTGCCGGCGAACAACAACTGAAATGGCGTCGACTGCTGAAGACTTGCCGACGAGATTTGCGAACTAACAGACGCAGATTTGAGGCTTCATTTAGATAATTACGATTCTGCATCTACCAGGACAGCAGATTACAGAGAAATATGCTCCGTTAAGGACCCACCGGCAATTCGGATACACATTGGAATTGTTTCGATAAATTGAAAGACAGTTCGTTGGGCCTTCAAGTCCTGAAAGTTGCAAGGATTTGGGGTGATAGTATCGACCGATACTGGAACAGTAAAATCGTACAAGTATCGAGCGATACTGGCAACTTTTATGTTCTAGTATTGAACGATACTGGTATACCAGTATGTGGGATCTAAAGAACACTTTTCCCCGTAAATATTGTACGGCGACGCCAATTACGTTGTTAAAAATTTGCCGGCGAACAACAACTGAAATGGCGTCGACTGCTAAACACTAAGCGAACTAACAGACGCTGATTTGAGACTTCATTTGGATAACTAAGATTCTGCATCAACCAGGACAGCAGATTACAGAGAAAATATGCTCCGTTAAGGACACACCGGCAATTCGGATACACATTGGAATTGTTTCGATAAATTGAAAGACAGTTTTAAAGGTACAGCCTAATTTGCATAGAATTTGCATATTATTGAAATTAAATTTGCATTTGCACGCCTTTGATACGACATATCGACTTCTGGTAAAATGCAAGCTTTGGACAACATATCATGCTATCAAATAATACAATATTGGGAGACAGGAGACAGGACTGCGATTTCAGCTATCACACACCCGAGACCGGGCCCTTCGGGGTATTCCAAGACGTCTTCATCAATCACGTGACCCTACATTATCAGCGGGTCAGTTGCCTAATGAAGTGTGGTAGTATCATACGCAATGTACAGTCGGAACGCAGCTTCGATTTGACCCCAAATTATTAGGTACGAGGGCGTCCTAATGTAAACACGAAAAATTCAAATTTAGTCGATTACCTATTTATAAATAACTAACACTTATTTAGGACGAAATATATACAAAAGGAGACCGCTGATCGTTTACCCACTAACCTACTGTTTTATCGAATCAATATATTCAGACACCAACGACCCGAAATGTGAGATTTCATGCTACTGCATCGGCGTAAAAACTGACATGAACTGGAAGAAATGGTAGCCAATTTTAGATGAAAACGTCCGTCGTAAATCCCTTATTTTACAACGTCGTAAAAAATCCATCTATACAGTGGCACATTATAATGAGTTGTTTGATATCCTTCGTGTTTGAAATAGTAATAGTGTTTAAGACGATTTTTGCCGCATCATTTGAAGCCCGATGTGAAGCTCAATTGTAGTGACCAAAATTTGGCACTTGACAATAAAGTGTTTGAATCTCCCGTTTATAACTAGTTTCCCTTGATAGCGTAGATGGTAAAGCGTTCGCTTGAAGAATGGGAGGTCCGGGGTTCGATCCTGCACAATGTCACGGATTTTTTTTCTCTCATCAAAATCAATTTTGTTGGGTTTTTAATCTATTTTTATTTATTTATTTATTTATTTGGGCCTTACGACCCTGGATAACCCAAGAAAGCCTCGTTGAAGCTTATTTCCATTGGGGTCCGTTAGATGTGTGAACAGCTACAGACCGGGATGATCCCCTACTCTTTGCGAAAGAGTCTGTAACCTTTTAACGTGCTCGGGTATTGCTCTTCTTCCGATGCACGGGACCACCATTTTTATGTGACTTCCGAACCACTGATTTTTGCTGCCATTAGGAAATCGTCACAACCATCTCGCTTCATTTACCAGGCTATCCGATACGGCGCACACAATGTATCAGCACTTAGATTGTAATATCCCCTAAAAGTCGTTTTAACCATTTATGATTGTTTTATATGATGATTTATGATACCCGATATTCCGTCTGGGTGCGATTGTGCTCAGGTTATCCCTTCACCCACTCAAATATTAGTTTCAAAAGACACATACGCATAATGAGGAAAATCAGGTGTAAGTGCAGCAAAACATTGTCATGAAAACCATCTTCTAAACGTCACATCATGGGCCGTCCGTGACTCCGTGTGTATAGGAAAAAAATACTTTTATACCAGGAAATACAATACAACTTTAAAGTCTCTCTGATCCCGAGCACTATGCCGAGGTTTGTTTGTTGCTTTGGGATTATTTATACTAGAATGGTGGGGATCTGTTAACTTATGAAAAAGAAATGAACCAAACATTCATAAATAAATCACACACAAAAAATGATTTTAACGAGAAAAAAATAAATCATATGAAAATGTGCAGAGCAGAAGGATCGATTTCGAACCCCGGACCTCTCGTTCTCCAAGCGAATCCTTTACCATCTGAGCTATCAAGGGAAACTAGTTATATCCGTGAGATTTAAACACTTTATCAATTCTGTTTCTAGAGCCACAAGATGCAAAAACATCATTTATTCTGTTAGATAAAAAGGATATAACAGTTATTTAGCTCATAAGTTGAAAATGATTTCCCTCGAAAGATGTCCCTCCTATGCACAAAGCCTGCAATCCGCACAAACATCAAAATATAATGCGATCGCATATGAATGAACAATGGACAAAATGCCAATGGTTCCAAATTTTACTCTCTCTTACAATCTGTTTTTATCTACTTAAATGGTCACGTCGTAAAATCGATTTAGGAAATAATAATGACTAAAACCCTTATTATCTGAATATGTGACAATTTTGTAATTTCGCTGTTTAAGACAGCTGTTTGTCAGATCAATGTAACACTACTTTTGTAACATTTCACTTTCGATATCGACAAAATTGCAAACTTCCCATGTGAAATACTCTGCTTGTGAATGTCTGAGACTGGTTTTAATAAGTTAGTAAGACATATTGTATTATTAGGAATATTTTAAGACATTAATCTTCAAAAAAGACTTATATTTGACCTCAAGATCACTCTTGAAAATGATAGTTCAGATTCCGCGGGAGTTTAACTCGGTTTTAGTACCGAAAGTGCGCGGTTCACAATTGCGAAGTTCGTTTCGGTAATAATTGACCTTTTAACGGTTATTCGGCTAAGAGGCGTTCCGACTATGTAGCAGTTGTAAAAGTAAGTTCCAGTATTGATCTTATTATATCATTTTATTGGGATAAAAAGTTGAAATCATCATGCTTATTTTTGCATAAATTTACCCAGTTTAATTTATTTGCACAATCTTCCGTTTTGGTTTTGGGAACTAAAACCAACTCCTCCACTTTTCACATTTTGACAATCACCATAGAGTGCGTGATGCCGGGTGGCCCTAAATGAACTGAATACCTACCATATCAATATTTTACGACTGAAGATGAATGAATGACATCGATCAGATATGACGGATATAATATTATCATTAATATGACGACAGTCGAGAACATGTTGTTGATTTGAGTCAATTAATTAGGGTACCATTCTAAATCATAAATACCATGACGATTACGTTAAAGTATCCACAACTTATCTCTTAATATAACACAAATCCACAATGTAATAATACGAGGGTCGTACAATAAATTCTACCTCCTACCTCATAACTCTGCTAACTATTATAAAACCAGTCTTATAATATATTCAACAATTGTAGCTTTAAAACAGCAACGAATTCTTAACAAATTGGTCTGAGTAGCTTTGATTTACTGGTTGTCTTGTCTGGAGATGAGTTGAAAGCCGAATGTACATTTAGCTTGACGGGAACGGTTGAAAAACAGCAACATATCTTCTGAGTACTGATTGCTGATCATATGGCCAAATCTAAGAGACAGACATACTTATTGGTCAAGTAACAGTTCTAAATTTCAGATAGCTTTTCAACAGACTATAAACAATACAAGAGACTGATTTGGTCTGATAACTATGCCCGCTGATTAGCCAGAACCAGATCAGGACAACCCTTAAAGTTTAACCCTTGATTAATTTAAATGTACAGAAAAGGTATACAATGCTCTTAATATGAAAGAAATTTGTGTTATTTATGATTTGTAGACTATAAACTTATATTTAACCAAAGAACCCTGGTATTTACTGTAATAGTAAGATTTGACACAACTTTTCTATTTTCACCACTTCTGGAACAAATGCACCGAATATAGCTAGCAGACAGCAATTTGGAGAGTGTAATAGTATTCGACGTCCCGTTGCGGAAACAAATGAAGGTCATCCCCAACAAAATAGGCGTTCTTTTGATGGAAGACATCAGTACACTGCAAAAAGGTTGCTTAAATATTTACTCAACATTTTACACAACGTTGTTGAAGTATGCAACCGCTTAACAGTTGCGTAAAATATACCCAACACCGTTGGATAACATGTTTTCACCAACAGTTGAACAATTCCAGTTACTCAGCAGTTGCGCAATTTTAATTACACAACAGTTAGGTATTAGTAATTAACCATTTGTTGGGCATTTTGTGACTGTTGCTTAATTTGTGAATTGTTTTCATTCAGATTTTTGTACTAATTTTGTTTTGCAATGTTGTGTCGATGCGCCTGGAGCAACAATTGTGTTGAATGTTGGCGCATTATAAGCTGCCATTATTATTATTATTATTATTATTATTATTATTATTATTATTATTATATTGAGCATTTTTGTATAGCAACTGTTGCTTAATTCATCAAATACAGCCATATGTCGGGTATTTTATTTGTGTCAAGTTTTTATTATATATTGAGCATTTTTGGTATAGCAACACGCAGTAGGCAAAATAATGTGAATTCTGGGCGATGCAGCAGAGCTACATACATCACGTCCTCCCGGTAGTTAACCAGTAACTCGTAATGGGAATTCTAGGCGATGCAGCAGAGGTACATACACTATTAGAGCTGCATACACTATTCCCGTTCGGAAGTGAATCTGTAATTTATTTTAACATGTTATTAAACTATTATGCTTCAATGGTGTTTTTACTGTGAACGTTTGCCAAACGTAGTCTTGCTATCTGGGTATGAAGGTATAAATAGTCCATATTATATAATACATAAACATATGTATGTGATTCTTTTGGTGCAAAATAGATCACATGACATGAACAGTGAACTATTCAGTATATGTCCATGTCGTGTATTTTTTTGGCTATAAAAATCGACTATTCAATATTCATCGCTAGTGAAGTCGCTATACCACCGTTGAAATGATATTCATAAACAAATATATGTCAAACAAGGATGGCAATTTTAAACTATTTGTCAGTGTATTCCGTTTTGGATGCCAAGACAGAATAAATCTAATTGTGGTCCTGCGCTGCAAAAAGGTTGCTTAAATATTTACTTAACATGTTACACAACGTTGTTCAAGTTAGGCAATTATATTCACTCAACAGTTGTTCAAGTATGCAACAGCTCACGAAATTGGCTTTTTTGGACAACAGTTGCCTATTAAAAATTCACATGTGCGTAACTTGCATCAACTGTTGCGTGATTGTCCTCAATGCTCATGCAACAGTTGCCAAAGTGGAATATTTTTACGCAACATATTTTAGCAACAGAAACAGTTTCCACCAACATTTTAAGGACATTGTTTTCGACGAATTGCTCAACGCTGGGGATTTTTTACTTTTATACAACGCCTAACTTTCTACATATATTGAATGAATTTTAATCAACACGTCAACCAACGGATGATAAAAGTACTTTTAGCAACGTATTTTAAGCAACCTTTTTGCAGTGTATCTTCAAAGAAAACAAGGACTTGAACAAAGCAGTCGCTTTGTTGTCTCTAATTATTTAATTTCCCGCTTTTGTCTTAAAGGGACACTAAGAGATGTGTTGGAGGCTGCGCCCTCAATTATGATAAAAACTGGGATTGGTATATTTTTACAGTTGTATTACAAGCATTAAGAAAAATCAGCCCTGTCCCCCTGCAGCACGCGTGATACATAACGCGAACCAGATTTACATACAGGCGTTTTTAAGAAAAGGTTCAATTAATAGCGATGGAATTGTTTTAATCATGTTTTGCTTGAGTAAAAGCAACACTAATGGTAATTTTTAATGTTCATCTTGACTTCTGAAGTGTTTTTGGTTTTTTTGAAATCTTCAACACTACTTTGTGTCCCTTTAATCATAAAATTAAAAGATTATTGAAAACTATTGTTTGGTATTTCTATAGAAAGTGAAAAATGTTGGGTCATTTTTCAAAAAATTGACAAATTAAATATAGATATTTGTGTTAACAATTTATACGCTGTTCTTCAAGTTAGAAAAAACTGCATGTTTCTATGTTTTCGACCCAAATATTTTACTAGCAGACACTTAAACCCGTCTTTTTTAATAGCACATTAATTGCAATGTGTATCGTTCTTGCCGGTTCCCTGTTGGTACCGTGGAATCTGCTCCCCTAAAAGTCTGCCGCAATTATTTAAAGAATAAGAAACGGGTTTCCATGATGGAAGTGGCTATACAGACGATGACGGCCAGCCATTTCAAAAAAACCTATACAGCCGATGATTTTAAATGACTCACACTCGCAAGTCTTTCCCCATGCACCTCGGCCCTCCGGCGCCTGCGGTTCTGTTTCTTACTTCTGTTACTTACCCGCGGTAGCGCTAGTAAGAAACAGAACCGCAGGCGCCGGAGGGCCGAGATGCATGGGGCCGACTGAACAGAATTCCTCCGGTATAGTGGGTCAAATTTAGATTGGCCCCGCAGGGCTATGGGATAGAACTGTGCCGCCTGGATGATGCTACAACGAGGTTAGCGTTTATTCCGTATAGAAGAACACATCATCGGCTGTATAGTTTTTCCCGAAATAGCTGCCCGATCATCGGCTGTATCGCTTCTGGCTTGTATGCCTTCGATGAAATTGTTCTTCTGCCAGGGTAATTGAGTCCTCTTTCTTGCTCGCAATGTGTACTGTGTAGCGTGTGGGCCTGCACAGAGCAGAGTATTATTTTTTCAATTTTCAATTAAATTAGTTTAGACAATGAAACAAATACAACATGGTTCATTTTGGAAAAATATTGCAAAATACTGGTCCCTTGGTGTTGGATGATTCACCAGTCATCGAGCACCGTGGGACAAGTAGTTTGCACTACTTTCCGTCTATTAACTTCTGTACTTTGACAGCACAGATTGCTGTTATCAAAATAATTCTTCAAGTCTTCTCTATCCAACTATGTTTTTAGTTTTATACTGCGATTTAGTTTACCAGCTATATAAAGCTTTAAAGGGGTATTGAAACTGGCCCTGTATTATATGGTTTTAAAGGAAAATTGAAAAATAAAATCCTGACAAAGGTTTGGTAATCCGAATACTTACCACTGGGTAACATTTTGCACACCCTCTGAAACTTCTATATTTGGGCTTATGTGGTGGATATACGAGGGTCATTCAATAAGTTCTACCTCCTCACTCACAACATTGCTAATATGAATGTCAGCCTCATGACATTCATCATGATTATAGCTCTGAATCATAGCTACACATTTATAGTAAATGCTAATTGATACCAATTTCACTTTTGTCATGATGCAATCAAAGCCAGAGAGAGATTTTGGACAACGGACACGGAAAATGACCCCAAAGATAAATACGCATTTTTTCGTTTTCTCTCCGTATTGTATCATTAGGTTTAACCGCCCGATTTAAATACTGAAAATAGAAAACAATGGATGATTTCTGATATAATGCTATACTATCATGTATAAATCAGATTGTAGGCAATATTAACCTTTGTAGCTTGCAAATAGTATAATATCAACTCGAATGTATTGGCACACCTTTAGCATACTGGAATACTGATATTCAGTCGTTGTTACAAGTCAAGCCACAGTGATGCCTCGAATGTTAAATCTTAACATAATAGTAACTTTTTCAGTTTTCCTTATATGCAACATTTAGAATAGTTATTCAGGTAGTCAGTGATAGAAAAATATACCTTCGAGAGACTTGAAATATATCCATTTAGTCCTGTATAATGAAGATCTCTTAGTTCCTATGAAAAGCAAATATGACTTTTGTAGCGGTTCTCTAGGGTAGGGTTAAAATTGATGGCTGTCCTGGTCTGGTTCTGGCTAATTAGAGGGCGTTTTCCGCCAAGAAATCAGTCACTTGTATTGTTTAAAGTCTATTCAAGATATATTTGTAACTTAGAACGATTTTAATTGGCCGATAGGTACATTTTGTCTCTTAGAATGAATAGCACTTAGGAGACATTTGTCTGTTTTTTACCCGTTTCCGTCGCACTAAATGGAAGTTTGGTTTTTACTACATATCCAGAAAAGTACAATGAGTATTCAGATAATTTTACTATGATTTTGTAGCTGAGATTCAAAGCTTTAATTGTGGAATATTTCATACGACTGGCTTGTATAATAGCAAAGTTATGAGGTAGGAGGTAGAACTTATTGAATGACCCTCGTACATGAACTTCTATTTTGGAAATACTTCGATATTTTGAGACAAGTGCCTGAATTCTTGATTGCATTGAAATCACTAGGAGATGGTGAACCTTGTTATGAATACGGTATTACTATAGGATTTTAATTCGTAAGTAACCTTTCAATTGTTTATTGTATAATGTCAACTTTGTTTATTTCTTCTACCATGTTCATACTTTAGGCCTACCGGGTATATCTGATATTTTACAAGTGTTTTGTGTGGTTAATGGTATGCCCAGATTTACCATACAGCATGTACAGTAAAAGTTAAAATAATCAGTTACTGTGTATAATACATAATTTTCCCTAGAATTGTTACAAATTGTACAATGATAAATCTGATTATCTTTCTCAAGATTTATGGGGGTAAATTATGTCAGTTATATTTGGAAGTCCTGCTAAGAGTGCGAAGCATGAATAATGGATTTACGGCAGCTATTATTTGGTGGTGTGCGCAAACTCAGTAAACAAGTCTATTTTTATCGGATCAGCTGTAGCAAAAATGCAGAAACAAATCTCTCTTTTGGATGTATTATTATAAGAGTTATGGCTGTTTGTCACTGTAGAAGGCTAAGTATAATGTTTATATACTAGGTCATGAAGCTTCCATTAGAAATGTATCCAATTACCCTGTTTTGACAATGTTGTTTAATATCTACGATAAATTCAACTGTGTATAAGGTTTCAAAATTGTGCACTGTTTACATGTTAGATCCACGTAAAGTAAATTACAATTCATACAAGAGATGTCACGACATTCGGTCTAGAATACTTATCATGTATTGCTGTAAATTGCCTGTAGTTAGAATGAACTCTGGGGTAAAAATCAGGTAGTAACAGCTTAGAGGGATATCGGGCGAAATAAGCTCATTGCTGTAGTTATTTTCATATGAATTATGGGACTTGATTTAGGCTGTGTAACATAATTTTATATTGATTTAATTGAGGTATCACATTAGTTATGCATGTACACTTCTGTCTAAGGGCGTGTTCACACTATAGCTTTTTCCTCAACCCGGGTCGGACCCGGGTCGAACCCGGATTGATCGATATTTCATTTTCTGTTCACACTAGCGCTATGTATGGGATAAAGTTGTATCCGCATTGGCAAATGGGTTTATTGAACCCAGAAGTTAAAATTCTTGTATCAATGACCTACCCAGCAAACACATAACATTTTCACAACATTTTTCAAAGGTTATATAAATAGTTTAGAAAAACATTTGTTTGCTAATGTTTGTTAAACATTTTTAAAACATTTTTAAATGTTTTCAAAATGTTGCTGAAATGTTTGCATACAATGATTTTCTAAAGACTTTGCCTATTAATTGATAACATTTCATCAAACATTTAGAGAATGTTTGACGCACATTTCTAAATAATATCGTAAACAATTATTTTATAAACATTTTTTTAACATTAACTGTTATCTACTGCAAACGTTTCAAAGATATTACTTAAACCATTTCTGATGATATTTTTTTCCTAATGTTTTCAAAACGTTGTGAAAATGTTATGAAAATCTGATATTGAAATTGTTTTTAAAACATCGTAAGCAAACATTGACACGATATTGTCATGTCACATTGTGCAAATGTTCAAATAATATTTTCTGATAATATTGTTTTATAATGTTTGTCAGACACAATGCCAATGTTATCAATTCCACGCATGCGCACTGACCTTGATTATGTTGGTTTTGTAACACTATGGATTTCATATTAATACATGTTGATAAATATAATTCGATCCACATCATGCACTATTTCATAATTTCATGGCAAGTACCCAGCAAACACAAAAACCAGCCACTGTTGCTTGTTGTTTATACCCGCCATGATGAGAAAGCTAGGTCATACCCAGCAAACACAAGAATGTTTTATAAATGTTGTTTAAACATTGGCCAAAACATCATGAGAATGTTATTTGAAAATGTTCATATGACGTCAAAATGTATGGTTAGGATTTAGTCGGGAAAACATTTCCAATGTTTTAAAAACATTTATTCAACATTTTGGTGAACATACTGAAAAAACGTTGGAAATTTTTTTTTAACAATTTGTTAAAAATTAAAAAAATGATTGTATGTTTTCCAAAATGTTTTCCCGGCCAAATCCTAACCATACATTTTAACGTCATATAAACATTTTCAAATAACATTCTAATGATGTTTTGGCCAATGTTTAAACAACATTTATAAAACATTCTTGTGTTTGCTGGGTATGACCTAGCTTTCTCATCATGGCGGGTATAAACAACAAGCAACAGTGGCTGGTAATAAAATACTGTCGAAAACATCAGCGACAACGTGCCAGAGACCGTAGAAAGATGGCAGGAATAAAGCGGGCAACCATTAACATTCTTTTCAGGTTATCTACTTCCGGCAACCCGGGTCGAAACAGCGATTTCTGTTCACACTACAGTCGATGCGGGTTGAACCAGGGTTGAACCAGGGTTCTACCCTTAACTTTCGCAGGGTTGTAATTTTCGACCCGGGTCGGTTTTTTGAGCCTATTTTTCTGTTTACACCAGACTTCAACCCGGGTTCGACCCGGGTCGTGGAGAAAACTAGCTATAGTGTGAACACGCCCTAACTCTCACCAGAGTGTCCCACTTGAAGGAAGCGCTGTACCACTACCAGAGAAGCAGATTACAATCAGGTTATATTTTGACAGGGTAGAGAAAGCAGAGCAACCGACCCGGGTCGTGGAGAAAACTAGCTATAGTGTGAACACGCCCTAACTCTCACCAGAGTGTCCCACTTGAAGGAAGCGCTGTACCACTACCAGAGAAGCAGATTACAATCAGGTTATATTTTGACAGGGTAGAGAAAGCAGAGCGACCTACACATCATCCAAGTGGTAAGGAAAGTTATTTACGTTATATGCAGGTATCGGTATTTTATGAATCATTTGTGGATATCGTAGTTACTCCATTGGGTGAATACTAGATGTTCACTTCATTGGGTGGATACTGTAGATATCCTTGACTTCAATGGGTGGATACTGCAGATATCCATGACTTCAAAGAATGGAGGTTGCAGATTTAAAAGAGAGTTAATCTTAATTTCATGGAGTGGAAGTTTTGTGCCAAATAAGACTTGCATGGTATTCTTGTTCCCTAGTAGATGAGTATAATTTGGAGAAGTATAAAGTTGCTGTCGATTAAGAGTTAGTATTGATGTTGAGGATCCCCCTTCATAGATTCCAGAAAGTTATATTTGGTGTGACACTTCCATCATGAAGAGAAATAAAACCTATAATATGTTATGATTATTTTGTAATAATAATCGGACGATAAAAGGGAAAATAAATGTACCAACATTTTACTATAGAAACAAAGTGCTAGCTTGTTCTGTCTGTTCATTCTGTGTTTGTTGTTGCTAAGAGGGGAATATATGGTTCACCAACGGTTCCACTGCCTATTAAGCTCGGTTTTGTGTGACGTCATCCTGACAAGATATCGGGTGTCACCTTGAGTAGCACCCGCGTCCGTCACACATATTTGAACTCAAATCAATCATCAAAAAGAGTATGTATTAACTTTCCACCTGGTACCATCCAGGGCTGGAACTTTATAATTTGTTTAACTAGCCAGTCGGGGGCAGGTAACTCGTAAAAATGACCTGCCCAACAGAAATTCTACCAGCTAGTGTAAGAAACTTACACTGTGAGTTCAAATATATGGGCAGGTACTTTTGTATCTTCATCCGCCCGACGCAAAAGGTTACCCGCTGTGGGCAGGCAGGCGGGTGCTATTTCCAGGCCTGGTACCATCATTTCATCTGGACTACAAGACATCAAACCTGGGAACTAAATCCTAGTAATTGCCACCTGCATTGCAAATGCTGCGCGTCCGCACCACCCACCCACCCACATAGTTTTTATCCAGAATTAAACACTTTCCGGGAAACATCAACCAACGATTTCTACCACTCGGTATACCTTTGAAATTGATAACTTGTAGCGCATCCGTATAGGAAAAACAATAGACTCGAATATGTCCGGTTGTTGACACTGGTTGTTGCCCTTCTCGGTGCGCTCATCCTAGGTGCGTGCTGCAATGTACTATAACTATAACGGGACAATCAGCTTTATATTGGACCAGATAGGTAATCATACTTAAAGGGGAAAGATACGTATCGGAGGGCGCCCTCAATTTTCCTAGAATATATGTTTTTTGCACCTACGTAATACTTGAGCATATACTAACTACCATCTGGAATTAACCGTTTACCTTAATTCGCCGTCTATTGTGTACAATTTTATGATTTGGTAATTTCGATGTAGATAATTATCAGCATCACTCGCCACATAAATTGCTTCAACCAAATAGCTATCTAGCGCCATTGTTCTAAATCATTTTCCCCATGAATTATTATCATTCAAGGTTCCTATATACGAAGAACGTTATCTATTGAAACAAATCATTTTTTTTCCAAATTTTATTTTCTCGGCAATCTCTCAGTGCCCCTTTAAACATGTTAAAGGTATACATTCTAAACAAAGACATTCTAAATATACATATATAAACATTATTTTCCCTGATTTTTGTTCAGATATCTAATTCAAAATCGAAGCAAACACTATGAAAATGGTATAACAGTAAATAAATAAACATGACAAAATCTTACAAAATGTCTCGATTCCCCTCCAAAATGTTCAAAATTGCCCTCCTTCCCTACCAGCACTCATAAAGTGTACCTGATCAATTGGGCCGGATAGACAGTCGAAAACGTTCAAAACTTTATTTGGCCGGTGTCATGAATTACTACATGTATAAATATCATGATTATAGTAGCCACATATCCGGCTCCTGTAATAACACAATACCTAAATATCCGCCTACATTGTTATTAAAAAAAGTATTTTCTTTGCAAAAGGACTCTACAATGAGCTTTGTCTATCCGGGAATGAGTAACTATTCAAAAACAGTAAATAAATCTCAGCTTTTGAGAAATGACAACACAACTCTAAACTAATGAAAAGGTGCCTTTCGTAACACCTTAATCATTTTGCACGGAAATAAGTATACTTACGAAATAAGGAAGTTTGGTCTAGCGTAAGCTATTCATTTTTCTTTTTATTCTTTGCGAGTTCGATAACCTATAATTGAACGGTATAAGGTAACAGATGCCTGTCGGGTTAACATGTTATCGGTTGGAAGTGCAAAGTTTTATAAGCATTCTTTCGTAGATTTCTTTTCGACATGGGGCGATGTTGTTCGTGAAAAATGCCTGAAGTAGCAGCATTTTTCACAGGCTAGCCCATTTGGTACAAAAGGGCGCGAAGCACGTAAAAAATGTTATCATTATCATCATCGTACGAAACGCTATGTTAAGAGTAAAATGGCCAAATATGGGGGGGGGGGGTACTTTAGTAAAAAAACACACATATGGGCTTTAACAATGGGGAAATGATTGTATGGGTAATTTCCCTCCTCATTTCAGTGTTTTTTTATGGATCCCAGGTCTCGTTTATAAGAAAATGCGCGCAAAGCAGGCAAATAATATAGCTTTGCTTGTGTGTCACCAATTATCACCAATTATTTAATATAATACTAAAAGATTAACATAAATAAAACGCACAGAATGTACCCTAGCTGTATCTATACAAGTATTATGCAAAAGACAATAACATCTGCGCACATTTGTATTGGGGGGCGGGGCACAAGTAGTCACTTAAAGTAATCCACTTCCCGCTTACCATAGACTGCAGGATAGTGGCACCCAGAGGAAAGTACCTTGACACGGGCGTGTCAAGGGGAGGAGCCCAGTGAAGTTGATGGGTTACCAAAGAAGATTTTAAGGTCTTCCCACAATGCATTGCGCGAACGCCAGCCAACTAAAGCTTTTTTGACACGATGCATTTGTCGGGCTCTTAAGTTTTCAAAATAAGAAACTAATTGATAACTAATTGATTCATTGATGTTAACTAGAACCTAAGAGCTCCAACGATGAACGCGCGGATTGTGTGCATATGTCTATATAGGAACCGAGACAAATTGGAGACCAGAATTAGGGCATTTTGCTAAAACGCAATGCATTGTGCTTGCTGTTGTTTTAAAAATCTTCTTTGATGGGTTATAGCCTTTTTAAAAGTTTTAACTCTTAAAAATAAGATCGTCAATCCAAGACACTTTATTCAAAAATATTCACAATACTGTAATTACGCTTATTTGACATTTGTAATATATTTTAAGATACAGTTGTTTTGTTTT
This sequence comes from Ophiura sarsii, assembly GCA_035610835.1. Lineage (NCBI taxonomy): Eukaryota > Metazoa > Echinodermata > Ophiuroidea > Amphilepidida > Ophiuridae > Ophiura > Ophiura sarsii. The sequence goes on from CM069448.1 coordinate 33,831,728, forward strand.
GTGTCTTGCAAGGTTTTTTTTCAGTGACCCATGATTCCTTTCTGGGAACGCCGTTCCCGCGTTCCCGTGGATTTCGTAGCTCTGCTAACGGGATACATACAATAAGGTGTTTTTTTAAAAAGCAACGGAGCGTCTGCGAACGAGAGTGGCGTTTTATTTATGGATGTTGAGAGTTATTTCATGACAGGGCGAAAGGCTACATCGGCTTTTTGTGTTGTGTGACCTTAATCCGAAATAAACATAGCTTCAAAAGAAAATAAACACTTGTCTATCCCCGTCTTGATTATCTATGGGTAAGATAGCATGTACTTAACCTAGAACAAATCCTCTATTAACGGATTAAAGGATTATAGGTACAGCTTTATTACGTAACGCGGTCTTAACACTTGTCTATAACGAATGAATGTCTTACACCAAGGATAAGCTACCCATTTATAGTTGTTTGGTTCATCCATGGAATTGGTAGAGGGAGAAGGAATAACAACGAGATAACCTTATCCGATTATCTATTCGACTTTACAAAGGATTGGACATTGCTATGTACCCTATGTGTTGAATCATATTGCCGACACATTGCAATTGGAAATGTTTATTTATTAAATGTAATATAAACAAATGAAAACAAGTATAGCTCCTTGAATAACACAATACCGATAATATTGACCTGTTTTGACAAATTAAATATGACAACATTTTATCAATTAATAATATTAAATATTCCGCTTACATGCGGGTAATTAAATTGCTCGCAAATTATAGCTAAATTAATAAGACACACAATCAAATTTGCCATATTTGTGCCCCAGACTGCCCGTTCCTCAGTCATATAATGCATCAAAGACAATTTTATAAGCCAAACATACTCTGCCACAACTATCAAGTGGTCCATATAATTCAATATAGTTTTCTTTTTGAACTGATATGAGCAGGGACAAACACATCAGGATACTATCGCTATATCCTTTTAATGTATTAAGATTCATCAATGTTATTGTAACTGTTCAAAACTCCCGCCAATAGACACACTACTATTTCCATTGCTATACAAAAGTGACATTATCGCATCACGCTAAGCTAGGATTATGCTCTCTAATAAGATTTAAATAATAATCAATGTTAAAGATCGGAAATGTGATTGGGGCTTTAATCATGGATCATTGTTATTCCTTCTGTATCTACTATTTTTATGATTCATCACATCACAGACGAAAATAAAACTATCCTTCAAGTCACCAAGATTAAAACATAATTTGATACATTTGTCATAGAAATTAAACTTTGGGTCTTTCCCAAATAACAATTAAATTTTCCTTCACAGTCTTCTTGATATTTGTAAAATCATGTAATCATTACCATGATCATGGTAATGCGGACTGGCTACAAGGTGACTACTACACGACATATATGAGCGACGGGGGTGGGGTAACTAATTAAAATATATTAGTTTGGAAATCCATGATTATCATTTATCTTGAAATGTATCAAATTTAAAAAAAAGAACCAATCAAAATGTTAAAAAAATATGTTTTAAATATACGGACAATTGAAAGAGTTGTGCAATAATTGTTATGTGGTTGTTATGTTTAGAATATTTAACTTATTTTGCCCATATTACACCATTCTTAACACTTCTAAACTGTGTTATAATTGTTAATTAATTCCAATAATGGGCAAGAGCAAAATGCATGCAATTAAAATGTAGGGATATTTCCTACATTTTACATGATTCCTTAATCCGGTTTTGGAAATTTTGGATTGGGAAATAGTAACAGGTCTTCTAAAAATGACCACCGAAATATTTAATAATTATACAAAAATGCGGAAATTCTGTGCTGTCTTACCGCAACGATAAACCAGATAATTATGGGGACTATCTAATAAATTAAACAATAATACGATTCATGTTAGAATAGAATAGAACAACTGCGAAATGGAATCATCCATAACCATGGTGATATACTCAACTCATTCAACAGTATGCACTGAATTAATAGGTATATACTGCTTTATGATTACGGCGAAGGTCACAGGTTCAAATCTTAGAGCGTGTTTCTACTGGGGAAGAAACCCCTAATAAACGCTAAGTTTGCCCAGTAGAAAGAGGCAGAACCCGGCAATAATCGATATTTTTGGTAATCCCAAAAACCTTCACAAACCAGGTTTGGAACCGGCAACAATCGGCAATAAACCCAATAGAAACAGAAAGGCGATTCTTAGCGGTTTGCACCGTGAACCGTGTCACGCTGGGTTATACACATTATTGTGAAGCAATCTTTTTCAGGTGCGTTGGCATTGTTTGGTTTTACAAAAGGTCAAATTTCGTGGCCCATTGACTAGGATCGATAAACTTAGCGGTAACTTTTCGCAAGTAGAAACAGGGGGATTAAAAACTGACCGATTGAAACTTAGCGTTTATTAGCGTTTACTTTTTGCAGTGGAACTCAACAATTATATTCTTTTGTTTGGGTCAAACGATCAAAAGACCGCAAAACCTACGGGCTGTTATACCTGTGCACAAGTAAATAAGTTAAGGATTAAGAGTATGTTTAAACAATGTTACGTGTCATGTGATTATCTGTTTGCGGGAAAGTGTACGCCCACAGCACTTTTAAATTAATATAATATTGTCCATTACTAATCGTCTTGAAATGTATCAGTTCTTCTAAATATGACCACTGAAATATTTAATAAACATTAAATAAATGCGGAAATTAGAAACGATATGCTATTACCCCAATTATGCAATTTTATGTGGTTATCATGTAGATGATATTTAGTCTTATTATGGCCAAATGACACTATTCCTTCAAACAAGTCCAAAATGTGTTCTCATTGTTGACTTATTAAAGTTCTACAAGATAGGGTATAACTATTAGCAGAAAATATATACAACAGAAAATATTAGATGATCTACAGTCTAAATTTAGAGATTAACCTGGATGCAGATATTTTCTTTTTTCCAAATTTATTATAATTCCGGTTTAAGAATGGTGGATGGGAAATTGAAGGGAAAAGGGCTATATACTATATTTTGTATTTTTAGATTATTATTCAAATCTACATGGTGTTGGTTATACGAAGGACTATATAACTATAGTTAATCGCGCCCTTTTAGCATATACTACACATTGCCTTCTTGATTTTATCTAACTCATGTGGAGAGCGCGAAGCAGAATATGACTGGAAATATTCGAGGAACACAACAAACAGGTATGTAGAGCTATTAAAGGAAGCGTTCGAAAATCAATTGTTTAAATACATACAGTCCTCAAAATAAGTAACTGACCAGGTAATAACTATGCTCTCAAATCAAACACTGTAGCTCCTATGTCAAAATATTAAATTGTAAAGTTGTATGGAAATTTCTTTCCTTTATATTGAGATATTACACGTGAAGATTGAATGAATATTAACTCAGTTGTGTGCCTAAAACCAAAACAAAGTCCGTTTTACATTTTAACATTTTGTTCGCCTACACGCAGCCGCGGACTAGCAACACGCAGATTATTGATTAACTGGTAGTGGTAGCGACAACTCACGGGTCGATAGTAAGATGAGGATTGGGGATGCTCAATTGATCAATGCAGCCCATACTCATACCTGTCACAAGTGTGAAAATGTAAACTGCACTTTATTCAATCCTTTTCAATGTAGCGCTCTTAATTATTAAACGATGCAACCGCCCCCCCCCCCCCCCCCCCCCCCCCCCCCCCCCATATTGACGCCGTTTCGGTTGAGATTGGCACTGTCGGTTCATTTGACCATAGGAATCATGGAATTATGATGGTCAAAAGTACACAGATGACAAATTTTCGCGCGCTATGTTTTCCCAAAATGCAATATTCTTTGGTGCAAGCTTTAGAGCCAAAATGTTTAGAGCCAAAATGTAACTCAAAGTAGCTGGAGTTAAGAGTATAATCACCTGGTCAGTTACTTATTTTGAGGACTGTAGTAGAGTGGCGGCTCCTATAGACACTGTACTTATGCGTGGCACCCCTCTTGCTCACGACCTAAAAGAAACCAAAATAAGTTCATTGGATCTCATAATTATTATCGAGAACCACTAGGGGTGTGAGATTTGTTGTAGTGTCATATTTTAAAAGAAATAATTAATCTCAGCTGGGGATTATGTAAAATAATTTCGCTGAATATAGTATATTGATGTAATATGTCATCGATCCATTGACTACAGAAAATTCAATGTATTTTCACGGAAGCGTTGCCATCCACGATCAACGTCATTAAGCTTAACTGTACACCATCCTTTTTTATTTTGCGTATAATGCATTTTGTTTAGGCCAATGTTTAGCCCTACGTAGCTTAGATGTATACATAGTCAAGTTAAAAGCTATCTATTGTAGATAGCAGTCACGTAAACAATTATGTATATTCGGAACGTGACCTATAAAAATGGACCTTGGCATGGTAAAAGGCACCTTGGCATGGTAAAAGGCCCGGGGTAGGCCCTAAAAGGTCCAGTGTTATCTACGGTAGAATAGCAGCCTTGCAAGCCTCTTTATATATACACTTGATGTTTTAGACTTGCAATGCAATACTAATAATTGCTTACATTATACTGGCCTAATACCCTAGATTTATACATGAATTTGATTTACCTCTTTCGTCTTGATCAACCGGGGAGTCTGATTAGGCCTACACATCTGCAAACGTGTACTCAGTATGTCTGCGTCGTAAGTGCACGTAGTAGTCTAGCTTACATCAACCAGCCTGCATGTACATCATGATATATTGCTGGTTTGTTTTTGTAACATGTTCACCTCGCCGGATGTAAACCTGGGATGTATACAAAAGAGCCCCTATGTATTATATATTGTGTAGTATTAGGCCAAAAAAAAATAATTGTTTGGTTGTCCTCGACCGCCCGCACGTAATTTTAGGGCCGCACGAATATGTTTTTTATTTTTTAAAAGTTTTTATTTCATTTTTTTGAACAATTTGACAGCCCAAATGTATCGTTTTAATATACAACCTAAGTATTCGAACAGACCAACTCCGTTTCATCGGCAATCTAAACACTGCAACATCATCCCAGTACGCAATTCCATGTAACCAGTGGTTACACGATGTTCATTGTATAACATCGCACGGGCGTCGGGACTATTAAAAGGACTATAAACACAAAAATTCGCTGAACGTGCAATTAATGAATTTATTTTAAAAAACGTGTTATGAGAAAATATAAAAAAATGTATTTTGGGGTATATTTGTACAAGAAAATTTCGCAAAACAGCTTTATTATTAATTTCAACACCGTATAAAACATTTTTGTTCTGCATTTAGTACGAAAAATATAGGTTTTATTAATATTTTCATGCGTAAATTTCTAAAGCTTGCACATCAACTCAACGTTCTTTTAGGCAAAACAAGACAAGAATTGTAATGGCGACCTACGCTGTGTCTACCCCCCGGCCCCCAACTCAACACAAAAGTTGGTAACCATGACTGTTCTAAAAATCGCGGAAAAGGGGTATATTTTCGATTGTCAGCGCTGACACTTAGTGTCAGCGAAATCATGAAAATAGGGGGTATTTCATGAATTAGTCTCCGCGAAATTCGAAAAAAGGGTATTTTACGAAGAGAAAAAAACTAAAAACATCACAGTATGGATTTAATCATTTGATAGAACATGTTAACAATCCAGATACACCATTTGGGGTACACCAATTTATAACAAATGACCATAAACGCCTGTTACTGTTGGGAGCAACAAGTTTTTATCTATTTAATGTATGTATAAAGTGTCTTTGAAAAGGGGTGTTTGAAATTATAGTTATTGAAAAGCAAAAAAAGGGGGTATTTTTCACTCCAATTTTGTCCTCGTTTTTGCCAAAAAAGGGGGGGGGGGGTAAAATTGTTGAAAAATCCTTGCAAAGGGGTACTTTGAAAATATGAAGAACAGTCATGGTTGCCAACTTTTGTGTTGAGTTGGGGGGCCGGGGTCTACCCATCGCGACGCTCGTTTTAAAAATGTTACTTGACCGAGTTTGCAGTGTTGCAACTCATTCAACAATAGTGGAGGTTTACATAACCGACATTGAGAACGTGGGGAACTATGCAGAGCTTCACTACAACACTACAATACCTGGGACTGAGTTCCCATTGAATTTAAAAATTAAAAATAAAAATAAAAATAAAAATAAAATAAAAATCCGCCCGCCCGCACCTCAACTCTCAGCTGTGTGGAGGACAACCAAACAAATTTTTTTTTGGCCTTATGGGATGAACGCTTAGGCTGCTGTGACTAGTTCTTTAACATAAATTATTTATTCACGTTAACAATAATTGGCGTAACACACAGGACTATATTATTGGAGGACAATGGTATTGTCACTGCTGTAAAAGCCACTATAGTATATAGTCCTCTATGGCTATTATTCCTCCGGACTATATCTCCGTTCACACCTTTTCTCATAGATTAGGTTATGGGCATGTTAAGCTAATGCCGTCATTATTTAGTCAAAATGACCACGTCGTGCCAGCCAGCAGGGAGGTCACGCTGCGTGTCAGATTTTGTTATACGCAAGACAACAATGGAGTATCAGTGACTGCGATATTTGCTAGAAATAGCTTCGGAAAATGGTCTATTTGGGCATCTCAAAAACTGAGAAACGTGTTAAAAATCATGTAGAATTTTAGAGGAGGGTCATTAACATCTGCAGAACGGTAAAATGTATAGTATTAAACACGTTTTGTGACCAAATTTATGTCGTAAAATGTTGAAAAATTCACGTTTTGAAAATATGTGGTCTTCGAAATTACAGGAATCCTAACTCATTCTAAACCTCACCAAATCATGAAATGAACCCTCGTCTACAAAAAAGTCCATGTACGTATTGCTCTATCTGCTTGGAGATAGCGAAGACCACGCAAACATCATAGCTTCATACAACGGAACGAAATCCGCCATAGAGATTACATAGCGAAACTCGTAGAGATTTGCACTGCAGTCCTCTGTGTAGGGGGTGTTGACAAAAGCAAGGTCCTTTGGCTATTGTGTTTGTGCATGTTTATGACGACTGACCCCGTTTAACAATCTTCATAGCTTTCATATAGGGCTTAGGTGACCTAACTATTGACTGGTGCTACCAACAGGGTCACCAAGAAAATGATGTGCTATTTATGAGAATTCCTCACATGCATGATTGATTCATCCTGTATTCCGCTTCCAGTTTAACCCTCGTCCTCCTATGGGGGTGGGGGGGGGGGGGGGGGGGAGTGGCAAGAATTTTCGCCGATTGCACTAAAACGCAAAGGACAGTGACCTAGGGCGTCTAGGTGATCGCTTTTACATCTCCCAGGCCCGTAAGACACTTTTTTCAAAGGGGGGGCGTTTTCAACAACAAACAAATTGCGAGTCAAATATGCGCGCGCAAATTTTCGAATTTGCACCTATCTTTTGCACGATCGAGGTACATTTTGGCTCTAAACAAGCTTGTAGCAAAGAATATTGCATTTTGGGAAGACAAATGCGCGCGTAGCGCGCGAAATTTTTTCCATCTGTGTACAAATTTTCGGGAAGATTTTCAAAGGGGGGGCGATCGCAACCGTCGCCCCCCCCCCCCCCATCTGACGGGCCTGTCTCCTGCCTTCATTTTGAAGAGAAAAAAAGTAAGGATACCACCAATACCCGGGGGTAGGGGTAAGCCGTCAAATTTAAGGGTAAGGGGGGGGGGGTTGACTTCGATTTTTTTTAAATCGCGATTTGGAACTTTTTTGGCGAACATTTCAATGTTGGCCTATATATTTCACTGTACGGACGAATACGGCGGGATTTTGAGGGCGGCCATGTTTGGGGACGTCATTGTGACATCATGCGGGAGATGTTTGTACTTGTTTTGGTATGTATAGCTATACCATGGTACTCAAATAAGAATACTCTGCATCAATGCACCCACCCCCCCCCCCCCCCTTCCCCTAGTTAACAGTGTTATAAAAACGTATCAGGAGGACGAGGGATAACAGAGACTTTGCCGGCGAGGTCCGTCCAAGGATCCGTAGGCATCTCATGGTGTTATACAGTCTAAGGAAAAGCTCCTTGACACGGGTGAAGGGGAGAAGCTCCTTGGCGGGTCAAGGGGAGAAGCCCAGTGAAGTTGATGGGCTTTACATGTAGTCTTTTTGTGATTGTCAATCTAAGACACTTCATTAATAATTACTGATTATGCAATATGGCATTTGTAGATGGTCTCATTACACCTCAAATAGGGGTTGACAAACTTTGTGGGTTTGTATTTATATTGTTTCTTCCTATATAGGCCTACATATTTGTAATTATTTCCTCCCAGGCAACCTTATCTCAGATTGTAAATTGATCATATCGTGCGACTAGAATCACAGATTCGACACTTTGTTCGCTGGTTACTTATTATAATATTAAATTGGTTTCGATTACTGTTTGCCTCTATGTCTACACTTAGGTATCGTGGTGTGCATCATGATTATTCTGCAAGTAAGCACAATACAATGTGCTCCGTGTATTCAACAAGATTCAACCAATGATATTTCTACACTCTATAGTGACACGCTGACATTATTAAAAACATATTTGTCATATGTAAGTATTTTCAGAGAAATTGTTTTAAAAATATTGCTGTATGTGTTCTCTTTGTTCACCCTTTTCGTACGAAATTGTAGGAAGAATATTGGTGGAGGCCTATGCAGCAAATATGCCCAGAAAAACTGTCAATCGGGACTAAGTTGGGAGATCATCCGATGAAAAGACCATGCGCTACTAGTATATTAATTGTGATTAAACTGTGTGATTGATTCAGCAAAAATCTTGGCCATCAATTCAGAGTATACTGAATCGCCGGCATTATGACGAGATGCATATACATGTACCTAACCAAAACAGCCGGCCTTCAATACCAATATTCTGTAAAAGCAAATATTTCCCACGGAATTTGACACTGCCTCATTCATACAGATTGAGAGGACATTTTTAACGTTACGATGTTTTAATTAACCAGACCTAATGAAAATAAGGTTGTAGCAAATCCAATTTGTCTATGGAATGTCATTGATTTCTACAGATTCTGATATTATCTGATTATTAAATGGTGCAACGGACATCCGCGGTGCGCAATACGTCACCCCGACCTCACAGCTCTGATTGGTTAGCGGTATTTTGTGAGTTTTCAAGAATGCGTGCGCAGCCTGATCGTGGTGCGCCCGCGTATGTCGAAATGTGGCCAGGAGATTATGTGCCGTGGATCCATTATGTCCTGCAACAATCAGCTGCCAACGTTGAGTTATTAGTCTATTGTTGACGACGCGATTTTGTTTTCCCTTGTAAAGAGGATGCCCGGAGAGGATGTCAATCTCGTGTGCAATTCCTATGGCAAAATGTCAGCCATATACAAAGCCAAGAAAATCACGTTTAACGTCATGTGACTGCGTGGTTCACGAAGGAGAAAAAATGTTTGCAGGCACGTTTCTGCTTCGAAATGCTATTTTAGCCGTATATATTTTCTTACATTCTAGAAAAGAAGCTTACCAAAGTCCGTGTTCTTGACCACTTATAGAAGAAAATAAACAGTTTAGCCTTGCATTGTAAAGATCAACGGTATATCCTAGCTCCTACTATAAAAAAAGAGGATGTGCAGTGACTCTATCGTACCAAAAATATTACATATCTCAGCTTGAGAACTGACTGGTTAATTGTTTTGGTTTGTTTTACGGATAGGTGAATGACAACAACGACTCTTTTGATATTTCTGAATTGGAAGAAGTGGTGATTGATGACGTCATAGTTCCAGATGGACATATTTCTCCAAATGCAGGCAACATTTTCTCATACAATGGAACGGTAAGAGACAGTTAAATACTTATTTGCTTTGCTTTTTTTTTCGTTACCCATAATATAGCTTTAAAGATGTTGTCTAAGTCTAAACTTAGTACTATTGATTAGGTAATTCATAAATAGGCCTAACTTACCTTTTGTTACGTCATTTTTACCGATCCTTCCCCATTGCAAATCAATCTGGTCGTATCTTGCACACGGACCACTAACATGTCGCATCAATTCCGCGCTCGTGTAAATTCGCCCTGTGTCCGTAGCATTTACGCGAGCTTGGTTCCTCAATAGAACTTGATAGGCATTCTGAGCAGGATGTGTTTACGCGGAATGGCTCTACGTTATTTACCGTTGCTTATGCATGCGTAGCATGAACGGACGGGATTTTATTTGTACGTAACGCGTGTGTTCATGTTTTGAATATAATCGCAAATTCGCAATACATTTGTTCCTTTTCTACTAACGCAGCAAACACGTCAACTTCTTCAACGGCATTACACAGCCTTACAATCCTACCTCACGGTAATTGACAGCATTTTGACCAATCACACACTAGACGATGATGATACACACCAAAACCAGACAATAAGCGATGAGGCTCAACAGTTTTTGATTCAAATCAGGACACTAATGGGAGATTGTCTATGCAAGATCAGAAGAGTGGTAAGTCGATCTGGGTAAATAAGTTCCCATGTAATGAGTTTGATCGTAAATTTTATATGGAATGAGGAGCAAATAAATTTCAGGAGCGATATTCTAATTGTTCGTGTGGTTGGTTTCTCGTACGGTACATGTAGTAGAGATTATAGTTTGTATAATGTACAAACAATAAAGTAGGAAGATTCTGTATCTATAATTGTAATAAGGGTTAAGAGAACTAATGTTTCGTTTACCGCGTATGAGAATGTGGTTACCACTGAATTCAAAATGACTTCAGCTATACATGTGTCAAAATCTAATTACCTTAATTAAGCAGCATAACAATGTATGCCTTTTCGTCTGATCACAACGTATTTTTCGGGAAATGCGCGTGGGCATTCGCGTATTGTACCCACAAAGCAAATGATATAATTACAAAATTCATATTTGCTACTTATTTTTTTAAATAAGGCGTGGTTACTTATAACATCAGACCGCGTATTCTCATGCTAAACGCGGATTTAGCTTAGAACAGTGACTAACTAAACTCTTGTCTAAATTAAACACGAGTCTATCTTTTAAACGACGTGTTTAACAGAACCCGCTTATACATTTTTGAATCTGGTTCCCAGAGTGGTTGTGCGTTCACTGTATACAGATATTCAGATGGGTTAGATCAGGCCGGTTATAATATGTGCTTCTGTACGCGATTACTGACTTCCCTGTTGGGACGAGTCTGCTAAAACAAAAACAAAAAAAGTAAACACCCTAACAAACAAACAAACAAACAATAGATATCGACCAAATGTCTCAAATGCACGTGTATTTTTAAGACTACATGATCTGCACATCAGCTTGCACCGTTCACGATTGCGTAATCATCCAAAGCATACAGTTGGTGTATTTGATGTATGAGTTTTAAAACTACCCCCATACCCATCTTTAAAGTTAGCCACTTTTCAGTTAGTTATACGCGTTAAGCTAAAAAAAAATCGAGAATTGCGTTTAGTTGGGTTTTTTAATTTGACTTAAAAAAGTCAAATTTAAACGCATGTTTAACTTAAAATGTGTTTAAATACGTACCAGAATACGGACCCACACGTACCAGTATCATCAGTGTATTCCCTGGTACCATGTATCTGTACATGCCTGACTGCGTTCGATAGCCCACCATATACAATAAAAATCAATGCCAACATTCACCAATTATTACACATTTTCGTAAGATTTTTTTTATTATTACATCATTACATGTCTATAAACGATATATGTTGCTTAAATCATTAAGATCATTGTTAAATTGCAGTATAATTGATTTGAAAACAATTCTCAGCAAACTACCCATTAATAGAAACCCGGTATAAAACCTATGGCCCCAAACTGAGCGCAAGAAAGACCCAAGTCCAAAATCAATAAATTGATCGATATCGCTTAATACAACATTTTTGTCCAAAAATCATATATCATGTGAATGCTAAAACTATAACCTAAAATATTGTCAATTTCCATTGCAATAGCACGTTTTGGTAAATTTCTACAATATTTTAAAAACTGTAAATGTCTGTATCTCAAAATAGCAAATATGGACTTAGGTCTTTCCTGCGCTCAGGTCTTCATATGTAATGTTTCGTTACAAGCAAATGTTATAAAAGGTTGTTGACCTATTGCATAATTTCGGTACCGATTTTTAATAACCAAACACAAAATCACATGATCAGGAAATTGTGTGTGTTACACTGAAAACTTAAACTAGTCAGGCACAGGCTGGACTAACTTTAAACTAGTCGAGCAGGTTAGTCAAGCCTGCTGGATAGGTTAAGGTTGGTGTCAACCCTGTTTGGCGCCAAATTATCAAGCACTGTAACTTTTAAATTATAAATGTGATGTACATAAAAGTATACATTTTTTGTAATGAAATGAGTCAGAGAATCCATTTTTGGTATCAAATTTTACTAAAATTAGTGTTTTTTACATTTTTGCCCAAAAATCACCTTTTTGGCGCCAAACATTTTCAGACAACCTAACAATATCAGTTTTTGATTAAAAATTCCAAAATTTCACCAAAATCATCTAAAGTCAATTATCTAGGAGCGAATTTTTTTTTTTGGCTTAAAATTTGTTTGTTTTGAAAATATTGACCAAAAAGTACCAAAAATGAGATTTTTGAGATAAAAAACATTTTTTTGGCACTTTTTGGTCAATATTTTCAAAACAAACAAATTTTAAGCCAAAAAAAAAAATTCGCTCCTAGATAATTGACTTTAGATGATTTTGGTGAAATTTTGGAATTTTTAATCAAAAACTGATATTGTTAGGTTGTCTGAAAAATGTTGACGCCAAAAAGGTGATTTTGGGGCAAAAAATGTAAAAATCACTAATTTTAGTAAAATTTGATACCAAAAATGGATTCTCTGACTCATTTCATTACAAAAAATGTATACTTTTAGGTACATCACATTTATAATTTAAAAGTTACAGTGCTTGATAAATTTGGCGCCAAACAGGGTTGACACCAACCTTAAGGCCGACTTGATTAGCTTAAGGTTAGTCCGGCTCAGCCTGACTAGCTTGATATGTTCTGCTGGACTAGTCTGAGGCTGGACTAGCTTATGTTAGTCAAGCTGGCTTGAATAGCTTTAGGTTAGTCAAGCTGGCTGGGCTAGCTTTAGGTTAGTCAAGGCACTGAGATAAAATATCAAAGGCGGCATACAGATAAGACGTACGTCATCGCCGGTCCGGTTTTGCTAGCCAATCCAGACGTAATTTGCCGTAGTTATTTCATTGTGTGGCCATATTGTGTACATCATAGTGTTTGCCAACATCTGCAGACTATTTTATGCTCAATTTTGTTTGGAATGACGACTCCGAGTAGGAAAAAACTAACTGTAAAGAACGACGGTAGCGCGGGCATTTCGAACGCTAACGGGTCAGCCATGGCTGACCAGTCCACTACATCTAACACTGTAGCCAGCAGCCCCGCCAACAACATGGTCAATATGAGTGCTATTGAACAGACAGCAGAGCAATCACCCGTGGCGAAAACCAAGTACTGCTACGCAACGTGAACAATTTGAGTCAGGCGGGATCTACTATATGGTTTGAGCTGGACTAACCTTACGTTGGTCGAGCCAAGCCGGACTAAACCTTACGTTAGTCAAGATGGACACCATCTGGACTAACTTAAAGCTAGTCGAGCGACTAGCCTAAACTAGTCCAGCGATTAGCCTAAACTAGTCCAGCTTAGGACGGACTAACATCAAGCTAGTCGAGCGACTAACGTAAAGCTAGTCCAGCAATGCTGGACTAGGCTAAAGCTAGTCAAGATAGGCATCATCTGGACTAGCTTTAAGTTAGTCAAGCTGACCAGTTTAGGTTTTTAGTGTAGGTGCCGTTTGCCCTACAGTATATGTAATGTTTCGTTACAGGCAAATGTTATAAAAGGTTATTGACCTTTCGCATAAAATCAACAATCATACTGTGCCTGACGCTTAAAAAATTTAAAGTTACAAGGATGCCAACAATATCATTTTCATCTCTTCATTAGCGGTTATGTCCCGTTTGATGTTATGTCTCTATTGTCTATAGAGGGCTTGACATGAGACCTTTTCACCCCGTACATGTATGAGCCACAATAAAAACACTATTTAAATATTGTAATCGTTATTTTCTCTTACATTCAATATTTTTACAGATAGTGAGCTATGGCAATATTCAGCAGGAGCTGGCTACGATATCTACAACAGTTCACCATGACATTGCGGGTGTAATACGGGAAACGGGCTTGTACTGCAGTACATTAAAAGGCGATATAAGGGCATTGAAAATAGTGCACGACTGAAATACTGAGCAGACCACAATATCCCCAGCCTAACATCCTCCTGGAGTATAGACGTACGACAACGACATCCTATTACAAGTCACGACATCAATAACATGTACTATGTGCTGATTTTGTTGGCGCCATTTGTAAACCTGCTTCAGAAGGCTTCGAAACAGACTGGCACATATGCTAGGCCCGATAATCTGACACAGTGGATATCAACACGAGACTGACCGTATTTAAGTACACATTAACATGTATAAGCACATGTTGTGATTGTTTTGCCAAACTGTTTCTTGACTTTTTTGAAATCCAAAATGGATTTATGGCTGTAAGAAACAACATTTGAAGCATTTTTTAAAAATCCCAAACAGCATTCTTATGAAATTTTTAATATAATAATATCAAACTATATTGTTATTGCTTTTACATTTAATGATATCAAATTATATTGTTTTTTACATGTCACAGATATATGTTAACGTAATTTACCTTTTTTCGCACTTCTTTCTTTTGCTGCTGATGACTATGTAAAGAGATTTAACCCATGGTTGAAAATAAATATTATGATAAGAGGTTCAGTAAGCCATATTTGTGTCTACACATGTGATCAAGCAAAATGAGTCGGAAGTCGCGAGTATTAATTTTTATATAAACCAAACAAAGGATACCGACTTTCTCTTATTTTCTTTTGTTTGTAAAACCCTTTATTTGAGCAAATCTTTGGAAATAATTTCCATTTGTAATGGGTCTTTCTACATTATGTTGCATTTCAAATGGCAAAGATAATAAAGTAGAAAACTTTTTGCTTGATCGCATTGATAGTCATGTTGGACTGAACACGAAGTTGATACCAGTTTTAGTATTGCATATCCATAACATAATATCAGGAAGTATATCTTGTATTTTGAGAGGTTTTTGTAATCGTATTCTATTCCGTCCAGTACTACTCGTAATTTTGAACCTCCTTAATATTGTGCTTGTGTGAGATTTCCATTTTGTAAATATTAAAGCATACGATGAGTAATTTTGATTTCTACATTTATTCATGTATTTGTATAGTATTTTAATATAATAAGAGATATGTACATAATGGACTTAAGTTAAACTATTTTATAATAGAGGTAAACCATTATTAAGTATTTTAAGTATTTAGTACTAGGACATATTGGATAGTGTTATTATTAAACGAGAAATAAAAACAATCGCTTGTGTATCAATCTTTTCGGAAATACTGTCCAATCCAGAACCATACGCTGCAGTTTTCAGTTCTCGTCTTAATATATAAGTTCTCTTAAAATATAAATGAAAATAAAGTATTGGCCTGCCGCAATACCGAGTGAGTCAAAATATTTCAGGTCCCGTGTTTAAAAAAAATCAATAAAAATGCTACTTGATTAAATATATCAGGTTTTTAAAAGTTGAATATCATTTTTTAAAACCTTGTTTCAGAATGGTGAAATGTTCATGATAATATAAATTACAAATCGCAAACCAGAAACATAGCATATTTACGAAACAGCGCACATAGTGCTCCACAAAATTCATGGTTTACAATATACTGTAGCCAAGTTGGATACATTGCAGTCGCCTAATTGTTATACACAAATCTCAAAGAAATCTTCAAAACAAATTCAATTTGATCTATCATTAATGAAACAATAATTGTAGGTTAAATATAAACACATAAGCTCCACAATGCACATCAAATATATTCTTCATCAATACCAATTTCACAATGGAGAAGTTTGATTTCAACACTTTTGGAGAAATGCACATATCCTCCATAAGGAATAATCGATTTGAAATAAATGAAAATTAGTTCATAATTATAGAGCTTATAATAATGTACCTTTCATACGTCTCATTGAATCTATCCATTTATTCTTGTTTTCAAGGGCTATAAATAAAAGAATTAGGGACCCGAATATTTCGACTCACCCTGCATGTGTGTAAAATGCATTGAACCATCATACATGTATATAGTGTGTTAAAATGTCTTGTTTAAAATGTATTCATTTTTTGTTGAATATTCAATTTTATTATGAAACTGTTTTGCTGATATATCGTAGGCCTAAAATAGTACCAGATTTATAACGGTCCGAATGTATAATGCCAAGACGTGAAATACGGTATCATATTAAATCTTAATTTCGAGAAAAAGAACGACGTACATTACCTAATTTTTCCATTATAACAATACAATATTTTTCTAATGCCATAAATCATTCAGATATCATTAAAGGCATATTATGTGATCTTTTCCAGGGGGCGACCTCTATTCACAATTTTTGTTTAGTTTTTAGAAAGTAGATTTTCTTACAGATTTACATTTCTGATCATAGATCATGAATATATTCTGAGTTACAGAGCGATACGATTCCTAATTATTTCAAAATCATGGTTTTAGAGTGAATTTTGAATGAAAAATGAACTGTCCTGCTAGCAGGACAGTTAATTTTCACTCTTTAAAAAGGGATGTTGGCTTCTTACAGACCACATACTTTTTGAGAGTAACCAGCGAAACGCTTTGGCGTGAACTTGGAATAGTACGTGCTCTCCTAGGGCATTTCTAAGCTATTTCACAGCTCAAAAAGTGTATAATTTTGTTTTATATTTCAGAATATTTTCAAACTGTAGTTATGTAGATATTTGCTTCATGTCCATGTGAATGTAAATTATGATGTGATATTAATTATGATAAAATTGGTATCACACTTGTTTAAGTTAAGCAAAGTTTGTCAGGATAATATTGATGATGTTTTATTGTATTGATTGATTTGGAATGAAGTTTACTCAGTACCCTATAGTGCACCATTGATGCAAATTTTAATTATTTTCAGTACATATTTACTCGTAGAATTCTACCAACAAATGTTTTTCTATTTAAAATTGATAAGGTTAAAAGTGATAAATATACTTTTTTTTTGTAAAAGTGCGAGAAGAAAACTGTTAAACATTTAATGTGGTTGTGTGAATTAGCTTCTTCCTTAGTAATCAAATGGGCACATTATTATTTCTTATATCAATGTTTGTCTTGGATATTATGAGGTAAGCAATACCAAGTGAATAAATATGATTATCATCTTGGTTAAAAGGTTTATCTACAATTGTCGAGTTCAAGAATCGAGTTTGGTTTTTCAAAATTTTAAAAAGTGCAAAAAGTTGAAAAACAAATTGCTATGAGTATAAAAGGAAAGCTGGGAGGTCATATTCAAAAAAGTGAGTCTTTATTGTAAAATAATTCTTTATTTATGACTGTATTTATTTTTTAACTTTGTCATTACAATGTGTGTTTATTGTGTATGTATATTGTCTATTTATGTTGATAGCTTGTAAATAAAGACCCTCACGGGCATGAAAGTTTTAAAAAAGATGTGACTCTATGGAATTGGTTTTGGAAAAGTGTAAATTGTTTTCCAGTATCGAGCGAGTATCGGGCGATACTGGTACACTTGCTACCAGTAGTGATATGTCCTAGTATTGAACGATACTGGTACATAATTGTATTCCAGTATCGCCCGATACTGGAACATTTTACGGCCGAGTGCACCAATGACGGGTAGCTGAAGAATAGCGCTACCTCGCTAGTAACTGTAGCATAACTTACTAACGATGTAATTCTTAGAGCATTACTGGCGAGTAACACCAGAATAGCAATTAGCGAGGTAACTATCCACATTAATCAGCATCGTCACCTTACAAAATTAATTGGCGCATATGCCAAGTGTTAACCTATAGTTTACTGTAAAATTCTGACGTGAATGGTCCTCCGTCGTGGGGGAACCCAAATTTATTACCAAAAGATGGCAAATACATACCTAAATACAAATTCACCTTATCCCACGTTCGCTGGTGACCCTTTAAATGAGTAATTCCATCCCAGAGTTTGACTAAAAGCCCTGTATAATTGAATGGGGCATTTCCTAATTCTACAAAAAGAGGGCGCTATTTTCTCAATTGCCTATTATAGTTTAGCATGCCAGTTTAATAACTTTAAATGGATAAACAATACATTTTGAGTACATAGATTCCATAAAATAAGTTGTTTTATAACACTCTTGATAAAATATTATAAATGTAATTCTAACATACAGTTTTAAATGTGCATTTTTGTTACAGTTTGACACCTAAGCTAAATAAAGTACTTAAAGGAATAATTTGGACTTAAAGCTGCTAACAAATAAAGAAAATAAAGGCACAATGGAGTTACAAGTGGGCACTTTTCTCAATTTTTGGATTTTGTATTTTTATTTGCCTCTTACATTTGCTAGTTGCTTAATGTATCAGGCGATGCTGGAATAAATCAGCAAACTAGTTTGACATGGTCTATGACATTAGAGACAATTTTATGATGACAAATAGGGTAAAATTAAACATTAAAGGGGCATTGAGGTCGTAATTTAACATGGTGGTATAGAATCAGATGGTGATTTAGTACTTTATTTAGCCTAAGGTGTCAAACTGTAACAAAAAAGCCGTGATAACTTTCTTTTGCCGGCATTATGACGAGATGCATATACCTAACCAAAACAGCCGGCCTTCAATACCAATAATCTGTACAAGCAAATATTTCACACGGAATTTGACACTGCCTCATTCATACAGATTGAGAGGACACTTTCAACGTTATGATGTTTTAATTAACCAGACCTAATGAAAATAAAGTGGTAGGAAATCCATTTTGTCTATATATGGAATGTCATTGATTTCTACAGATTTTGATATTATCTGATTATTAAATGGACGCACGTCACATCAGTTTGAACTCGCGTAAAGTTCAACCTCACCCAAAAAAACGGTGCAACGGACATCCGTGGTGCGCAATACGTCACCTCGACCTCACAGCTCTGATTGGTTAGCGGTATTTTGTGAGTTTTCAAGCATGCGTGCGCAGCCTGATCGAGGTGCGTCCGCGTATGTCGAACTGTGGCCAGGAGATTAAGTGCCGTAGATCCATTATGTCCAGTAACAGACAACGCTGAGTTAGTCTATTGTTGATGACGCGATTTTGTTTTCTATTGTAAAGAGGATGTCAATCTCGTGTGCAATTCATATGACAAAATGTCAGCCATATACAATGCCAAGAAAATAACGTTTAACGTCATGTGACTGAGTGGTTCACGAAGGAGAAAAAAAATGTTTGCAGGCATGTTTCTGCTTCGAAATGCGATTTAGCCGTGTATATTTTCCTTACATTCTAGAAAAGAGGCTTACAAAAGTTATTCTTGACCCACTTATAGAATAAAATAAACAGTTTAGCCTTGCATTGTAAAGATCAACGGTAGATCCTAGCTCCTACTATAAAAAAGAGGATATGTGCAGTGACTCTATCGTACCAAAAATATTACTTACAATATTACATATCTCAGCTTGAGTACTGACTGATTAATTGTTTTGGTTTGTTTTACGGATAGGTGAATGACGACAACAACTCTTTTGATATTTCTGAATTGGAAGAAGTGGTGATTGATGACGTCATAGTTCCAGTTGGACACATTTCTCCAAATGCAGGCAGCATTTTCTCATACAATGGAACGGTAAGAGACAGTTAAATACTTATTTGCTTTACTTTTTTTCATTACCCATAATATAGCTTTAAAGATGTTGTCTAATTCTAAACTAGGTAATGTTGATTATGTGATTCATAAATAGGCCTAACTTACCTTTTGTTACGTCATTTTTACCCATCCTTCCCATTACAAATCAATCTGGTCGCATCTTGCACACGGACCACTAACATGTCGCATCAATTCCGCGCTCGTGCAAATTCGCCCTGTGTCCGTAGCATTTACGCGAGCTTGGTTCCTCAATCGAACTTGATAGGCATTCTGAGCAGGAACTGATGTTTACGCGGGATGGCTCTACGTTATTTACTGTTGCTTACTCATTAGGCTACAAGGCCCGCTTAGCAGCGCTATAAATTCATGTAAATTGGTGCCCTAAAAACCGGCACCAAATTTAAATATTCGCCTTCCATCAAAGCTGGTTGGTATATGACATAATTCTCGTGTGCAACCAACCGGCTGCAACATAATGAAAACTCACCCATGCAGTTAGCAAGTAGTACCGCTCGTACACGCCCCGAATTTAAATATGATTGCCTGGTTGTACACGCGCACTGGGCAATCTTCTCGTAGTAATTGATAACAATAGGTTTACCAGACCGAATTAATAGCGCTCCTAAGCGGGCAATTTATGTCATGTTATGCACGCGTAGCATGAACGGACGGAATTTTATTTGTACGTAACGCGTGTGTTCATGTTTTGAATATTATCGCAATACATTTATTATTGTCCTTTTCTCCTACTAACGCAGCAAACACGTCAACTTCTTCAACGGCATTACACAGCCTTACAATCCTACCTCACGGTAATTGACAGCATTTTGACCAATCAGACACTAGACGATGATGAAACCACCAAAACCAGACAATATGCGATGAGGCTCAACAGTTTTTGAATCAAATCAGGACACTAATGGGAGATTGTCTATGCAAGATCAGAAGAGTGGTAAGTCGATCGGGGTAAATAAGTTCCCATGTAGTGCGTTCGATCGTTAATTTAATATGGAATGAGGAGCAAATCAATTTCAGGGGATGTGCGATATTCTAATTGTTCGTGTGGCTGGTTTCTCGTACGGTAGTAGAGACTAGTTTGTATAATGTACAAACAATAAAGTAGGATGAATCTGTATCTATAATTGTAGTAAAGGGTTAAGAGAACTAATGTTTCGTTTACCGCGTATGAGAATGTGGTTACCACTGAATTCAAAATGACTTCAGCTATACATGTGTCAAAATCTAATTACCTTAATGAAGCATAACAATGTATGCCTATTCGTCTGATCACAAAGTATTTTTCGGGAAATGCGCGTGGGCATTCGCGTATTGTACCCACAAAGCAAATCATTAGAAAATTCATATTTGCTTCTCTTTTTCTTCCAATTAGGCGTGGTTACTTAAAACATCAGACCGTATTCTCATGCTAAACGCGGTTTTATCTTAGAACAGTGTGACGTTTCGCCTTCTCTCGTCACTGGGGCAACTAGTCCTCAAAGATAAAGCACTCGCTTCCTTTCATCATGCTTATAAACTATCAATCTTTATTTATTTACACGTCGACATTTATAGCGACTATCTTGGTCAGCGCTCCAATCATTCTGAATCTATACAGTAATTACACAAGCGTGAGTGCAGAACTCGAATCAACCGAGTGGGGGCGCCAATCATGAATTATATCCGTGACAACAGTGAAACTAAACTCGTGTCTAAATTAAACGCGAGTCTATCTTTTAAACGACGTGTTTAACAGAACCCGCTTATACATTTGTGAATCTGGTTCCCAGATCAGAGTGGTTGTGCGTTCACTGTTCACTGTATTCACTGTATACAGTATTCAGTTTATTGTGGCCCAAATTAGTTACAATAGATATAGACCAAATGTTTTAAATTGACTTGACTTAGGGCGGATGATTTTTCCGAACCACAATGCCTCTCCAGATCTTCCTATCCAACATAGCTGTCTTGATTTCTTCCACCTGCAGTCCTGAATCACGTTTGAGTATGTCAATGTAGGTAAGGGCTGGTCTACCACGCTTTGGGATCCAATGTATAAGTTTGTGTACTAGCTCCTTGGACCCTCTGAAGCAGTGTCCAGCAAATCTTGCTCTACGTTCTCTGATCTTGTCCGAGACTTTTGGCATGTCCCCATACAGGTCCTTATTTGTCACATGCTGACTCCAGTTGATGTTGAACACAGATCTTAGCATCCTAGTGTAGCATCCATCCAGTTGTTTACCAAGCTTTGCGGTGACTGTCCATGCCTCACATCCATAAAGTAGGACGGTTTCTACTGTAGCTATGAACAATCTTTCTTCGAGCTTTCTGGATAATGATTTAGCCTTCCATAGCTGACTAAGTTTGCCACAAGCTCTCCATGCAGCTGCTTTGCGTGTTTTGATGTCCTTTTCAGTGCTGTTCATCCAGGCTCCAAGGTATTTGAAGTCTTCCAGTTTATCAAGGCGCATGCCTTCGCTTGTGGTAATTACAGGTACTTGCGTCTGGTTGAAGGACATGTACTTCGTCTTTGCAGCGTTCATTTTGAGCCCAACTCTTCCCACTGAAGTCTCCACTCTGTTGAGTAGTGATGCGCTTGAGACACTTCCTTAGACAGCAGTGCAATGTCGTCAGCAAAGTCTAAGTCTGTTAATACGGTTGGTCCTATTCTTCTGCTTCTTCTTTTTGTTAGGTGGAATCCTAGCTCTTCTTCTCTGCCATCTATATATGGCCTCTCTTAGGGCATAGTCAAGAACAATGACAAAAAGATATGGAGCCAGGGTGTCTCCTTGTAGTACTCCAGCCAGTATCTCAAACACTTCTGTTTCTCCATCTGGTGATATGACCTTTGCCTTGGTGTCTTTGTATATGTCTGCTCTCGCATTTGTAAGCTGATCGGGTACACCATAGGCTTTCAATATTTGCAGCATTCGTCCCGTATGTATTGTGTCAAGCGCTTTCTTGAAGCCGATAAAGTTTATGATGGCTGGCAGGTTATTTGATCTTATTCCCTCAATAATTCTTCGAAGGGCAAGTATATGACCTACAGTGGTACGTCCTACTCTGAAGCCATTTTGATTAGCTCTTAGGTGGACGTCGAGCTCCGGTCTAATTCTGTTGAGTATCATCTTGTTGTATAGCTTGGCAACAATTGAACTCAGGCTTATTCCACGGTAGTTACCCCCAAGCTGAGATCACCTGATTTCGGTATTGGTACTATGTTGAGAATGGACCACTGTTCTGGCTTTTTCCCGTTCAACAAGTCATCATTGCAGAAGTCGAAAATGATGTTATCCAAATCACATATTTTGAGCATCTTCCCCACAGCTTTTCCCTTCTACTAGTGCCTTCTTATAGCCTTCTCATATTCCTCCAAGTCAAAGGTTCCTACTTTAATGTTGAGATCTGATAGTATTGGAGCAATTTCTTCATCCTCATTACTTATATGTGGTGGGCTCCCAAGTAGATTTTTGAAGTGAGTGTACCAGTTGTTTAATCTCTCCTTTTGCGTGGACCCTTTGATTTGCCCATTTCTTGTTGTCAGTCTTCCTGATATTTGGTTTATCAGTTTCCAACTCTTACCATGCTTGCTGTTTATGTGAGCATTTTCTACCTCTCTTAGCTTATTGGTAAGGTCTTTCTCTTTCACTTGATCATAAGCCTCCCCTAGGCTCTTCTTAGCATCCTTATAATCTCTGCTATTTTCCTCATTGTTAGTGGCTAGTTGATATTTTGCGTAAGCTTCATCAATTTTTGTTATCGCCCCAATAACCTGGGCGTCTTTTGAGAAGTAGGTTCTTTTCTCTTTCTTCCTCGCAGGAATGACTTCTGCAGCTTCTTGAGTGGCTGTAATGAACCTTGTGTATTTCTCAGTTGCAGTTTCTACGTCATCCTGAAGGGGCTGAAACCTATCTTGATCAGTTGTCAATAGATTCCAATCGTACTGCTTTTTCCGTTTGATGATCTTACTCTTCCTGAGGCTTAATCGGATGCTAGCAGAGACTATTCTATGGTCAGATCCCACACTAGCAAAGGTGTTGTATGCTTCAGAATTTTGCACACTGTTTCGTCATTTCAGCCTGACAAGGATGTAGTCCAGCTGTAGTTTATTGCCGCCTGGGCTGACATATGTCCACAACTTGCCTTTTTTCTTGCGAAAGTAGGTATTTGCGACTATTAGATCTTTCTCTTTAGCTAGTTCTGCTAGATACTCTCCATTTCTGTTTGTATCATCATGGTATGAAAATTTGGCGTCATCCTTTCCAAGTCTGGCATTGTAGTCGCCGACAACAAGCAAGATGTTGTGTGCTGGAATGGAGTCAATCTCCCCCTTTAGACTGTTGTAGTGCTCTTCTATGATGTCCTCTTCCGTCCTCTTCCGCCGTTTTAAATGCACGTGTATTTTTAAGACTACACGATCTGCACATCAGCTTCCACCGTTCACGGTTGAGTAATCATTCAATGCATACAGTTGGTGTATTTGATTTATGTACGAAGCCTTATTTGTATCATTTCGTGTCGCGTATTTCGCATCTCGATCCCGAAATTTCGATTTCGTGTCACGCCCGCGACATTTCGTGTCGCGACCCTAAAATGTCGCCCTCGAAATCTCGACCTCTAGTACGAAATCTCGTGTCGCGTATTTCGATTTCGTGTCGCGTCCCTGACATTTCGTGTAGCGAACCCAAAATTCACACTCGAAAAAAAAAATCGCGAAATATTAATTCTTTCGAAATTTAAACTAAAAAAAGGGTCGCCCATTACATAACGATGACAGTAGTTTTATTCCGTTTTGAAGATGATTCCTGAAATTATATATTTAAGCTACTGTGTGAATATATTTACGGAGAGAAGCTAATATTGTTCTATGATGCGGTTTATTCCGTTTTAAAGATCATTCCTAAAATTATAAAAGCTACTTTCTGATTATTTTACGGAGTAAAGGTAAGATGTTCTATGATGCGCTTTATTCCGTGGCTCCAAACTGAGCGCAAGAAAGACCCAAGTTCCAAATCAGTAAATTAAACGATATCGCTCAATACAAAATTTTTGTCAAAAAATTATATATCATGTGAATGTTAAAACTATAACCTACAATATTGTCAATTTTCATTACAATAGCACCTTTTGGTAAATTTCTACAATATTTTCTTAAATGCCTGTATCTCAAAATAGCAAATATGGACTTAGGTCTTTCCTGCGCTCAGGTCTTCATATGTAATGTTTCGTTACAAGCAAATGTTATAAAAGGTTGTTGACCTATTGCATAATGTCGGTACCGATTTTTAATAACCAAACACAAAATCACCTGGTCAGGAATTTGTGTGTGTTATGTGCCGTTTGCCCTACAGTATATGTAAAGTTTCGTTACAGGCCAATGTTATAAAAGGTTGTTGACAAAATCAACAATTATACTGTGTCTCATGCCTAAAAAATAAAAAGTTACAAGGATGCCATTAATTTTCATTTTCATATCTTCATTAGCGGTTATGTCCCGTTTTATGTTATGTCTCTGTCTATAGAGGGCTTGACATGATACCTTTTCACCCCCGTATGAGCCACAATAAAAACACTATTTTAAATGTTGTAATCGTTATTTTCTCTTCCATTCAATATCTTTACAGATCTTTACAGATGGTGAGCTACGGCAATAATCAGCAGGAGCCTGCCCATTTGGACACGAACATGGATACGATACCCACAAAAAATCACAATGACGCTGCTCTTGTAATACGGGAAATGGGCTTGTACTGCAGTCCGTTACAAGGCGATATAAGGGCATTGCAAATATACGACCGAATTTAATACTGCATGAGCAGATCACAATATCCCCAGCGTAACATCCTCCTGGAGCCGAGGGGTGATAGGCCCGTATAGCCAATACCAAGGGAATATAGTGTGCCCTATTGCCCCTCTACCATGTAGTATTTGTATACTATGTGCTGATTTTGTTGGCGCCGCCTGTAAACCTGCTTCAGAAGGCTTCAAAACAGGCTGGCACATATGCTAGGCCCGATAATCATACCTCTGACACAGTGGATATGAACACGAGACTGACCGTATATTACGTACACATTTTAATGTCACAACATGTGCTTATACATGTTAAAACATGTATAAGCACATGTTGTGATTTTTTGCTAAACTGTTTCTTGACTTTTGAAATTCAAAATGGATTTATGGCTGTAGAAAACAACATTTGAAGCTTTTTTAAAAATCCCACACAGCATTCTTATGACATTTTCAATGTTATAATATCAAACTATATTGTTGTTGCTTTTACATTTAATGATATCAAATTATATTATTTCTTACATGTCACAGATTTATGTTACCGTAATTTAACTCTTTTCACACTTCTTTCTTTTGCTGCAAGAGATTTACCCATGGTTGAAAAAAAAAATTATGATTTTTGAGATGTAAGAGGTTCAGTAAACCATATTTGTGTCTACACATGTGAACAAGCAAAATGTGTCGTAAGTCGCGAGTATTGATTTTTATATATAACCAAACAAAGGATATAGACTTTCTTTTATTTTCTATTGCTTTTAAAACTCTTTATTTGAGCAAATTTGGAAATAATTTCCATTTTTAATGGGGCTCTCTACATAATGTTGCATTTCAAATGGCCAAGACAATCAAGTAGAAACCTTTTTGCTTGATCGCATTGATAAGTCATGTTGGACTGAAGACGAAGTTGATACCAGTTTCAGTATTGCATATCCATAACATAATATCAGGAAGAAAATCTTGTATTCTGAAAGGTTTTTGTAATCGTATTCTATTCCGTCCAGAACTACTCGTAATTTTGAACCTCCTTAATATTGTGCTTTTGTGAGATTTCCATTTTGTAATTATCAAAGCATACGTTGAGTAATTTGGATTTATGCATTAAATATTGTATTCGTATAGTATTTTAATATTATAAGAGATATGTACGTACATATTGGACTTAAGTTAAAATATTTTATAATAGAGGTAAACCTTTATTAAGTATTTTACGTATTTAGTACCGGGACATATTTGATAGTGTTATTATTATACGAGAAATATCATTTCAAATCGTCGATGGGGTTTTTTAATAAAACAATCGCTTGTGTATCAATCTTTTCGGAAATACTGTCCAATCCGGAACCATACGCTGCAGTTTTCAGTTCTCGTCTTAATATATAAGTTCTCTTAAAATATAAATGAAAATAAAGTATTGGCCTGCCGCAATACAGGGTGAGTCAAATTATTTCAGGTCCCGTGTTTAAAAAAATCAATAAAAATGCTACTTGATTAAATATGTCAGGTTTTTTAAAGTTGAATATCATTTTGTAAAACCCTGTTTCAAAATGGTGAAATGTTTATGATCATATAAAATACAAATCGCAAACCAGAAACATAACATATTTACGAAACAGCACACATAGTGCTCCACAAAATCCATGATTACAATATAGCCATTTTGGATACATTGCAGTCGGCCTAATTGTTATACACAAATCTCAAAGAAATCTTCAAAACAAATGTCATTTTGATCTATCATTAATGAAACAATAATTGTAGGTTTAATATAAACACATAAGCTCCCAAATGCACATCAAACATATTCTTCATCATTACCAATTTCACAGTGGAAGAAGTTTGATTTCAACACTTTTGGAGAAATGCACATATCCTCCATAAGGAATAATCGATTTCAAATACAAATTAGTTCATAATTATATAGCTTATAATAATGTTCCTTTTATGCGTCTCATTGAATCTATCCATTTATTCTTGTTTTAAACTTGACTTAAAGGGCTATAAATAAATGAATTAGAGACCAGAATATTTCGACTCACCCTGTGAGTATAATGCATTGAACCATCATGTACAGGCTGTCCCAAAATGATTAGTACCCATCGATGCCAAAAGTTCAATCAATTTTTTCATCATCAAAATCAATGAGATTAGATCCGTTGTTTTATTTATCATATTTGCTATACTGTACTGTTTTATTAGAATTTTAGATCATGAATATCGGACTTATTTTAATGAAGTTACACCCCATTGTGTAAGACATGGTGATTTCACCTTTTTGGCAAAGTGCAAAAGAATGTGTTTTTAAACAGCTTGTTTGAAAGAAACTAATACATTCTCTCAATCTCTTGTCTGCTAATATCTTTGGTTCCTTTCTATTTTAAACTGCTGTTATATCATATTGTTGTTCAAACCATTAATACTTCTTCATTTTGATTCAATTTTAAGAGTCAAAATGGATCGTCACGCATGAGCGAACCCAAGCTTTGTTTCTACAATGAGCTAGTGTTGAGGCTAAACTTGAGGGACATTTAAACAGGTAAAGACGTGGTCATGGGGAATCAGCAGTGGCTTAGACTTCTTTTTCATATTGGGGATGCAATTTCCTACAAACTTGGTAAAAATGATATAGACCCTTAGGCCCGTATTCTCGTACGTAGTTAAACACGGTTTTAAGCTAAACACGCGTCTAACTTTGACTTTAGACACAGCGTTTAACTAAACACGATTCTCGTACATTTGTTTTACTTAAACACGCGTCTAACTCACTGAAAAGTGTCTAACTTTAAACATGGGTATGGGGGTAGTTTAAGGCGCGTTTAACTAAACAAATACACGAACTGTATGCCTTGAATGATTACTCAACCGTGCCCGCTGTAAGCTGCCGAGCATATTGTGTAGTATTAAAAATACACGTGCGTTTGAGGTATTCAGTCGATATCTATTGTAACCTATTAGGGCCAGAACAACAATAAATACCTGTATACATACTATACAGTAACGCACAACGACCCTGGGAACGAGATTCGCCGAGTTTAAAGCCGTGTTTAGTTAAACACGTTGTTTAAAAGATAAACTCGCGTTTTAGTTAAACACGCGTTTAGTTAGACACGATTTTAAGCTAAAACCGTGTTTAGTACGAGAATACGGCCCATTGTGTTTAACCTTACAAAATCCATTCTCTAATGTGAACATGAAATCTAAGCCAATGGTGATTCACCAAATACCACTTCATTTAGACACTTGTCAAATAAAACAATGCATGGGGTCACTCAAGTGTGACAAACTTCTTTTACTCGTTGAATTGAATTAAGAAGAATTATTAATGATTTGAACACCCATAACAAATATCAGTTACAACAGAAAGACACACAAGATTATATTGAGTAGACAAGAGATTATGAGAATACACAAGTTTCTTTCAAACAAGCTGTAATAGCACACACATTTGGTAGCACTTTGTCAAAAAGGTAAAATCACCATGTTTTACATAATGGAGTGTATCTTGAGTTTGATAAATCCGAAATTCATGTTTTAAAATTATAATGAAATAGTACAGTATGACAAAGATGATGTAAAAACAACGGACCTAATTCCATCGATCTTGATGATGGCAACAATTATTGAACTTTAGGCATCGATGGGTACTAATCATTTTAGGACAGCCTGTATTATGTAAGTGTATTAAAATGTCTTGCTTAAAATGTACTTAAATTCATTTAAGTTGAATCTTCAATTTGTAATGAAACGTTTTAGCTGATATATCGTAGGCCTATAGTACCAGATTTCTAATGGTCCGTCCGAATGTATAATACCAAGACGTAAAATATATCACATTAAATCTTATTTTCGAGAAAAAGAAAGACGTACATTACTTACTTATTCCATTTTAACAATACAGTATTTGTCTAATGCCATAAATCATTCTTATACCATGTATTATGATGTTCAGATATTGATACGATTAATGTTAGGTAAGTTCTCATTACATGAAGTTAAAACCATACAAATATTTGAATTTGCAGTTTTGCAGTTTTATGATAGTATATTTGAGATGACGAAAAACACCTTTTTTTACGGACTGACCCATACTTTTGCGTTTTTCGAGGATTAAAAACAATTCAATTTAGGTCAAATAAAAAACCCAACTTCGTCTCAGAAGACCGCGTGTGTAGCTTTTAAAATTCGCAATATACCGCATAACTGGTGTGATCCAAGTTGTGACTGTGCAGGGTGTGTCAAAATAGTCAGGTCCCGATTTCACCGATTTTTTAAACCAATTAAAATGCAAAAATGAATATATTTAATGAATTGCCTAGCAAGATGGCAGTACTAGCTATAACCTAAATTTTATTTCAATCCATATATTCAAAACGGGAGATATGTGAATTTTTCCAAATTCTGTGAAATAAAATCTGTTCCAACTTATTTAAGGGACCCCTATGGATGTAAAAGTTTAACGCGCGTCTTTTGAATAAGTCAATCAAAGGCGTGTTGGTATTCAAAATAGATTCTATTGTCTTTGCGGTTATGTTTTGAATAGGCGTAGTTCAAACACATATCGAAATAGGTGTTCGAGTAAGCAAAATGTTGACCAAAGTATTTGAAACTTGTTATTTTAATTGAACTGATATGAGAGAAGTTAGAGAGAAAAACAGATCTTATATCTTTAAACAGTTTGTGCTTTGACAACTTACATGGCCAAGTTCATAGTCCATTTTTATGAATATGTTTGTGCAATACTGAGTTATATTATATTATATTTAAATACTTTGCATGCAATATCATTTTATTTATCAGAGATTCAACAAAAAAGCATGTACATTTGGTATAAATTGCAACAGTTATACAGTGAGTTGTGTTGTATGAATAACTAATATTACAGTAGTGTTAACATCCACCACCAAATTTGGAACACTTTGGATTTGGCGTCTTTTTCGTAAATATGTTGTAAATCTGGCGTGGAATATGATATTGCCGTGAAAACATCACCAAGTATGAAGAATTATGTCTACTCTCATAAACAATGAAAACATTTACCAATTTTGTACAAGAAGTATTTTTCCTGATTTTTTGAAAACGGGACCTGACTATTTTGACTCACCCTGTATAACAGTTCTTAAATCATTAGATTTGTCTCAATTGACTTAATAGGGGTCGTCCACAATTATCACCATTTTCACTTGCGCAATAAATGGTGACAAATTCATGGTTTGATATACTCTCATGTGTTGTTAAAAACTATTGTATTGAAGATGAATCGCCGTATTACGCACCCCACCCCCAATCGAGGATATGTGGGCACAGGTAGAGACTTAACCAATGGGGTTACGAATTTAGCTAGTTTTAACCGCAGAACCCCGGTTAAAACAAGCGAAGGACAAGGTATCAACGCCACCGAAGTATTCGTGTTAAGAGATGTGTTATAATTGCATATACCATTAAACTAATTTTTCCATCGGGTGCTTTTGTTTGTCATTAAAATTGTGCTTTTTGGTGCAATATTTGTATGTGCCCCTCGCCCAAAATATGTTTGTAATGTCATGATAGTCCTTATTTTTGAAAAAGCGTTGAACAAATTCGAACTTTTTGGCCAAAAAAATGCCGTCATTTTTTGTCCGGAACGCAGGCTGACTCAACGTGATTATTTATGTACACTCACCTATGACTTAGCGAGTGACGACACACTTTAAATATTACGGAGGACCATTCACGTCAGAATTTTACAGTAAACTAAAGGTTATTACTTCGCATATGCGCCAATTAATTTTGTAAGGGGACGACGCTGATTAATGTGGATATTTACCTCGCTAGTTACTATTCTGGTGTTACTCGCCAGTTATGCTCTAAGAATTACATCGTTAGTAAGTTACGCTACATTTAGAGCATAATTACTAGGGAGGTAGTTTACATCCCAAATAAGTTACGCTAACGATGCTTCCCCATTACAAGTCGACCAGTTTGATGGAAAATGGTGCAAACTAACCACTCACACGTCGCGCAAACCTGCATTACGTTGAACAATTAAATGCCGTGCGTTCGTGGCATCACGCGAGTTTGTTTTCTCTATTGGACTTACACACGGAATGAGTAATGTTTACGCGGTACTCGGTTTTCTGTTAGTGACCTGTGCTAATAGTTTTGCGTAGCAATAAAAAGAACGGTATTTGATAGACACGCATCGATTTGAATTATTATAATTCAGAACAGTAGTATAATTATTATCAGATTGAGCTCGTCCGCAGATTGTAACCTGCTCAATTCATGTATGCTTGGGTAAAACGATAATTACGCGCACGGCATGTACGTGAAAAGACTTCTAGAACAGTAAATACGCTGGTTCGATCCTTAGTATGTTAGTAGGCTTAGCGATGCGCAGTAGCAATGCAGAGATTGATATACCGTATACACCAGACAAACAGTTTTCTAACCAGGTGTTTCTGTGTTAGTTTAATTAAAATCAGGAAATTGGTATCAACATTTTAAAGATATACATTAAACGCTCAAATTTCTTGTTCGCAATTTGACATCTCACCCGTAAAAGTTTATTGGATACCTATTTTAAGTATTAAAATACTTTCAAGGGGCTTTGAGAGATTGCTGAGAAAATTGAAATTTGGAATAAAGGAATTGTTTCAATAGATAAGGTACGTAGGAGACCTGAAGTGTAATAACTTATGGAAAAACGGTTAAATAATCGCGCTAGATTGCAATTTTGCTGAAGCAAATTATGTGGTGAATGATGCTGATAATATCAAAGTGATCTACATTGAAATTACCAAATCGTGAAATTTACATGATAGACGACGAATTAAGGTAAATGGTTCCAGATAGTTGAGTTAAAAAACCTGTTGTAACCTGACCTAACGAAAAATGTTGTGGCAAATCCATTTTCTACATGTATGAGATGTCATTGATTTGCATTTGATTTAGTGCTATCGAAGGTAGCAGCATGTCAGACATGCATGGATGAATGGTGAGCTGTGATTCATTACACACATATTTTCACACACTAAACAATGATAGTCAATAACAAAAAAAAACCATACTAACACTTTTTTCATTTGATGTGGTTACATAAAACATAACTCTGAAAGTATCTACTCATTTTGAATGAATACAGGGATGACATTTGTTCGCTTTTATGCATATCCCAGATTTTCGTTACCGATTATTAATTTTGAATCGGCTAACCAAAAAACACCTGGTCAGGAGCTTGTTGCGGTAGTTGTAGATGGCAACAGGGAAGGTAACTGCAGATTGGTCCTTTTTATGACATACACAACACCCTTAAAATCAGTGGCGTAATTAGGGACTTTAAAAAAGGGAGGAACCGACTATTGTTGGTTAATATACATAAAGTTTGTCATTTAATTTGATAGGGGGCATCAGTGGGCGAGCTCTAGTGCAGGTGCTTAATTGGTGATAAATTGGTAAAGCAGATTAGTTGAGCATGCCCTAACAAAAAATTACTATTGTTGAGCCTGCCAAACAAATCAGTAGTTAGTAGAAATAGACATTGTTTTTACTAACCTTTTGTTAGTAGAACTTACGATTTTATGTTTTCAGTGATGGTGTTTATTAATGAGAATAAGAAGTACTGATAATAAATATACAAACGAGAGGGGCGTTCAAAAGTAACACGGCCGATATTGGAACACCAAATTGTGTTCCAGTATCGAGCGATACTGGAACGTTTTTATGTTCCAGTATCGGGCGATAACACATGCTACCATTAGTGATTTGTCACAGTATTGAACGATACTGGTACATAATTGTGTTCCAGTATCGCCCGATACTGGAACACTAACTTTGTACCAGTATCGAACGATACTGGGTGTTCCAGTATCGGACGATACTACATGTAGTACAGTCCAGAATCGGGTACCTATAAAGTACACTTTTTCCTCTCTTTTTTCAATAGTGGATACGAAAAACAACTACCTCCAGTGATGAATATTGATTTATTATTCTTAACTTCCAAAAGATATATGCATTGAATATCGAATACAATAGAGGTCGGGCTTTCTCTTATGTAACTCATAACAAAAATGTTCGTAACATGTTTCGAACCGGAATGATCCGCATTCACCTTCAAGCTATTGAGCCAAAAAAATAAATAAATCAGCATTTGTAGTTAAATTTGGTGCCAAAAATGGATTCTCCGACTCATTTCCATTCCAAACATGTGTACTTTTATAAACGTCACATTAATACTATAGTTCAAAATTTACAGCGCTTGATAAATGTCATATTTTTAGGGTTGACAGACCCCTTAAGTCATTCAAGTACACACGGATGAAATAATTACCAAAGATCAATGTGTATTTGTAGCAAAAAGTGAATAAAATGTCACTAAAAGACAACGCTATCCGCAACTTTTCATTACCCTCCTTGGGCTAAAGTTACAATATACTATTCAATACGTATACAATACGGAAGTCGTTGAAGCAGAAACTAAAAGAAATAATAAGAAAGTTCGTGGCTTCAATTTGTGTATGCAGTAAATATTGAATACAGTTGTATTACAAAATGAACTAGGCTACCTGCAACATTGCATTACAGTAAGGCCAAACATTGTTGTGCTGCCCTCAGCGATCGACCCTAAAATCTCAAAATTGTGGTCTCATTTTTTGGTGGACAAGTTAACTTGGCCACCATAGAGACCAGTTGGGTCGTAATAAAACCGAAAATACCTCCAAATTCAGTT
The DNA here is from genome assembly GCA_035610835.1 of Ophiura sarsii. Taxonomy (NCBI): domain Eukaryota; kingdom Metazoa; phylum Echinodermata; class Ophiuroidea; order Amphilepidida; family Ophiuridae; genus Ophiura; species Ophiura sarsii. The sequence goes on from CM069448.1 coordinate 33,866,059, forward strand.
ATTCAGTGCGAAATTAATATTTTTATTATATTTTATATTAAATGTGTCTATTACCGTAAATAAAATGGTGCTCTAATTGACAATGTAGCCTTTAAAAAATAAATAAATAAAATTTAATTTTCGATTTAGTTTATTGAGTGAGAGTCTGAATGATGTATATTCTTTGTAACTCCATTGAAAGTAATGAGAATGTGTTGGTGTAGTGGTTGAGATCACTGCCTCTCACGGGGAAAACCCGGATCATATCCGCGTGGAGCCGCTTTTTTTTGTATAATACATTGGTACTTTTTGATGTTCCATTATATTAATTAATTACAATATCAATAGTTTGTTTTATTAACGAGACTTTTTTTAGGGGTATGATTGAGCACTTTATTTAATGTTATTTTTACAAAATGTGTCATAAATTACGTCGTTCGACTCACTAGCTGAGGAGCACTTTATTTAATGTCATTTTTACAAAATGTTGTCATAAATTACGTTTTTAATTTAAATTATTTTATCTATTAATATTTTTTGTTTATTTTTTTGTTTAATGAATATAAATTATCACGATTTTCTTTTTTTGATTCGGCTGTTGTGTTGTGATGTTCGTGAATTATTTTTACAGAACGATCGACTATTAATAATTATCCTGGCGCCCCGGAAATCCAAGTTATTTTGTTGCATTTTTGAGTGTGTTTTGAATCTGTCATAAATTACGTTTTTCTCGTAATTAATAAACATTGGAATTTAAATTAAATTATAAATTATGATATTTGTTCTTTCAATTTTTTTTCTCTCCATAAACTTCACCACATATCGCTCACAAAACGTCTCGGTGATTTCCTTCCAGAAACAACACACTAGTGATCCTCTTGCCGACTTCCACAAAATTCAACAGATCCATTCCAAGTCTTCTCATCCTTTTGACACTAAAAACACTTGTCCACCCAGTTTTTTAGAAGACCTTGTTTAGATTTAAATTGTACCCAAATTGCCAAAATATTACTATTTTCTGCTTGAAATGAACACGTTTGCTTGAATTAAGAGTTTTAACTAGTAAAATTGACATTTAGCCATCTTGACTTGACATAAACCACGACAGCCACGGTCTGACAGTAATATTTTACTGAAATCAAAAACAAAAAGGAAACAAAAATAAGGAAGAAAAAACCGACCGACCGATCGACCTGACCTCAAAAGATTTGTTGGCTCTTGAGGGCAACACATTATGTGACAAATGATGGGGTGAATGATGCTGATAATATCGAAGTGATATACATTGAAATGACCAAATCGTGAAATTTTACATGATAGACGGCGAATTAAGGTAAACGGTTTCAGATAGTTAAGTAAAAACGAAAAATGTTGTGGCAAATCCCTTTTTCTACATGTATGAGACTGTCATTGATTTGCATTTGATTTAGTGCTATCAAAGGTAGCAGCATGTCAGACCTGCATGGATGAATGGTGAGCTGTGATTCATTACACACATATTTTCACACACTAAACATACTAACACCTTTTTCATTTGATGTGGTTACATAAAACACAACTCTGAAAGTATCTCTCATTTTGAATGAATACAGGGAAGACATTTGTTCGCTTTTATGCATATCCCAGATTTTCGTTACCGATTATTAATTTTGAATCGGCTAACAAAAAAGCATCTGGTCAGGAGCTTGTTGTGATAGTTGTAGATGGCAATAGGGAAGGTAACTGCAGATTGGTCCTTTTTATAACATACACAACACCCTCAAATTCAGTGGCGTAATTAGGGACTTCAAAAAAGGAGAAAAACCGACTATTTTGTCATTTAATTTGAGAGGGGCATCAGGGGGCGAGCCCTAGTGTATGTGCGCATCCCCCCCCCCCCCCCCCCCCCCCCCCCCCGCTCAACTTGTGTTGTTGGTACGGGTGTGCTGCCCAGGGTCTCAAAAAGGAGGGCTTCGGAACTGAACTGAGAGCATTTTATGACGAAAGAAATTGTCTTAATAACTTTTTTCAAATTTGATTAGTAAGATGTGAAAAGGCCAAGTGCTTCGAGAGTGGTACATGTAGCAGACAGAACCTTGGTGGGAAGCGCATTCCACAGTTTCGGGGCAGTCGCCGAAAACGCACGCTCGCCATACGTACTGGTACAATTGCACGTGGTGAATCTAGC